>CM062809.1:209016624-209367807 GCA_031772625.1 Pinus tabuliformis | reverse complement strand
AGATTTGGAAGAGCCAATACGGTGTTGAACTGATATTTTATTTTAAGGCATCAAATGCTTTTTGCCGCCCATCTCCCCAATGGAATACTTTCTTGACACTAGTCAATGCATGTAATGGACCTGCAATGGAAGAAAAATTAGCAATAAATTTCCTCCAATATTGCGTTGCCCCTAGAAAGCTTCTTACCTCTGTAACTGTATTGGGCTTGGGCCAATTCAGAATGACCTCAACCTTAGAGGGGTCTATCTTCAGCTCAACTCCTCCAACAATGTGTCCCAAATACACTAAAGAAGTCTTGCCAAATTCATACTTCGACGTCTTTAGAAACAATTTTTATTTTCTCAAGACATCAAGTACTTTGTTCACATGCATGACATGTTCATATCTAGATTTGTTGAATGTGAGAATATCATCTAAGTAAACAATGATAAATTCATCTAGAAATTGTCTCAATACATCATTCTTATCTCTCATGAAAGTATCTAGAGTATTTGTAAGACCGAAAGGCATAATAAGCCACTCAAACAATCCTTGTTTAGTTTTAAATGCAATTTTCGAAATGTCCTCTTCAACTATTCTAACATGATGATAACCACTTCATAAGTCTAACTTAGTCAAATACTTTGCATACCTCAAATTATCAATCAAATAATCAATTATTAGGAGTGGATAATGATTCTTTACCGTTATTTTGTTCAGTGCACGGAAATCCACACACATGTGCCAAGTCTCGTCCTTCTTTGGCACCAAGACAATGGGTGGAGCACATGGCAAAGTAAATGGGCATATGATACCTTTGTTCAAAAATTCTTGAATTTGCTTCTTGATTTCCATACTCTCCATAATCAACATGTGATACATGCCAATGTTTGGAAATGGAACATCCTATTGTAGTTGTATCTCATGCTGAATTCCCCTCCTGGGAGGTAACCCCTTTGGTTCCTGAAACATCTTGCCATGATTTCTTACCACATAAAACAAATAAGATTTTATTTTTTCACCACAACCTTCAAAAGATTCATAATCAATATCATTCTTTTTCTTTATCATGAGAAGCACAAAATTGTTACTTGCATTTACTAGTCTCTTCATTTGCCCTGCATTAACAAAACAAATGTTTAACACTTTGCAATGGGCTCTCACAATGTACTCTACTCCATCCCTGAGAAATAGGTATTTGTTCTCATGGAAATAAAATATTGTTTTCCTATCATACAAATATGGGCTTCCCAAAATGATTCTTGAGATGTCAAGTGGAACTACATCTAACTCAACTTCATCAATGAACTTTTCAGTAATGGAAAACTTGAATAAGCATTTCCTTGTAACCTGTAAATTTTCATTATTAACTATCCAACCCAAGGGATATGGCTTATGATGAGGCATATTTTCAAGGTTAAGATTTTTGACCAAGTCTTCTAAAATTAAGTTCGATTGTGACCCACTATCAAATAATGCATCAATATTTATATGATTTGAAATTACCCTTACATGGAACAAATCTATTCTTGATTCTTCATTTGGAGTGTTGTTGTGACTATGTGAGGAACTAGTTCTTGCAACAACTTCTTTTCCTTTTGTGACCATGGCTGAAATCTTGGTCTCATCACTAGAATCTGATCCAAGGTCATGTTGTGTGGTAGCAGTCGTCTTTTGTTTTCCTTTAGTGTTTGGTTTCTTAGGCCTTAGTTTGGGATGTAATTTCCAATAGTGGGTTTCATCATGCCCAACTTTGGAACAATGTTGGCATATAGTTTTCTCCCCTTATTTCTTCACACTTGCATTCTTCTTTCCTTTCCATTTTCCATCCTTTTCTTTCTCCTTACCTTGAATGGCTTCTTCTTACTACCATATTTCTAAATGTTCTTTCCTCTTGCTTCGAGGTGCGTAGCTTGCACAAATACCTCATCTAAATTTCTTGGATTGAACATAAGGATGGTATGTTTTAAGTAGGAATGTAAACCCCAAATATATTTCAACAGTGTATCTTGGGCATTCAAGTTTACTCCTAACAACAAAGCCCTCTTCCTAAAATCATGGGTAAAGTCTTGAACTATTTGGCCCTTGAGTTGCCTAAAATTTTGCCAACCCATAATGGCTTTTTACATATAGGCTAAAGGATAAAACTCTCTTTCAATTGTAGAAACGAATTCAACCCAAGAAATGGATATCTTACCATGAATTCACATTTCCTCTTGAGTCTTTGCTTCCCACCAGACTAATGTTGCTCCTTCTAGCCTCAATGAAGCCAACTGGATCTTTATGTCATCTTCTTGAAGGTTCTAAATTCTGCAATAAACCTCTAATTGTCAAATCCAATTTTTTAACTTTTCTGCATTCACCTCACCATTGTACATGGGAAGTTCAAACTTAATGTCCAATTTGAGTAATGGAGTTTTTTCCTTTGGGGATTTTGAATAAGTATGAACATTTTTTGTGGTGGAAGTGGAATATGATGATGAGGATGATGAAGATGATGAGGAAGATGATAAAGATGGTGGAGATGGAGGAGGATTTCCTCCATTACCCTTTGAATCCTTATTTTCATCTTTTTTTATCTCCTCGGATTCCCTCTCCATGTGGGGGCTTAGAACTCTCTCTAGCCATTCTAATATTCCTCTCTTCATAGAGTACTCTAACCATGTCAGTTAAGTCATAGAAATCTTTCTTGATTGCTTCCTCTTCTTAAAGACCTCCAATCTCTCTTGCTCCAGACATGATGGCTTTGGATTCAAGCTCAACTTTTGATACTGCTTGTACCTCCTCAATCTCAATTGAAGGTAAAACTTGAGGTGTTTCAAGTGTAGATGGGATTGGAAATTTGGGTGGAGATTATGGCCTTCTGGCTATCCTTATTCTGGGCATTACCTCAGGAGTTGCAACCAATAGATTCCCCTCTCCTCTCTATAACTTTAACCTTATAAGCATCACAAATTTGCAACCATTAAAACCCTACTTGCACAAAACTCAAGAAATAAAGAAAATAACCTTTGCTCTGATACCAACTTGATATATTTTTGAATGTTAGTTTTGTTGTGTTAATTTCAACTTCAGATTTAAAAACAACTTCTTAACATTTGTTTCATGTGCATAGGTTTCGTTATTGTGTATGTGAATGAAAACTACTAAATTTTGTCAAGTTTTATGTTAACTTCATGAGAAAAAGAGCATGAAAAACAAGTGTTGAACACTAGCAATCAAATGTACAACAAAGCATCAAAATGAACACTTAACACAATGTTTTGATGAAGGGGTTCACCCCTCTTGGGCTACATCTCCTTGGTCCATCCTCCATGGCTTAGGACTATATATTAGATCAATAATGAAAAATATGTTGTTTAAAAGCTCTATTGCTCCTAAAAATTGCTTCAATGTGCTCAGAACATCAAAATCATCTAGGAACACCTTTTCCTAATCCCAATTTGGTCAAATTTTGACAAAGTTATGGTCAAAACAGTTTCTCCTAGTAAACCTCCACTAAAACTAGAGAAACTCCAGTTAACTCCACTAAAAATGGAGTTACTGCTGAAATTGGAGGGACTGATAAACATGTCGCCGAATTGAATGTGCATTTAATTATGGATAAGTCATATTAATTAGGTGTTAATCCAAATTAATTAACGCTAATTGCACGGTTATGTAACCGTTGGCTTGCAGTTTACGTGGTAGTGGTCACATATGAGCATTAAATGTTAGTGGTTTTGTTTTTGTGCTGGCCATTGGTTAACCATAACCATAGCCACCAGAGTTGTGGTTATGTTCACATGGTAGGGGTTTGGCTTGTGGGTTGGCTTCCTCCTAACCCCCAACCATAAAACTGTAACACAATGTATACAATCAGCAACCATAGAATGTTAAGAAACATAGCACGAGTATAACGGTAAGTTGTTGATTTTGTTTGGGCGAGGTCACGAGTTCGACTCCGCTGACCTACCCAAAAACTTGGTAAAGTGCGCCAATGAACCCAAATTTTAAGGAGGGACACGTGGCGACCTCTAGGCTTGCCACTTGTCCCCTCCTAATTGGTCCATCCTTCATCCAATGAAAACCAGCCACATCACCACACCTACAAACCAATAGAATTGCACCACTTAGCAAGTCCCGATTGAATCTTGACCATCCCATTGACCTACCTAGTCACCTACCATGTCAGCAGTACGGACTGGACACTGTGAAGTGACTATACCTTTTTTCGCAAAAATTATTCTATTTGGCAAAGTGACATAATGTGATATCATTCGCATACGAACTCGGTTTTGAGTGGAGCGAGTTGTGTTGGGATTGTATTGTTGATAAGGATGCTATTGTTTAGGTTCCGAGTGATTTTCATAACTTTGATTTTTTGAGCTAAATAATGATCACCTGATCAATATCCCAAGGTTGAGAAGGGAGATCGAAGGAGGTAACCTCAAACCACTTAGGGTTCAGCAGCTAGCCCTACTAAACCAAAGAAGGATCTCTCTATGAATTCACAACCAATGATGACTGGAATGGGAAAATATATTAGGCTAGATATGTTCAGCTCTAGGGTTTTGAATATTTTAGGGTTTTGCTGGATCACGAGTGAGAATCAAGGAACTAGGTCAAGGGATCAAAGGTTTCAGCTGCAAGAGATATAAAGGAGTAGGGTAGGTATGATTTTGTGATACTTTTTGGTTTTTTCAATGTAGTTTAGGGTTGAAAAAACATAGATGAAAATGAACATGGAAAGCATGAATTCATTTATCATAAGACAAGTGACGTAAACATGAAGTTCCTAACAAAATAGAGCTTAAAACTGATAATTTTGTTTATACCCTTTAAGGAAAATCATTGAAAAGAATAAGCATGGAAAGAGAATGGAATTATCATCCATATGAGTCTATAACTGAGAAAAAACATGATCTCAAACTCACAACACAAGAATTCCTGAATAATAGGTCCAACTATTTTGAATTTCTGCAAAAGTGATGAAGTACAAGCTCCAAGAGTTCTACTCATTGATGTCCAACCTATTCTATGACTGAAAAATAGATACATATAGACCAAAAACCATCTTCCCCTCTCTCAAGGTTGAACCCTTCAGTTTAGGAATTGATTACATGAGGTGTTCAATATAACCCTAATGTCTAGGGAGGTTAAAACAAATCCTCCATTTAAACTTTGACTGAACTGCTCTCATAAATGAGGCCTAAATATACATAAAAACAACTCTAACAAGATTATTTACCTCACATACATCATAATTACATCAAACATAAGTAATTACATCATGATAAATTGAATCTAACTGATAAAATTAAGAAACAATGGTTTCAGGCAAAAGCACACCGTGTTAGGAGAAAGCGCAACAAAATTGGTAGAATTGATTTTTGGAGGTCTTCCCAAGGTCCAAATCTTGATCTGAAAGATGTTGGATATAGTTCTAGATGTCTACTACATGATTCAAGAAATGAAAAAAATTTCTCCTAGCCCTCCAAAACGTCATTCTCCCATAGGTACTCCCAAAAGGGCAATGAACTCTTCAAAAAGAGGGCAGAGAGGTAATTTTTGAGTAGCTTTTGGCCTTTTCCACCTACGAAAACTTGCTAAATTTTTTCTCCCAAGGGCTAGAAGTGATGTAAAAATCATAAGGAATCCAAATATTCAAACCAAATTTCATTTGGAGATCCCCATCAAAAGCGCAGCATGGGCACACTGCGTTTTGACCTAGTGTTTGTCTCGAGTATTTCCAAAAATTCTAGGTTTTCTAGAAAATAGGGCTCAAAGATGGAGCCATATCTCTCTAACCATACATTTTTTTTTTAAATCAAAGAGTTTTTTGTTTCTTTGGTATTTTATGAATAGAAACCTCCTCCAGTTCTCAAAAATACTTTCCCATTTATTCAAAATCTAAGTTTGAAGTGTATCGCTAAAAATTACAAAAGTGCAGCGTGCTCATAGAAAAAGCAAAATGAAAAGTTTGGAAAGTGATTTGGAGGCATTCCCAAAGGAATTTTGGGCTGAAAATGGTATGGTTGGAAATATAGGGATGTATTATACACAATAGAGTCATCACGCACTGCAAACACCTGCTCTAAGACACCTAAAAAAGCAATCTCCCAAGACTACTCTAGAAGTGCAACAACTCTCTTGTAGCAACTGTAGTTTGGGAATTTCTCCCCAATAATAATACCTGTGCATAAACAGAAGGAGGTTTTTTTTCTTGGTCTATTAGTAACAACAATATCTTTCACTTTTGTAAAACTCATCTCCATTTGGTCAGAAACATATTTCGAAGCAAAACTTTCCCTATGTGCAGCAAATGATTTGTTAATGTCCCTTTGACCTAGTGGTTCAGGAGATGGCTCACTCTCTTGCTAATTCTGACTCTTGAGACCTCTTGTTCTTGGCCTGATTTATGCTTCCTCTACTCAGTCGTCTCATAATCCATAACAAACTTGAGCTCAATAGGAAGGGATATTAGGGTTTGGTGTAGGGAAAGACAAGGGATTTGGGCAGTTTCTGAAATTGAGGGAGATGAAGAGGTTTTAGGGTCTCTAAATTCTTAGGAAAATTATGGGGCATGGGATACATGTTAGGGAGTGTAGGGAGGTGAAATTTTAGGGAATGGGTGAGGGGAAGGGTGCAAAAGTGGAAAAAAAGTCCTAGCCTAAGAATGCATAGCAGGGACTAGGGTTTGTGAGGAAAAGTGATGAAATGAGGAATTTGATGAGGGAACATGTGCGAGATGGCGTATGTAGAATGTTGGAGGGTAGATGAGTGCCAATGAATTTCTCCTTTGTCTTTCTGCCTTTTATGGGTTGAGTTAACCTCTTTTAAGTGGGGATGGGACCCACTTGTTCTATTCCAAGAATGACTTTGCATGTTTGAACGTTGTTATTTTGAGCTTTTTATGAGCATTATTACTATTTGATGCCACAAAACACTTGAAAACATCATTTAGAACCTTTTTACAAATTTCCTCTTCCATTCATGATGACCTAAGTGTGACATGACCCTTATTTGATTTTTGATGGTTTGACTCCATCATGACACCTAATGGACCATGAAACCATGAATTTGACCATTAAACCTCTGAAATGACATTTGACCATGTGATGATAACTGACATGATGATTCTATCCACGACTTATGACTCATTACCATCCATGATGGAAGTACAAAAATGACCTTTTAAAACCATAATCATGATGGAATAAGGAAAACACCAAAACAATCTAAACCAGTGAGCAAATTTTTATTTTGAAAACCTAATGAAATGATAAAAATTTGACTTGAGACCCTAACAAAAACCTTGTAAGATCATTTTTGATCACTGGTGACTGGCAAGACTGACAGACACTAACAAGGCCTATTGTTTGGTGTTCATCTCCTAGGGTTAGATTTTTTGATGTTTGGGGTTTTCCATTGTTTCTCAGTAATAAATAGGCCTCCAATCCTCATTGTAAGACAGTTTAGAGGCATGTAGCTGCCACATCTCTTCTCAGAGATAAGCTACCATTTCCCTAGCTAGTTTATTTCCATTTTGTCTGTAAGAATATTTCAGTTCTTTGATATTATTGAAATGAATTTTTATTCCTACTGCATCTCTGTGTTTCTGGTTATATCTATAATTTGTTGTGTTCCTGTTTAAATTTGAATCAGTGGTTTCAGAGTAGTCTGCCCTTTCTAAACCCTTCTTTGCATGTGCCCATCGAGGTTAGGGTATAAGGAGTTAGGGATCGATCTAGTTGAACCTTTGCAAGAACAACCTCTCAAACTATGATAGTCACCCATGGGGGAAGAAAAGAAATATGAGGGAGCAGGAGATCCTATAAAAATATTTCTCGAGGAGGCCCTCGAGAAACAAAGGAAGGTGATGCTGGATAACTTTGCCCAGATCCTTCAACAGTTTCCCACCGGTGGCACATCCACATCCAACAGCCACTCTGGAGGCACCACTCCTTTTAACGTACAAGTAAACTTTGACATTGACATATTTGAGGGCAAAATAGATGTAGACGTTGTAGATAAATGGTTAAATATGCTAGAAGGATATTTTTTTGTTCATGATTTTTCCAGTCGAGAAAATATTACTTTTTATCTTCCCAAAGCCACCCTCCACGTTGGGAACTAGTGGGAAACTAACTGTGAATAGAAGTATGAAAGTAAACCCTCACTGTTTTTAGCAGCATCCACTTGGAATTCATTCCACGATGCCATCAAGGAGTTGTAATACCCTGTTAGGAGCTATGAGAATAAATACATAAAGTGGACCATGCTATGGCAGGGAAGGGGCCAAGACATGTCGGAGTTTACCATTGTTTTTCATATCCTTCCCATGAAGTTGGATATCAAGGATTTTGAGAAACATTTGGTACTAAAGTATCACAGCTGCCTACGCATGTACATCCAAAATGATATGGAGTTCCTAGAAATATCCTCCTCGCTTGACACGACGTATCGATACATTTTCAAAATTGAGTAGAAGCTTAAACAAAAAAAGCGAGAGTTTGGATCTGCGAATCCGAAGCAAGGGAAAGCTACCCCAAAACTATAGAACAAAGGACAAAGCCAAGGTGGGGTGACCTAGGACAACCGACCAAAGCCGCAAGAAAATAATGACACTACGAATTTGAAGAAGGACAAAGGAAAGTGGTGTGAGTTCCATAAGAGCTAAACTCACAAAACATGTGAGTGTTAGGCAAAGAAGTCTCTGGTGGCCGAGCTAAAGGACTCTGAATCAGATGCATGTTCCGAGTTTAAGTCTAAAACAAACAAGAGGAATGAAAAATGGAAGAACATTATCGATGTGGAGCCTAACCCCACCATTCCCACCACAAAGATCCAAAAAGAGGAACCCGAAGATCCAGAGGAGGAGGATTGCCTCTTCCACTCCCAAATATGACTAAAGGGTTCCCCACTATAGTTCATTGTCGACAGTGGGAGCCAAATGAACCTCATTTTGGAAGACATCGTGAAGCATTTGGGATTACTAACCACAACACACCCACTACCCTACACCATCAGGTGGCTTCACCAACGACATGATCTTCGTGTCATCCAACAGTGTCGCCTTCCATATAGCATCAATTCCTTCACGGATGAGGTATTATGTGGCGTTGCTCCTCTTGATGTTTGTGATGTATTATCCAACCATACTTGTGGAAGTGACATGTTTTGTATGATTCAAGGTCTCACGTTTTTATTGTTACCTTGGGAAATAAGTTGTACAGGACATTGGAGGTAACAGTGCCTACAACCATCTCTTTGATTACTACAAATCAATGCAGTAAGCTCATTTCCAAAATTGGAAAAAAAAATTTCTTGATGATTTGCCCTTAGGGAAAGAAGAAGATGGTGGCCACAACCTCCAGATAGGGCCCCTCCACATGATAACCACAGATGGACAAGGTCGTGGAGGAGTACGCAGACATCTTCACCTCCCCAACAGGGATCCCTCTGCAATTTCAGGTCAAGCACTCCATCAATTTGACCCCAAGTGCATCTTTGTCCAATGGACCAATCTATCAATGCTCTATTATGGAGAACGAAGAAATCAAGAGGTGGATTAAGGAGTTGTTGCAAAAATGTCACATCCAGCCGAGTTCATCACTGTTATACAGACTTTATACCTACAGATAAGTATATCTTCACTAAGTGGGTAGTTACACTTAGAAAAACTAAAGTAAAGATGTTTAACCTTTTCCTACAATAAACAGATAAGATAAAAGAAGCTACTTGTGATCCTTCACTTCCTTTGATCTCCTTTGAGTTACTCTCGTCACTCCCGCTCAAACTGAATTCACTCAATTGGTACCTACCAACATAAAAAGAAGACGACAACAATCAAAGCATATTATCTATTTATTGTAAAAAAAAGGAATCAACAACATTTGAACATACATTCAACATAGATATACAGAAAAGTATTGGAAAAGGAACAAACAACTCTATTGATTGATAGAAGGAGAAGTTACACCCAATGTGGTTCGATCTCGTGTCACTCGTCGAGCTTAGTCCAAACCCTGATCACACCAATAGCAACATCAATCCAACAACATAACATTACTTGAAAATGATTTCAAGTCTCTAAACAAATAATATTTCTCTATAATATCCAAGCTCTTGTGGCTCTATGATGGGAGGCCAATTTATAGATGAATGCAAGTGGTTTGTCATTAATATGGCATTGAATGGTTTTCCATAATTAGATGATTAGTTTCCATGTTCAAAGGGATGAGAGCATAGAGGATTAGATGATCCAAGGCTATCCTAAGTTGAGAACATCTTGATAGGATAAGAGCTAGGTTCCTTCTAGAAGGCTCTAGAAAGGAGGAATATACTTAGGATCCAATGAACATTTTGAGGATTCTCGTCTAGAGTAGGCTTGAGTGGGCTTAGGTTCTCTGCAACACAACCTTAAATGGGGCTACCTACTCTGCACAACACTTACCCCTAACAAGGGGTGCACTGGTCACCCCAGGAAGCACTTCAGCAGGGTTTGAAGTCAGGAAACTCTCATGGATGAAAGCACTCAATGAGGTGGCATGTCTAGGGCATGTAGCAACTAAATTAGGGTTTGATAGGCCATGTTTACACTAATATGATTTTTGGGAGTGATGTGCCCAAATATACCTATACCAATCGCCCTTTGGAAGCTCGATCGTGTTGGTACAGAAGAAGGATGGGACTTAGAGACTCTTCATTGACTATCAGGTGCTGAACAAGATCACTTTTAGGAATAGGTACCTGATCCCAGAGATTGATGACCTTCTAGACCAACTCAAGGGGGAAAAATAGTTCAACAAGATCAACTTGAAGTTTGGATATCACTAGGTACCAATCGAACCCTTCGATGTGTGGAAGACTGCCTTCAAAGCCAAGGAGGGCATTTTTGAATTGCTGGTTATGCCTTTTGGGTTTACAAATGCTCCTACAACCTTCATGAGGATGATGGATGACATCTTGCATCCATTCACCAACTTATTTGTAGTGGTACATTTGGATGACATGTTGATCTTCAGCTAGAGTTGGGAAGAGAACCTCCACCATATCCGACAGGTTCTCCAAACACTGCGGCAAGACAAGTTGTGTGTCAATTTGGAGAAATGAACTTTTGGCATGACCCAAGTTCAGTATCTAGGATACATTATTAATGAACGGGGGGTGGATGTGGATCCATCCAAGATCCAAGTCATTCAGGATTGACAAGCCCCAATGACTTTGATAGAGCTCCACAACTTTCTGGGTCTTACCAATTTCTACCGTAGGTTCGTGTTAGGGTTCTCTCATATCACTTGGCACTTGAGTCAAGTCACTAAGGGAGGAGTGAAAGAAAATTTATTTTGGTATAAATCTCAACAGAAGGAATTCATATATTTGAAACATCGCTTCTTCTCTTTGTTGGGTTGTGTTATATTCTTTCCATGACTAGTGCATGTAGTTAATTGGGGGGTTAGAAGGGGGGCGGAGCCCCCTCTTCATTGCATCGATTGTGCAGCAAGGGGGCAGCAGATCCCCCTATCCAGGGGGGTTGAGGGGGTGGACCTACCTATGGTTTTGTGCATGGTTTTCACACATGGTTTTGGATGCGATGGTTTTCGGTCCATGGTTTTGGATGTAATGGTTTTCGTTCATGGTATTGGATGCTTATGCATGTATAAATATGTATTGTAACATTGAAAGGATCATAATGAAAAATCAAGTTTATAGTCCCAGTTTTGGGATCCAGGGGAAAATCACTGTGTATATGTGTTTTATGTGTTATGCTCTCACATTATGTATTTTCTGTATTTTAGAATTCGTATGAAAGTAATTTCTGTACGGGGTTAAAACCTACATTTGGTATCAGAGGTGTTTTGGCTTCAAGGGGACGCCTTTGTTTCTGAGCAGTTTTCCTCAGGCCTATGGTAGACCTTTGTTCAGTGGGAGATCTATGGGATCGATTCTAGTGGTGAAAGAAGATGACGAGCGGTGGAAAGATAGAGATCGAGAAATTTAATGGTCAGAGTCTTGAGTTGTGGAAACTCAAGATGGAGGGTATGTTGGTGGATAAAGATCAGTGGATCGTGGTATATCTGGGTACTAAACCAACGGGAGTGTCTAATGAAGAATGGAAGAAGTTAGATCAGAAGGCAAAGAGCACAATATGATTGTGTGTCTCATATTCAATGTTGCTAAATGTATCAGGGGAAGCTACGGCTAAGGCTTTGTGGGACAAGTTAGGGACTTTTTACCAATCTAAGTCTCTGGTGAATAAACTGTTCCTACAAAAAAAGATGTATAACCTAAATATGAAAGATAGAGACTCGGTGACAGAGCATCTGAACGCATTTAATACTATGGTAAGTCAGTTATTATCTATTGATATTAAAATGTCAAATGAAGATAAGTGCATGAGCTTGTTGTGTTCTCTACCAGATTCGTGGGATAGTCTAGTTATTGCAATAGGTAGCAATGCAATTTCCTTGCAGTTTGATGAAATAGTCTCATGCTTGCTGATGAAGGAGATGAGACAGAAAAATATGGAGAGCCAGAATGGTGATGCCTTGTCTGTAGGAGGACACTGCCATAACATAAACAAAAATAAGTCATCGAGTGGGAGATCTAAATCTCCAAGAAAACCTGTAAAGGTGGTTTGCTGGAAATGCGAAAAGGAAGGGCACTACAAAAGGGATTGTAAATCTAAAGCTCCTGACAAAGGAAATGGATTTGATGATGCTCCTTCTGCAGAGGCGAAAACCACCTTAGATGAAGGTGGGGATGTGTAATTGGCTTCTTCAAGTACACATGTAGATCATGAGGTATGGTTGATTGACTCAGGTGCATCCTTTCACTTCACTCCCTATAAAGAGTGGTTCTACGAGTATGAGAAATATGATGGTGGTGATGTCTTCTTAGGGGATGATAGGAAGGCTAGAATTGTTGGTCGCGGAAAATTAAACTTGAAGTTGCAAGGTGGAAGGGTTAGAACACTTCTAGCTATTCTACATATTCCTGCATTGGCCAGGCCAAAATTCTGATTTCTGTAAGCAAGTTGGATGATGGTGTAAAAATAGTGTTTGAGAAGGATACCTGCAAGATGGTTCGGGGAGCATTAGTATTGATGTGGGGAATTTGGATTGGTAATCTGTACAAGCTGCAAGGTAGCACTATTGTTGATGGGTGCAATAGTTTTGTGGTTCCTGAAAGTGGAGCAGAAAATCAAGTGGTCTCTGGAGAAAATACCATGCTGTGGCATCAAAGGCTTAGGTATATTGGAGAGAAGGGCCTTCGAATAATTCATGGTAAAGGTATGGTAGAAGGTATGACTAATAGCTCTCTGTATTTTGATTTCTATGAAAATTGTGTATATGGGAAGCAAAATCCGGTGAGTTTCCCCTCTGGTGGTAAGAGGGTGAAACAAATATTAGAGCTTGTGCACAGTGATGTGTTTGGAATTTTGAAGTTTCCATCATTGGGTAAGTTTGTGTACTATGTATCATTTATAGATGACTTCTAAAGGAATACATGGATATATTTCCTCAAGAAGAAATATGAAGTCTTTGACAGGTTTAAAGAATTTAAGGCTCTGGTGGAAAAACAGACAGAGAAGAAGGTAAAGGTGCCGATGACAGATAATGGTGGAGAGTTTTGCAGCAAGGAATTTGAAGAATTCTGTAAGAAGTGTGGTATAGCATGACAAAAGACTACTCCATACACACCTGAGCAAAATGGAGTTGTAGAAATAATGAATAAGTCATTGATGGAAAGGGAAAGAAGCATGCTGAGTGGTGTTGGGTTAGGATAGGAATTCTGGGCAGAGGCAGTGGAGACAGCATGTTACCTGGTCAATAGATCACCTTCATCAGTGTTGGAGGATAAGACTCCACAAGAGGTATGGACTGGTAAGAAACCATATCTTTCACATCTGAGGATATTTGGAGAAAAGAACCAAGTTGGATAGTAAATCTGAAAAGTGCATCTTTATTGGGTATAAAGATGGTTTAAAGGGTTATAATCTTTGGAACCCAGTAACAAGAAAGGTTGTGTACAACCGAGATGTGGTGTTCATAGAGATGAAAAATGTTATTAAACATGACATCCCATCAAAGGAACCTGAGAAGATAGAGTTTGAGCTTAAGGAGGAAGAATCAGAATCTATAGCAGAAGAGGAAGCAAAAGATGAATAGCCACAAACTCCAGGTGTGAGAAGATCAGTTTGAGAAAGAAGGCAGCCAGAAAGGTATAGTCCATCTGCTTTTTGTTCAAATTTTGCTTTATCTATTATTGATGATGATCCCAGAAATGTGAAGGAAGTAGTAGATTCAGAGGATGGAAATCTTTGGAAAGAGGCCATGGTTGATGAAATGACATCTTTGCACAAAAATGAGGCTTGGGATCTAGTGGAGTTACCGGCAGTAAGGAAACCCATTGGCAGCAAATGGGTGTTCAAGAAGAAGACAAATGCAGAAGAAAAGATGGATAAATACAAAGCTCAGTTGGTAGCAAAAGGTTATTCCCGAGTGCCGGGAATTGATTTTGGTGATATTTTTTCTCTTGTTGCCAAGGTAGCTTCTATTAGATTACTTCTATCTGTTGTTGCTACTTTTGATTTTGAGGTAGAACAGATGGATGTGAAGACAACATTTCTTCACGAGGATCTGGAAGAGGATATCTACATGAAGCAACCTGAAGGTTTTGTGGTGAAGGGTAAGAAAGAACATGTATGCAAGTTAAAGAAGTCTCTGTATGGGCTAAAACAGTCACCAAGGATGTGGTATCAAAAATTTGATACATTTATATGGGGAATTGGCTTCACCAGAAGAAAAGCAAATCACTGTGTGTATTTTAAATTAATTGGTGACCGTGTTATTTATTTGGTCTTATATGTGGATGATATGTTGCTAGTTGGAAATGACAAAGAAATTATCCAGGATTTGAAGACCTAATTGTCCTCCAAATTTTACATGAAAGATCTTGGTGCTGCAAACTATATTTTGGGCATGGAAATTAAAAGAGATCGGGCAAAGAGCAAGCTCTGGTTAAACCAGAGAAAGTATGTCGAGACAATATTGCAGAGCTTTAATATGCAGGATAGTAAACTGGTGAAGGTTCCTATTCCTATAGGTGTGAAGTTATCTGCTAAACAGTGTCCCGAGACACAAGAAGAGGAAGAGGACATGTCTCGTGTTCCATATGCAAGTGCAATTGGTAGCCTGATGTATGCAATGGTATGTACTAGAATAGACATTGCACATGCAGTGGGAGCATTGAGTAGGTTTATGTCAAAATTAGGGAAGGAACATTGGACAACAATGAAGTGGGTTTTCGAGTATTTGCGTGGCACTAGTGATTATGGTTTATGCTACTAAGGAAGACCGGGATTGGACAAAGTTTTGGAAATTTGTGTCTTTATTGATGCAGAATGGGCTGGAGGTCTGGATTAGAGAAGATTGACAAGTGGGTATGTGTTTAACCTATTTGGAGGTGCAGTCAGTTGGATGAGTAAGAAACAATCTGTAGTGGAACTATCAACTACAGAGGCAGAATACATGGCAGCCACTCGTGCAAGCAAGGAAGCAGTTTGGTTGCAGAGATTGTGTTCAAGTATGGGGTTAGTATAGGGAGCTATAAGGATATACTGTGATAGCCAAAGTGAAATTTTCTTGGCAAAGAACCCTGCTTACCATTCAAACACAAAGCGCATTGATCTTCAATATCGCTTTATGAGGGATATGATAGAAGACAAAAGGGTTTTGCTGGTAAATGTGGACACTTTGAAGAATACTGCAGATGCATTGACAAAATCTGTGAGCTCTGAGAAGTTATGTTGGTGTAGAGAAACAATGGGCATTGCAGGGCTGGATAAATGACTAAGCTCTCTTGTGGCCTCCTGTGGAAAGAAAACAACAAGTGGGAGAATGTTGGGTTGTGTTATATTCTTTCCACGACTAGCACACGTAGTTAACCGAGGGGTTAGAGGGGGGGCGGAGCCCCCCCTTTGTTGCGCTGATTGTGCAGCGGGGGGGTTTGAGGGGGGCGGATAGCCCTTGTCAACAAGGTCTAGAGCAGTGCCCATGGAAATTTTTTTTTGGAACCTATATTAGATTCGGTGGACCTACCTATGGTTTTGCACATGGTTTTCGCACATGATTTTGGATGCAATGGTTTTCGGTCCATGGTTTTGGACACGATGGTTTTCAATCCATGGTATTGGATGCTTCGACATGTATAAATATGTATTGTAACATTGAAAGGAACATAATGAAAAATCAAACTGGTAGTCCCGGTTTTGGGATCCAGGGGAAATCTCTGTGTATATGTGTTTTATGTGTTATGCTATCACATTATGTATTTTCTGTATTTTAGAATTCGTATGCAAGTAATTTCTATACAGGGTTAAAACCTACACTCTACACCAGTTCTCACATTACCAGACTTGCAACAACCATTTGAGATCGGGATAGATACCTCTGAATATGCTATTGGGGTAGTCCTTACTTAACAGGGGTATCTAGTGGCATATCATAGTGAAACAATTTCAAACATAGTCCAGAAGTATCCCACTTATGAAAAAGATATGTATTCCATTGTGGAGGCCTTACAACAGTGGAAGCATTACATTTTGGGGAAGGAAACGATCATCCACATAGACCACTAACCCCTAAAGTTCATACAGATGCAAGGGAAGTTGCAGAATGATCACCATCAGAAATGGTCCAGATACCTACAATATTTCCATTTGAATATCAACTACAAGAAGGGAAAGACTAATAATGTTGCAGACTACCTCAGCTAATCACCAATAATGGCATTAATCAATGTGCTCAACTCTTGTAGGCAGGAGACTTCTTATTGGCCACTTCTCTACAAAAGCAACCCAGAATTCTTCCACACATACCATATGCTCTTGGAGGGTCAGTAAGTTCCAAATTTTCACCTCCATGATGTACTGTTATGCCACCTAGGAAACCTTTATGTTCCCTCTAGCAAGTGTGCCAAGATGATTTGGGAAGCGCACTACAGTCGAGTCGCTAGGCATTTCGGGGTCGAGAAAATAGTCGTAGTACATCAAATCCTACACTACATGTGCCATTGCCAAATGGACCATCAAGAAGCAAGGCCTCTATACTCCACTGCTTACCCCTAGTCGACCTTGGGAATCCATCTCCATTGATTACATGTCAACCCTTCCTTTTACTAAGCATAGAAAAAACGGTGTTTTTATGGTTGTCGACAGATTCTCGAAGATGGACATTATGGTGGTCTGCAAGAAGAATATCATAGCAGAATCCACTTCTAAACTCTTCTTTGAACAAGTGTGGGTACACTTTGGGATCCCAAAGTCTATCATCTCAGATCGGGATAGTAGGTTCCTCAGTACGTTTTGGTCCAATAGGTTGGTCGATGCTGGACACCAAGCTCACTATGTCCATGACTTTCCATCCCCAAACTGATGGCTAGAGAAAGGTCATCAATAGGATGATTGTACATATTTTGCGCATGTACAACTCAAAGCATCCATGCATATGTGATGAGAGCCTACTCTATTTCCTGCACAGCTATAACCAGGCTCTACTTGACTTGACTGGCCACAACCTTTTTGAGGTGGGCTTAGGATTCCAACCACTATGTCCCATTAATGTGGACATACCATTTGCAGCTACTTAGGTAGATTCAGCTAATGTCCAATATGAAGCCAACAAGGTAAAAAAATTCATTGAGCACATCCGCCAACTGGTCCATGACATATTGGATAGAGCCAATGGTAAGTACAAGCAGTGGCATGATCAACATCAGGTGCCACACAAGTTCCAGGTGGGAGACAAATTTTTGTTACATTTGTAGAAGGAGAACGTCACTGGGCCCCACTGCAAGCTTCGCCCACTCCGATATGGGCCATACACCATCATGAAGGCAGTAGCGGACAATGAATTTGAGCTCAGTATTTCACCATTACTTGGTATGAACCCAATGTTCAATGTGGACCACCTTCGGCCCCACTTTCTACCATTGTTGGACACAACCAACATTGTAAAATGACTCACACAAACAAAATTAAAACTATACTTCATGGAATAAGCCACAACTAATCAACTCATGGACACACAGATCAAAAACACCTAACAACAAAGGATCCAACTTTATCAAGTTATCAAAGCAGGCCAACTCCTTCACTAGGGAAAGTGGCTCACCAAGGACCAAGTTCAGTAGAAGTTTCCTCATTTCATGGAGGAATTGAATGCAATGGGGGTCATTGCTTCCTAAGGGAGAAGGAATGATCCTGGTGGGTATTGGTAGCCACTTGGATATTCCACTTGGACCACCACCATTGTTTCTTTTAGTTTTTCAGTTTCCTTAATTGTAGCACAATTTACTATTTTTGGCAATTTTTCGGGCCCTGAACTTCTGGAGCCATTTTGTGGCCCTAAACGACGGTTTTTTGGAAAATCATCAGCTACTCATATAAGCTTTCAACTAAAAATTTCTATTTCTAGTTGTAGTCCTGGGATAGATATTTCTAACAAGATATCATGTGCATCAAACAGAGATCGTATGCCAAAGTTACGACCTTGGGAAGTTGATGTACCAATTTACCCCAATGGGGTCCATAGATTTGTGTTTCATACCCTAGGGTTAGGTTTTTGGATGTTTTGGATTTTCCATTATTTCTCATTGATAAATAGGCCTTCAAGCCTCATTGTAATATAGTTCAGAGGCTTGTAGCCACCACATCTCTTCTTAGAGATAAGCTACCATTGCCCGAGCTAGTTTATTTTGATTATGTATCTAAGCATATTTGAGTTCTTTGATATTAATGAAATGAAGTTTTATTTCTGCTGCATCGTTGTGTCTATGGTTATATCTGTAATTTGTTGCATTCCTATTTAAATTCAGATCAACCCCATATAACAGTGTTACAATAACTATAGGTGGGGCACTTTTTTTATTGGGCTTGATTACTAAATCAAGGGATTCTATCGCAACTCACACAGGTGCGGCATGGGACACTGAGGAGATTTTTATATGGGAGTGTGCTTTGCAACATACTATATGAGTAGGTGGTTATGCTTTGCCTAATTCTTGCAGTACTGGTGGGGCCTGCAAGGCACCCTCACATGTGCTTCTGGGGAGGGGTGATGCCAAGAGTTGGTGGCGGAGTGATGGTGCACTATTGGAATGCCATGGTAGAGGATTAGTTTAACTCCAATCCTCAGATGATTCTAGAGTTTCCATATCATAAGGTAGACTTCAAAGGAGATCTAGATATGGGGCTTCCTTAGGGTGCTTCCTAGGGACTAGCAGGTATATTTTGTTTTTTTCATTTGTAGACATATGTGTGATTTCATGTATTTGTTTATGGTTTATTATTATGATGATGTTGATAGTGTGCTTTGTTTACTTGAAGATGCGGAGCTGTAGGAGGGTCCATTAGCGTATCTGGTAGGCCATAATCCAAGGCACTTGGGTGTTCCAAGGGTTACACCTTTTCCACATAGATCGAGGATACCGAGGCCACTATTTGTTCCTCGAGGCGATGCAGAGTGTCGGACGCAACAATGATGGTTTTAGATTGGTAGGCCTTTCATAGGGGTAGCAACAGATGAGGATGCAGCTAGATTGATCGCCAATGCTGAGGGTACAGAGGCACAATTAGAAGTTGCTGAGGTGGAGATATGAGGTTACCGTGATACTTGGGGAAATATTGAGTCTCTGACTTGAGGATTGTCTATTGATTGATGGGCTAGCTTGGCGATATCATCGTTGAGACAAAGATTTCATTGGAGCGAGCTCACCTACCATTTTTTTGTCGTATTGGTATGGTGATGGCTATGGCTGGTCCGATTTTATCTCTAGATGCAGATATTGGGCCGCGTGAGACTTATATAGATTTGATGGTTTCTTTTTTATGAGATGATGTATGTACTAGGGCAAGCACCCTTTTATGAGGATGTCCCCCTATATTTTTGTTGACTTATTCTTCCTAGTCGTGGGCCAGTGATTTTTTGTACTCATATATTTTTTTATGTATATACAAGATCAGTTATGGTGGCTCTCATGATGTGTTATATGTGTCTATACTTCTTGTGTATTTCTGAATTTTTTGTTTTAAGATGTATATAATGTTTATGTTTTATGTATCTTGATGGTTATATATATGGGATGCATGCTACTCTAGGATTTGATTAGACTACCATGCAATCAACTATATGATTTTGATTTCTTGGTATATGTGTAAATGTGATTTGATCAAAATATCTAGCTAACCTTTATGCATGTAAATATTTCTGAAAAAGACATGGATCATGAATTTGAAAGGTCTTGTTTAACTGTGATTCTACTACCTGGGAATCAAGGAATACATGCATGTAACGAATACTTAGTTGGTGGGCATCAACCTAGAGGTCTATGACGATAGCATATTTTGCTTGATTGTTGCTGGCTGACCCGATACAAAGTCCATTAAAGTGATGAGGTGTCTGGCCAGGAGAATATATGGCCCATGCTGCAACAGCAAGATTTTGCGACCATTGATATGCACTGTCAGCGAACCCATGGTGAGAAGCTGGAGGAAGATCCATCTATTAACACACAATGAGAGAATATTTTTTAGAGTGAATCTATGATGAGGATATCATCATAAAAAATAAGTCATAGTACATACATGTCTACTCTAGTGTTTTTTGGGTGAATTTTTATGAGGTTGAGACTATTGACAGGATTTTTTAAGCAAGTCTCGTCGGGCTCTAATAGTATGTATGCCCCCCTAAGGAGGCAATGCTTGATGATGTATGGGATCTTCCAAAGGGTTTCAAACTTTCTAGTTCCCACTGCTTCCTAGGCGACATCGTAGCAGAGGAATATCTCCCATTTGGTGAATATCTGAGGGGTGATGTCATGATCAAACAAGGCCTTGACCCTCTTTTTGTGGGATTCATTATTATGAATGGATTCGCGTCGACATTCATCAACGAGGTCTATCTGTACCAACCTTTGTTCTAGAGGTTTGTTGTCAGCTAAAATCTCAATGGCTGAGTGCAAAGTGGGGATATCACACTTGATGGGAAGTACTACTTCTATACCATATACAAGTTGGAAGGGTGTAAACCCTATGGATGCTTTGACCGCTATGTGATATGCCCGTAGGGTGGAGAACACAATGTGGTGCAAATTGTTTTTTTCAATGTTCACCATGTGTTGTATCATGATTTTGAGGGATTTTTTAACGACTTCCACTTGCCCATTGTACTAAGGGTAGTACGGTGATGCAAATTTGTGAGAGAAACCAAGATGTTGGGATAGTGCTTAAAAGATTTAATTTTCAAACCGTTTACCATGATCCAACCCTAATTCCTTGGGAGCACCAAACCGCGTTATGACATGGTTGAAGAAAAATCGCATAATGGTTTTGGTGGTGTTATTATATGTGGGAATTTCTTTTGCCCATTTAGTAAAATAGTCCACATCGACCACAATGTATTTGTGGTTGCTGGATGATGGGGGGTTACAGGTCATGATGTCGGTTCTCCATTTACAGAAGGGTTCGGCCACTATGACTAGATTTAAGGAAATAGGTGGTGCTCACATCTTATGAGAATATTGTTGGCATCACCCACATCGTTTGACTACTTGTATGCAACCATGGAAGAGGTTGGGCCAAAAATAACTAGTGCAGAGGATTTTTTGTGTAGTGGTCATCCCTGATAGATGGATGCCACATTCTCGTCATGGCAGTCATGTAAGGCTTGCTCAGCTTGTTGGTGATCGAGGCATCGACATAGGATGGTGTCAATTCCTCATCAAATTATAGACGACATCCCCTAATAGGAGGTAGAGGGGGGCTTCCTGACGTTTGTGTCTCTAATCATCATATGTAAGCTAAGGTTTAAACTTTTTAGTTCGTAAAAAGAGGAGGATATCACTATACCAGGGGTCATCTGTGGGCACCAGAAATAGATGTTCTTCAAGGAGGGCCTCATTAATGGGATAGCCTTGGGTCTCTGTTGGGAGGTTTGTAACGAATTCAGCAGGAATGAGTTCTTTTTTTCTCTTGGTTGTGTTAAAATAAAGGTCAAACTCTTGTAGAACAACCATCCACCTAACATATTTGTGGTTCATCATACCACACGTGAGCAGATACCTCATGGGGTTATGGATGCTATCACAATCATGGTTCGAAAGATGATATCGTGCCGAAGTTTTTATACAAAATGTATGAGGCTAAGGTCATTTTTCTTTAGGCTCATACTTCAATGCAAGCCCACATAAGTTCTTGCTAATGTAATAAATTACATGCTCCTTATTTTCTAGTCCATCTTGGACAAATACCCCAGCAATGGCTACTTCTGATGCAAATAGGTACAAGGGTATAGTCTTTCTTGTGATCAGGGGGGCTAATCAAAGGTGCTTGAGACAATGTATCTTTTAAATCATCGAATACTTTTTGTGCTTGATCATCCCATTGGAAGGGGATGTCTTGATGAATGAGGTGGAGGAAACCTTGCACGCAAGTGGTGTAATCGAGTACAAATTGACATAAGTAGTTGGCCTTACCCTGCAAGCTTTGTAATTGCTTTAAGGTTTCTAGTGCAGGTACCTCTTTAATGGCTTGGACCTTAAGGGGGTCCACTCAAATCCCTTGTTGGGAAATGATGAAACCCGGAATTCTTCCAATGTTGACTCAAAAGACACACTTGAGGGGGTTCAAGTATAGGTTACATTATCGACATCTTTGAAACACTAGGTGAAGGTCCTCTAAATGGTTGGTGCATTTTTTGGAATGCATTGTGAGATCATCTAAATATGAAAGGATGAGATGAGATAGGTCATGGAATATGTAGTTCATGGCCCACTGGAAAGTGGCACCATCAGTTTTAAGACCAAAAGGAATGACTTGGTATGCATTTTGTATTGATCCATGTGACGAATTAGAATCTGGTTGTACCCAAAGAACCCATCCATGAATGATAAGGCCTCATGATTGGTGCAAGTATCGATGACTTGATCGATGAATGGTGTTAGCTAATTAGCTTTAGGGAATGCTTTGTTTAGATCAATAAAATCATTACAAACATGAATGGTGCTTTGTTTCTTCATGATGGCTAGAGGGTTGGAAACCCAAGATCTGTAAGAAATTGGATAGATAAATCCATCTTTGTGAGTTTATCAATTTCTTGTTTAATTGTTGTTTCCTTAGATGGATACAATTGACGTTGTTTTTGTTGGATGCGGTGGGCATCAAACCATGTGTCAATGTGATGTTCTGCTATAGTGGGACTAATGCCTGATATCTTAGAGTAGCCCACGCAAAAATATCTCTTTATTCTTGGAATAGGGATGTATATGTGATTTTTTCTTCAAGGGAGCATGCTACCCCCAGAGAGATCTCTTTAGTTTTGCCAGGTTTATTTGAAATATTCACCTTTATGGTAGGTGAAATATTGGGCATCCTCCCTTCCTTGAATGCATCAAGTATTGGGACCAGATTTTTGAGCCAATCTACTTTTCCTGGCGGGAGAAAGTATTTTTATTCAATGACATAGATGTTGTGGGTCTGTGCACTGCTAGGACCAATTTTTTTCAGGTATAAAAAATTATCGATGGTGCATAGTGCCCCAAGGATATTCAAGTTATGTCATGGCTTCAAGAATATCTTCATCTGAATGAAAAATATTATCTAGAGTTGAGTTAGGGTGTGTCAGGTCTTGTCATTGAGACGTGGTCTTGGTTGTGCTAGTAGATAAGCAAGAATATGATTCATTGCTTGAGGTCGTAGAACCTAGAGAGGTTGATAAAGTGTAGATTGGGTAGTTCTGCATTGTCATAGTTGGTACCATTTTTGGGGTGTATTTTGTGATCTCGAAACCAAAAAATGAGAGTAAGAATTTCAGATCATGGTTCCTACGGATGAGGAAATAAATCTTATATGATGTTGTGTGTAATCAGCATTGGGTGGTGGAAAAATCTCAATTATGGGTGATTGTGCTTGTCTGAGAGGAAGCTCTTGCGTTATTGTTGGTGTACAAGGGGAAAGAATAGATTCTTCCAGAGGATGTTGGTTTTGAATCCTAAGATGCCAAAATATATGTAACATGGGGTATGCCTAATTTCTATGAGTAGTATCTGTACAAATTCTACATCCGTGCCTCATAGTACAGGGTGTTGATGCCTGGCTACCATATGGAAAGTCTTATCTGTATTGGTGGTGTTGAGGGGGGATAAGATGACATGGATCCCACTTTGTTTTTGGTTTTCATTTCTACTTAAACACACAAAGAATGGATCCATATGCTTCATTCCTGGAGGGTGGCAAATGATGTGGTGGTTCAGTCTCTACTTCAGACAAATCCGAATTCTTTGGGATAAATCGCCACATGAATCCTAGCAATGGATGGAATAGAGAAATATGGGAAGTGTGATGCTTGTACCTTGATCTCGTTGGTTGGGTGACATGGGGAATGAGATATAATCAGTTGAATTCTCATAACTCTAGGTATTGGTTTATTAAACATTTTGATGCATCACACATAACACAATTAGCTAACATTGTGGTATGTTTTTGTTGAGATCACCTCCGATGGTGGGTGGAGGTTAATGGACCTGTTGAAGGAGAGGAGTAAGAATCTTATTCTTTTATGGCGTAAATTTTTTTTTTGGAACCATCCTTTTTGGAGAGTAATGGGGAATTGGATTGGGTGAGTGCCACTAATGCATCCCCGTATCGAGGAACTTCAGGGAAATTATGGGTATAATGCCCATACTCTGCGCAGATGGAACATGCATGATTGGCGCATAATGCTTTAAGATGTGTGGGCATGTACCAGATCTTTGAGCTCTTTTAATTTAGGGAACTTATTGGTGGGGTGCCATATGGTTTCACAAAAGGCATGGGGTTGAGGGACCCTAGAGGAGGGAGCGTCTGGGGCTTCCACCTTTTTACCTTTTTTATTATCCTTTGGTTTTCCCTCAACTGCTGTTAGTATCGACACTTCTTATGGCTTAGGCACTATCTAGGTATTAGATATATAGGGTGTCATATTGTCCTCAAGAGGAATAGGGACTACCCCTATTTCAATCTAACCTATGCTAGCTAGCGTGGCCCTCTGGGCCAAATTCCAGACTGGTATTGCGAGGGATATGTCAGGAAATGTGAGTGTTTTGATGACTTGGTGAGAGACAAAACTTGGTAGTGGATATAAGAAGGGTATATTGGTGATAGAGTGAGGAAAAAGATTTGGATTGGTAACAACGTCATTGTTATCATCCAAAACTGGTTCCTTAGTTTGGGTTGTGTATGAAGAAATCATGCACACTAATGCTCTGGTATTTGGGAGAAGCTCTTGTCTTACCAGAGGGTCTCCTAGGAATGTTCCTAGGAGAGTTGATGGCTTAAATTGGCATGAGTTGAGCTCAGTGTAAGTAGTGATCACCTCATGGGAGGAAAAAACTAAGGGAAGCAGGCCATCTGGTATGGGTAATTTTTCCTTCTTGTAGTATGTGAGTTAATGAATGGTAATGATATTTCCATCGTGGGGGAACATCATTATTCGCAAAACCGATGAAGCGTATGTGAGAATTTCATACATATAACTTCGGCCTAGTAGGATGTTGTAATCCAACTAGGCATCTAGTACTTTAATGTCTATTAACATAGTTTTTCCAACCAACTTAACTAGAACACTAGGGTATAAACTAATGGGAGTTGAAGGGTGTCTGTCATATTCTTTGAGCGTTATGTCAGAAGGCTTAAGTTCATGGGATCCTAATTTCTTCCAAATGGATTTGGATATGATACATGTGGAAGTTGCTTGGTCGATGATTCAATGATGGATGTTGATATTTTGGGCTAAGAGGGGATTTGGAAAGCAATTACTGAGAGTAGCCATGGATTATCTTTCTCTAATTCAAATACCATTAGGTGGGAATCAAATGGGTCAATTGCACCTAGAGAAGAAAGTAAGGATTTCTACTAGGTTGGGCATGTTTGCAGGACTTCTAGAATTGATGTAGATGATGGTGATTGTGCGAAGTCATCGACTATGTTGTAGCTATGAGCTTCTTTTGAGTTATGTCTTGTGCACAGAAGGGTCCTTTGACCATTTTAGGCATGGCTTCTACAGAAGGTCAATGGATGGTCAATAATCCAGTATGCATTTCCGTAGTCGAGGTGGATGAATTGGGCTTTAGGGGAGCTTCATAACTTTGGTTCCTTGTTGGGAAGAGGATATCTTCCCCTTTCATGAAAATATCATGATTAGGAGTGTTATGGAGGTTCCCTCCAGATGGGGGAAGGGGTCCAACATCACTATAGCTTGTTGAATGCCTTGCCCCCTACTATCTTGTATCCTTTTTAAATCAAGAAATTGAGGATAGTGGTGGGTATAATGATCGTACTCTGCATAAATAACACATGCATGATTAGTCTAAAGACTTGTGTTCTTGCCTTGTTTCTATGGCTTATTGTTGGCCATTTCCTGGTTTTGATTCTGGTTGGGATTGTCCCTTCTTGGTGCCTTTGGGGGTTTTTGATGATTGCTTCCCCCTGCTCAATTTCTCCATTTGGCTTACTTTTTAGTTTTTTCTTAGCAAAATTGGAAGGATTAGCTAAAGTCAGTTGTTCCTTCGATTGTTGTTGTGAAGCGAGAGAAGGTTGCACTAGATTCACCTGTGCATTATTTTGCATTGGTGGGATGTTCTATTGTTATGCTGGGAAAGGAGAATACTAGTTTCCTTCTCCACGATTAATGCACTGACTCGGTGGAGCAGACATTATGTCTATATTCCTATAGGATTATTGGTTCCCTTGAGGGGGGAGGTATAAGCCTCCTTGCGAGCACAGGTATTGGTTAACCCTGTTGAAAATGTTCTGCATAGGTGCAGGTTGACCATTATAGTACCCAATGGTGGTGCATTGTGTGTAGAATCATATGCTTAGCCATTATACAAATACCCAGGGTTTTGGTAGTTATTGTTGTGTTGAATTTGGGATAGGGACCCAATTAATCTGTTAGTAGCATTGGATGTGTTTGGGATCTTTTTATAAGTTTGCAAGCACGTGGCATTTGTAAAAACATGATAAATGTACCTAGACTGGATATAGATAAGCTCCAACAATTGGGATTTCGTAATGGCTTCTACCTCGATTTGTGGGGATAAAATTTCCACTTCCTTAGATATTTCATATGTGAGGGATCTCAGGAATATATCCAAGAGGACTTTATCTCCAAATTGGGCTTTGCATGGGCTACGACATTTTCACCATTCGTGTAGATGGTCCGAGATGTGAGTGTTTGTTTGAAGTTGGTGAGGAGTTCCATAACCGAATCATGGTGGAACGAGAGCTTTAAGAAGGTGAGGAAAGCAATATTTAATGAGATAAACTTCCCATGTGATGCATAGGGTTGGTCCACATACCATTTTGAAGCAGACCCAGTCAGGGTGCATTGAAATAGTCATAATCTAATAGTATCTTCTGTGAAACTATTAGACGAATACCATAGGTGAAATATCATGACATGGTTGCATGGGTCTTCACCCTGTTTTCCCTCAAACTTTGGAATGTTCAAAGGGAGCTTGGTGGGCATAGATGGCCAATTTTGGCCATGGGCGATCGGGTCATTAGTTAGCTTGTTTAAATCTAGTAGGTTTAGCGAAGCTATGAATGGGATTTGTGCATTTTTTTCCATCTTAAAAATATTCTCGATAGCTATATGCAACGAAGCCCTCTGTGGGGATGTCATAGGAGATTTACATTGATGGGTATCTCAGGGAATGTCTGGAGGAGAGGTGTGTGCACTCCCAAAATAGGTAGCTTGTGGGGAACCTTCTAGAGTGGTGAAGAGTGTACTTTTCCGAGGAAGAGTTCCGAGAAAAGATGCACCAATAAAGGAAGACCCAATATTGGTGGCTGAGTGATGTACTCTCCACATAAATGGTGGGAGTCCTGGCACACCTTCTGATAAAGGGGGATGGTTTAAAACATGTCTAGATCAACAGGGAGCCATGGGGTCCCCTATTGTGTCAATTTAGAGTGTGTGCTACTTTGTGTATGGTGAGGGAAGGAGATAAATATCAATGCAATTGGGTCACATACATAAAACATATTGAAAATATAAATGGTCTATTTTCCTCTAATTTAATCTATGTGCTCAAGCAAACAAGAAAAATGGTTTTGTTTGTTGCATATGATAAAAATCCCTATGTAGACTTAATCACCTTGTCCACTCTCAAAGTGATTGGGTCTTGTGAAGATGTTTTGTGATGGGACCTGGGGAAGTGACCCAAAATAATTAGTGATCCCTTCTAGCAGCTGAAGAATCAACCAAGCTAATGGTAATGAGGCTCAAGTGTTGCTTGCACCGTCACCTATAGGGAAACGATGCCCTAGATTTGGTCACTGAGTACCTTCATCCCACGTGAACATTCGAGTCTTTAGCTTCTTGGTAGTCAGTTACTAGTACCGAGCATTATATGGGTTAGGTAGCCCCAAAGAGTACTGCATGCACTGGACCTAAGCTGAACCCCCTCTGAATTGGGTCTCTGCCATGCTCGGATATTCCTTTTTGTGGGATGATTGAAGGATTTTAAGGTCCCTAAAAAGTTGACAACTATGTTTCAATGGTGTATCATGATCATGGCATATTATGGGATGCCTACCCCTAATGGTCCTAACCTGAACTATATTTTTTTTTGTGGCCCTTATGGGGAAATTTAATTGGTTCAAGTTATGGTTGTTTTTAAGGAGTCTTAATTCACTTATGGAGTGATTTTTGTAAGCCAAAATAGGCTAAGCACCCAAAGCTCCAAAAAATGGATACTCCTTGAGTACAAAATGTATGAAGGCTTAGTGTGTGATGCAAGTGAACATACAAAGTGTGATAAGATGTGGATATGTGATGATCCTTATTAATATCATTCTAATTACGCTAAGTGTTGATTGTTCATTGCATGGAAAACATAAAAATATTTGTGGATTATTGGCCACTTACTTTTTTCCTATTAAACTACATGGAGTTTAATAAGGGAGATGAAAATTCAAATTTTTTCGAGAAGGTTTTCATATGCAATCACAGGTTCATCTAAGAGACACAAGGGAAGCAAAGATTACTTACTTTCTCTAGTAATATTTGCTCCTAGTCCCAAAAAGTTGATTTGGTTATTAGTAAGATTAATGGATGATGGGCCACTTACTTCTTCAATAATTAAGCTATGTGATTTGCAAAAAAATTAAGCAAAATAGTTTGAAAAATATATGTTGAATTTGGCCACTTATTTTTCTCCCTAATTAAGCTATATGGGTATTTGCAAATACATAATGAAAAATACTCTAATTGCTTCACTAATTATGGTTCGTAAAGCAACCAGAGGTATTAAATAGAAGATACTGAATGCAAAGGTGAAAGAAATTCACTAAAGGTTGCCAATCACTTGAGAAAAAGAGAAAGATACAAAGTTTTTAGTGCTTTCTGTTGACTGTGTGGTTTTTGCAGACATAGACATGCGCTCACATTTGTTAGAGAAAAAGGTTTGTGGTCTGCATCAATCAAAGAAAAAGGCACATGGGAAACAAAAAAAAATTCACTTCCACGGGCTCAGAATAGGTCCTGGGGGTCTGTAAAAAATCCAAAGAGGTGAAGAGTGCCTTGTAGGATGTTTATACAGAGAGGAGGTCCTGCAAAAGAAATCTATAGATTAATGAAAAGAAAGTAGTATGGTCATCATTCCTGTTGTAGTGTTTTTGGAGCACAAGTGTACCAAAATACACCCCCTTAGCAGTGGATTGTTCCCTAAAAAGGATCACAATAAAAATTGGTGTTGTTAGTGGACAAAATTAAATAAACACAAAATTGTAAATAGTGGAAACAATGCATACATAAAAATAAACTAAAAAAAGATGTGCATAAACAAAACAATGCTCAAATGGAGCAAACACGTCAATAATATATGGAAAATATCCCTTTACTGATTGTTGGTGGTAAAGGTTGAATACAATAGATGAATCTTAGACACTTGAAGATAATTCTTTGAGCTATGGAGCTAAAAAATCCTCAGTAAGGGGGTTTATTTCCTCAATATCTTTGCAAGTTTCTCCTCTCTCTCAAAGAAGTGTGAAGACTCTCCAATGGTGGATTCCTTTTCTCTCACTAAGATGATGGGTTGCTTAGAAGAAATTTGACCAACATGTTAGTGCTCTTCACTTCTTTGGCTTCAACAATGCAATGGTGGTTTTCTCAAACATCAATTTGGCTAGCATAACAATGTCTCATGTTTTGGCTCTCCCATGGCCTGTTTATATAGAAAATGTTTGGATCCTTCTTCCCTCTCTTGGTACATGTATGATAAAGACACATGAGTAGGATAGGATGATTCCATTGAGGGTTGCATATCTCCAAGCGACTCGAATTCGGTTGTACTGAAATGAACTCATGTTAGAGAATCGACCCCAAGTGTGTAAAGTGGTCCCAGATCACTAAGGCATCCTTTTCTACAACCGTGTGAATTTTTTAGATTCATTTCTCGCACGTGAGTTTATCAAAGAGATAGATGCACGACATTAATTTTTTTTCATTTATAAATATTGGACCTTAGGAGAACTTTGATTTTTAAAATTCATAATATATTTTGCTGGAAAATGTCCACCTGTACATTCTACTAGACACTTTTAGTGTCTTCTGGATTGCACTAATAGGTGTATGATTTTTTGGTGTTAACACCAACAACTGAAAGAGAGAAATTTAAAATCCATGAGGTTTTCACTCTATTACAAGAAAGAAACTCATAATTAAAGGTCCCTTCTTTCAGAGATATAGAATCTACTACTAGTTCATATTTAGAAATGCCTCCCTAGAATGATATATATAATTGTTTTAAGAACTAGGACCTCCCATATTCGCACCACAAAATGAATAGAATTTGGGGAAATTTGACAACTATGTCTTTAGTTTTAGTAGATAATATAAATTACATTTAGTTGTAGCAAGGGTCCCAATTTTAGTAGATATGGAAGTCCTAGAATGGGTAATCAAACATAGTAAGTTAAAGAGTTGCATGGTGAATAATGATAGACGATATTGTATTGGAAATTTCCTACCCCTAGAGGTTTCATGATACTATAAGTTCTTAGACCCTAAATAACTATTTTTTGCTATCATTTTATGATAATTATGATATAGGAAATAATTTAGCTAGTTGGTGAAAAGAAGATAAAAATATACTTCACTAGAGCCAAGGGAACACCCAACGAGAGGTTTGTGAGAACCTTATATGCACCTCATGCTCTTGATATGTAGACTGTACAAAGAAAACTGTTGTGCACAGTTCTTAGATTCTTTAAATCCCATAACTTAAACCATATCTATGTAGGAAAAAATATTGAATTGGGGAGCCATCATATTTATCCAACTCAAAACCAAAATTGAGAAGATACAAATACTAGACTTGATGAAACCCCAATGTTTTACATGACATCCTATTTATTATATGTCATTTTTACAAGGAATTTTTATGGGTTATGTAGCATAATGGTAGCCATAAGGTAGATGCTACATGCACACTTCAATATTCTATGGTAAAATAGGTACAACGTGTTTTATTTGCTTATCTGTGATACTTTTGTTAGAAACTAGATTAATACTGAGAGGGGGCATGAATCAATAGTGAAGAACTTATTAATTTTCTTCACTTAATTATACCTTTAAACCATTCATAAACTAAAGAAAATAAACAAATATTAGAGCATCAAACATAGACATGAAACATGAAAACATTAACAACAAGGGACACAAGGATTTTTGCTAGAAAACTCCTCTCCGGGGCAAAAACCACCCTTATTGTTGTTGCGTTGCTCAAAATATTTTATTATGTTAAAAAACGTATTTACATAGAGATTCAGTTGGCTACCATCAAATGGATATATCTTTCTCACATGGAGCGATGGACAACCATCTGTTGGAAGCCACCATGACCAAGGATCCTTTCCCAGTGACTCCCAAACTATCAAATGACTCTATAGACTCCTATATGTTGGAAGCCACCATGACCAATGAGCCCTACCCAGTTTCTTTTCAACTTTCCAACCACCATTGGATAGAGAAAACGACTCCCTATATTGATTTCACTGGAGTCTCCCAACTCCACCCATTTATGTGGTTATTTTGTCATACATTTTTAGATTGAAACAAAGAACTGCTCAACATGAAAACCACAAGAAAAATGTCTTCAAGGCACAAAATAAAAACACCAAAATAAAATGAATCATCATAAATGCTACATAATATGATCTGATAAATGCATCATGTCACACGGAATAAGTCGATCTTGTGGACAAGATAGACCTTCCTAGAATCTAAATAAGAACTAATGAAAAGCAAACCAATCAGACACTATCTTTCTCTAAGTATGCTTTAATAAACAATGGAAAACAAGTGTTTTTAGGGCCTACCTTAGGTCCAACGCAAACTTGTGGATGCCCTCGCTCCTTCGATCCAAATGAGCTCCTCTGTCGCGAATCTGCAAACACAAACAAGGCAAACAAATTAAATAGCACCTGAAAAGCCAAAATCATAAAACATATTTAACATGAAAGTCAAGGAGTCCATGAAACAAATAACATGAGATACTTGTTGAGAAAAATGAGTTTGATTGCATTAATTCAAAAGAAGAAGAACTTTACAACCTTTGCCTTGACGCTGTACAAGCTCCTCCCAGGGTCCAGCAAGAAGTCTCCTCTACTTTGACAAGTTTCACTCACTCCCCAATGAAGCCAAAAAGGTATGTGATCTCTCCTCTTAAGCTCAACCAGGAAGTCTTGATTTCACCAGCATTTACCCTCAAAAATGTTCAGCTTCTAACCTCCTCAGCAACCAGCCCAATGCCTGTATTTATAGTGCAATGGAGGGAGGTTACTAGGTCCTCCTTCAAAGGGATAAAGCCCTCCTTCAAAGGGATAGCTCCTCTCATCAAGGGATTAGCTCCTTCTCTTTTGGGATGCATGAACCACCTCAGAGCGAACAATCCACGCCAAAATTCCTTCTAGAATCCTCTAGAATTAACCCAAAGTAAGTTTTTTAAGATAAAACTTTCGCCTTTTGACTTTCACAGGGGTCCACACCTACACCATTAAGGACATAGCGGACAGGTCCGTAGTTTTTGTACACAGAAGGTGCGGGACCACAGGTGACAATGAGAGAAAGTGCGGAACTAGAGTTACATTAATTTTTAATGTCTTTCTCCCATTTCCAAAGCTTGATTTGAAGAGCTGAGGTTTGAGACTTGCTTAGGAGGACAGTACAACTGATGATAGACCCATATTGACTGCAAATAATCATGGTGACGATATTTTTGTGTAACAGATTGCCCCCTAAAGTGCGAAGTCTATAGTAGATGAGGACTTCATTGATCATTTAGGAAGAGTGAAGTACTTTATCATTTCGAGGATCATCTTCTGGAGAGCCCAGTCGGAACCTGTAAAAACATTCAATGCAAGATATATATATGAGATCATATCATCGCTAAGGTAGGCATTCCCATACTCAGATCAAAACTGACTAAAAAACTAACTACTGCTCTGATACAGGAATGATCTTGTAAAACATCACAAATATAGACTCATGTGGACACAGTATGGACGCAGCCATCTGTTTATGAATAGTCCATTATATAATGAATACAAAATTCCTCGCAGCCTGGATTGTGGAAACTAGATCCAGGGTCTTCATTTCTACTTCTCGAAACAGTACGATTCTATCCATGCGAATGAATGTGTTGATGTCGAACATGGTAGAAACCACTTGATTACCAGTCAATGATGTAAACTGTTAACAAGTGTGAGAGAAACCACCAGTGATGTCAATGGCTCTCAAATTACCCAGTACAATCCATGAGATATGAATAAATGTGTTGATGTCGAACATGTCATAGAATCCTTTGATCGAAAGTCAATGATGCAAACTGTCGTCAAAGGCGAGAAACCTGCCATTGAGGCATGCAGATCTCAAGGTACTGACGATTTCTAGATCATCTTTATAGATAATGAGCTGATGTCGATAGAAAGCGATCTGTCTTAGGCAAGCCCACAACACGAAATCATAGATCAAGTTGAAGAAATTTAGTTGCAAGGACTGACTCAGGGATGGTCAAGATGGATGACAGATATTTTGCAGATGAATGGCTTATTGGTAGTGACCTCTTGAACACATAATGACACAACAGATGGTTTGGTGACAATTGACCCAAAGTTAATACCCAGAAACCGGCTGAAGACTTTCAATGTGGTTTGATCAACTGTTAGGCAAAGGATTTCCCAACCCAGGTGAATAAAAGTGTCGTTTTCAAGAGTGGTTACAAAGTATGACAAACAGATTCATTTTTCTCTCTTTTCCCCCACCATTTCTGGCAAGTACCTCTTTATTTTTAACAAGCTTGAGGAGGATAACATTTGCTTGATTATAAGCTCATCCTTCGGATGAGTCCAACTTAGCTTAAATTCGAACCCTAAGAAGGAGTGGTTCATTCCTGTTTGTAATTGAACAGGTCCTTTACTGTGAAATTTTAACGAGTCCAGTATAGGAGAAACTCGGCGTTTTTCAATTTTAGAGAGTCTGAAAAAACTTAAGAAGACTCCAGGGTTGACCTTTTTCGTAAATTTGTGTCTCCCAAGCCCGAAAAAGTATAAAATAATACTTGAGAGAACCGCTTGATCTTTTACGACCAAGGATTACTTTTCGTCATTAGTGCCCTTGATCCGAAAAAGTAAAAAAGCGATCAACGACACGTCGTTTTATAACCAATATCGAATTTGAAACGACAAAAATCCGACAATCTTTTCATGTTTTTACGGTCGGAAAAGAGCTGTAAATGGACCGTCTTTTAATTCCATTTTAACGAGTTTAAAAGAAGAACTCGGCAATCTTTTCATGTTTCAGGAGTCAGAAAAGAGCTTAAAGGTGACTCTAAATGTTTTTTCGTCGAGAATGATAGATTTCGCCTGAATAATCCGTTATCCTGCACAAAAGCACAAACATTACTCATACCTGTTTCAAATAGATAAAAATGTCGCAAAAATACCTTTCCAAAGTGAAACATAAACAAATTTGCAATTTATTTACTCAAAAAACTTATAAAAAGGGCCTTTGTCAATTCATTTTTACCGTTTGAGTTTGGGTGAGAAAATAGAGCTTTTGCTCAGAAAACTTCCCGTGAAGATTGCGGAAAATCCAACCATCGGAATCGAACGCCGTCTTCTCCAGGTAATCCACATCATCCTACTCTTCATTTTTAACCATTTTGAATTTTTGTTTTAGTCATTTATTTTCATTTTTGGGAGGGTTTTTAGGCATAAAACCCACGCGTAGGGGCCCGCAGGTTTACCACTGCTAGCCTGCGGACCCCACTTTTTCTTCATTGGGAAAAAGCTCGGGGTCAGCACCTTCCATGTAGACAAAGTGCGGTCCCACGCATTGTGTCTAACCCGAAGGGTGCGGTCCCCATCGCAAGGGTTTTTAACCCAAAAATTCTCAAAAATGGACCAATCAAAATAATTTCTAGCAATTTAATTTATCCTTATGCTTGATGCAGAGAGTACATCATGCTAGATTGGCGTGAACGAGAGCATGAGGACGTGGATGCTGCCGCATGGAATCATCAGCCTTCACTTGATGCTTTGAGGGCGTGTGGCTTGTACAAATTCTGGGCCACTCTTGGCATGAGGGTTCAGGTGGATTTCTTACAATGGATGGATGACAGATGGAGCGTATAGGACCAGTGCTTCTTCATTGGCGGCCACCAGCTCAAAATCGCGCTGGCGGACATATATTTCTTGACTGGTTTGCCTAAGAGAGGCGAAGACTTGACTCTGTTTGGGGCTAGGGCAGGTGGCCAGTCTGTCGATAGCGTCAGGCTAGAGTACTGCAACAGCCAGGCTAGAGACAAAGGGATAGACATAAAGACCATATCCCGTCCTGAGCTCATGGTGATTGCGTTCACTGTCACTATACTTTGCGGGGCTGCTGCATTACATATTGCCACCGGATCCCAGATGTGTATGGTAGTTTATTGCTTTCGAGGCACCATCTTCAACTGGTGCGATGCTGTGTTGGCCAATGTGAAAGGCCAACTGACCAAGGCCAAGAACGGACAACTAAAGACCTTTGGTTATGGGGCTTTGGTTGTGAGTTTTTGCCTGGAGAGGGTTCCTATGCTGATCCTGCAGCACCTTACTATTGGAGCTGGGCTTCCTCGAGAGCCCAAACTGATGCGATGGGTCACAGTTATGGCCCGTCACCCGGACGAGAGGACAGAGGTTGCTTGATTCAAACCTGAGTATTTCCAATGGCTGGAAAACCAGGTCTTTTCTATTCAGGACTTCCCTTACACTGGGATAGATTTTCGCGGTGACCCAGACATGGTTCTTCCACCAGGAGAGCAGTGGGATGAGTCAAGTAAAATCCTTTTCAACATTTTTCCTATTTTAATTTTTTTTTGTTATTTTTCCATCGTCTCAAAACTGATAGTAAAAATTTCAAATGCAGATGTGGGTTCACAGTGACCAGCCGCTCTCTGACCTTAGGAGAGGAAGCAACCAGTTGCACCCGTGCCAACCCCACAGGACGAATCAGCAGAGGTTTTGGCAGGGTTGGAGGGTCATCTCGAGCGCTTGACAGGGGATATTCCGGAGACCACTATAGATGACATTCCTCATCGACTTCAGTGCTATGTGATTGGGGTCCCGCGACCTTTTAGGAGGTTCCTTTGCAAGGTGGCCCATGCAGTGGTTTCTTATAGAGATCATCACCAGTGATAGGATGATGGCCTATTGTGGGCACATGTGACATTTTTGTTTTTTGTACTTATCATTTTTGCCGATCATAAGGTTTTTTTCAACCTATGATCGAGGATGATGTATTTTTTGACACACTCCTATATATATATATATATATATATATATATATATATATATATATCACTATTATCGGCTTATCTTGTAAATCATGTTATGGAATGGTTTTAAATTTACATGTATGATTATTGCAAATGTCTATTTAACATTTGAGAAGCAATTGCATCTGCTAATGTATTTAAAGATCTTGGAATATGCTGATATTCGATATAATCAAATTCACGTTCCAAGAGATGCACTCTCAAAAATAATCTTAATAATACTGGATTTCTAATGGCATACACTCTATTAAGCTGTAATACAATGAGTTCAGAATCTAACCTCACTATCAAACTCCGAATCCCAAATGAAATAGATTCAAATAATAACTCAATCACTGCACTATACTCGGCAATGTTGTTTGTTGTTTGACCGAGGCTTACCCCATGCATAGATACTAACTCGTCAGAGGGAGAATATATAACCCAAGCTGCGGAAGAGATGTTCCGTGTATTACGACAACCACCATCAGTGAAACCAATGTATGTTTGGAGAGGCATCGACATCTGCAATATCAAGAGTAAAACCAAGATAAGTAGGAATAATGACGAAAAAAACACTCTCTAAGCTAAGCACACTGTTTAAACTAAAACACACCAGCTAGAAAGAAAAACTAACCTAACTAAAAATCTCCATACCCATTCTTTAAGCATAATACCTCTTCAAGTAAAGACCATTTCTGGGTTTACCCAAAGAGTCCCCGTCAAAGTCTACCAATTCATAGGCCCCTTTGGCTAGCTTTCGCTTGACAACATAGGGACCATGCCACATAGGAACGAATTTTCCAGCGCCTAATTTATCATTAGCTTGATCGTAAACTAAGACTAGATCTCCTTCCGAAAAATTTCGAGGGGTCACATTTCGATCATACTGAGCTTTCATGCATTTTGCGTGAGTCTCGATTGCCAATGCAGCATCACGTCGATTCTCATCTAATTGAGCCAAGTATTGTTGGCTAGTTGAATTGTTTATTGATTAACAATCAAGTACCACATTAAATTGTCAACTTGGGAAAGTCTTTTATTTCAAAGGCTACCGCGTACTGTATGTACTTAACTCTAAAAGCATCAAAAAGCTGTAGTATACATAATTCTCAGGCTATGTTATAACAGTGCCTTGCAAAGATAAAATGAAAGAAGTTAACTAAGATTATAAATCTGAAAAGAAAAGTGATGGATTCTCTGTTAGCAGAGGATCAGGACCCTATCCTCCAAGCAAGGACGTTCAGCACCTGCCCCTGTAACCAGATTGCTAATACACACTGCAATTCTAATTCACCGGTGAAGTACAGTTTCAAACGATTAACAAAACAGAGTGCCAGCAAAAAGGAAATTATCATAGGTAATGCTACAGAATCCAAAACAGAGTATCAACAGAAAGAAATTACCAAACACACTTACACACTTGACAGAAAAGTAAATGGGTGAATCTTGTGAGGAAGTTGGGCCCGGTCCCTCTCACAAGATTCCCCAGGACACAATTACTAGATTAGGTGCTCAGAACAATCTTCTATTCATCTGCCAAAAGATCCAGTTACAATAAAAGTTCAGACTTTGCTGTTGCCTTTCAGAATTCCACTTACAAAACTATTTTTCTCCCCCCCCCCCTCTCTAATGTAGATGTCTCCTCTTTATGGGGGAGACATCTATTACAATAGAATATCACAGTTCATTCAGTTAGACCTTTCTGTCAAAAATAAGAGTTACAGGATGCTGTTACAACAGTGTGACAATGTATTCTTTCTTGGGTTTCTTGCTGTTACACAGCTGGTAACCGAACTTTGACCGTCTTCTTGGGATCCTCGCACTATCCTTTGCCGTTTCCCCATGGTTGCTGATTTAGTAAACCCGTGCTGTTCCTGATATTTTAGCAACTGTAACTGTGTTTTGCCCTTTTTGGACAGTTGCTGATCATGCTGCGTCAGCGTGGAATTCTGGCGATCTTCAGATAGTTGTCGTTTGTTATTTCCAGTTGTTGCAAAATAGCATTCCCCTACTTTAGATAGTTGTCGTTGCTGGCTGTAGCAGCTACGTAGTTGCTGCTTCCGGTGTTGCAGCAACTGCGTAGTTGCTGTTTCTGGTGTTACAGCAACTATGAATTATAATTCCTGCAGACTTTAGATAGTCCAGCGGTTACTTGGAAACTTAATTAGCTTTTCCAAAGATAAATATAAAGATACTCATGAATATGCAATGAACAATTAAACATATAGATATGCGGAGAGTTACTTCGTACCTTGGGGTGATTAAGTCATTATGTAATCAAAGCTTTCAAATATTGAACTGAAAAAGGATAGTATTATGGCAAAAATATAAGGTCAAAAATGGTCAATTCTGAGTCCTAACATCCCCCCCAACTGAAGAGATTGCATGTCCTCATGCAATGCTTACTCTGAGTCTGAGTCAGAGTACTGGGATGAACAGTGTAGATTACTGAGACAATAGTTATAGGAAGTGGAATCAAACTTCTTTTTGAACCCACAGATAGTCTGTATTTGCCTCCATTATACTGCTTCTTCCTTGTTGGATAATCCAAACTGGCCCTTGTATTGTTCACCAGATAACCATAGAAGTGGAAATTTAAATCTGTAGCCAATCCAATTTTCAGCACAGTGTTGCATGCATCTAACATAGTAAGGTACCCTTGAGAGTGCTACCTGTAAATTAGGTGGATTATAAGGGTGATATTCCTGCCTCTCCTTGGGGCAGTTTTCCCAAAACAAGTTATTTGCCTTGACAACCAAGGGTGCCTTAGTTCTCACATAGTGTTGACAGTCTCTCAGGACCACAGCTTGTAGTTGCCAGACGTGGTCCTTCATTTCAGGATCACTTATCATTCTTTGATGTTGTGCAATGAAGGTGGCTGCGTTCTGAGGTTCAGCCCTAATCCACAGAAGGAAATTCTGTTCATTATGTTGAGCTGAGGTAAAAGCGTTCTGCCATATAAGTTGGTTGGCTAAAAAGGAGACGAAAGCTCTCAGCTGTATATCGCCAACCACAGGTAGCATATTCATGTTTGTTTCTTCGGACATGGCTTCATTATGGAGATAAAGCTCGCATAACAAATTTTGATCATTTTTAGGTGCCTCTGCAAAGGTTTGCATAAATTGCTCTGATGTAACCACCTGATGAGGTCTACCTTCTTTAACAGCCTTTATCTGTAAGAATGTGAGTCTTTCCCTCAAAAATGTTGCATAATTGAAAGAGGGTTTCCTTGTGGCAAGTATTTTTTGGAATAACTCAAACATCTGGGACAATCTGGCTTTTAGTTCCTTAATTTCTTTGTACTAAGCTCTACATTGCTCAAGTGCTTCCCAGTTCTTATATGCATAATTGAACCATGTCCCCTTTTGCTGTTGGAATGCTTTGCCTTGTGACAGCTCATATTCTCTCCACCATTTTCCTTTTAATTCTTGAAAGCTATCTGTTTCTGTGCATGCATCACTAACAGAGGGAAGTTCTGTTTGTGTAAAGGCACCAACAAGGATAATCTGTTCTGTGATAATTGGAGTAGGCCGGGATGATCCAATGTTTTCCTTTTCATTTCCAGCTATTGTTTCTTCTTCATGTTCTATATTCTGTACTGATTCCTGTGTATCTGCTTCCTTTTCTTGTTTGATGGCGATTTGGGTAGGTCGGGGTGAGTCTATGCCTTTTTCCTCATTTCCTCCTGTTTCCTGTGTAACTGCTTCCTCTTCTCGCTCCATGGCAATTTGAGTAGGCCTGGGTGAGTCTATGTCTTCTTCTTCATTTCCTTCTTTTTCTTTGCGTTCCATGGCAATTTGAATAGGCCTGGGTGAGTCTGTATCTTCTTCATTTCCTCCTGTAACTATTTCTTCCTCTCGTTCCATGGCAATTTGAGTAGGCCGGGGTGATCCAATGTTTTCTTCTTCATTTCCTGATTCTTGTGTAACTGCTTCCTCCTCTTTCTCCATAGCAATTTGGGTAGGTCGGGGTGACTTTATATCTTCCTATTCTTCATTCCCTGTTACTTTATGCATAGTTTCTGGAGAACTTGCTGGTTCTTGTGTTTCAGCAAGTTCTTCTGTTTGCTCCCGTGCAGTTTCTGGAGAACTTACTGGTTCTTGTGTGTCAGCAAGTTCTTCTGTTTGCTCTTGTGCAGTTTCTGGAGAACTTACTGGTTCTTGTGTGTCAGCAAGTTCTTCTGTTTTCTCTTGTGCAGTTTCTGGAGAACTTACTGGTTCTTGTGTGTCAGCAAGTTCTTCTATTTGCTCCTGTGCAGTTTCTGGAGAACTTACTGGTTCTTGTGTGTCAGCAAGTTCTTCTGTCTGCTCCTGCACTTTTTCTGGAGAGCCTGTTGGTTCTTGTGTGACAACATGTTCTTCTGTCTGCTCCTGCACTTTTTCTGGAGACCCTGTTGGTTCTTGTGTGACAACAGGTTCTTCTGTCTGCTCCTGCACTTTTTCTGGAGAGCCTGTTGGTTCTTGTGTGACAACAGGTTCTTCTGTCTGCTCCTGCACCTTTTCTGGAGAGCCTACTGGTTCTTGTGTGTCAGCAGGTTCTTCTGTCTGAGCAGAGGGTTGTGGTGTTTCTGTCTGTGTAACAACAGGTTCTTTTGTTTCAACCACAACATCAGGGACTTCATTTATTGGTTCTGCCACTACCTTGTATCCTGCTTGAGTATATATCTCACCACAATTGGCACACACATATTCATTGTCCTTACTCTTCTCTGCTGCAGATGCTACTCGTGCTAAAATATGCAGGCTAAATTCATTTTGATAAGCTTCCTTGACCCTTATTATTTCCTCCTGGTAGTCCTGAATCTGGGACTTCAGAAATTCAATTTCTTCCTGCATAGCAGATATGGTAGGTTGAGCTTATGGAGCAGCAGGTTCCAGTGGAGGCAAAGGTTGTGCTTCAACATTGATTTGATCCCTTATACCTTCGACAGGTGGTTCTTGTGTGTCACCTGGGGTAGTGGCTGTTTCTTGTGTTGCAGCTTCTTGGCCAATATTACCTTGGGTGTCGGTAGCTGGTTCTTGTGTGTCAGCTACCTTAAAATATGATGTCACGAAACTGTGAACACTCTGCATCTCAGCCTCCGAGGGTGAGGGAGAGGAGTTTCGAGGGCTGGTGGGAATGCGGGTTTTTAAGGTGATGGGTGGTGAGCTGGGAGCAGTGTGGCTAGGAGATTCAGCTATTGCAGATGATCGAGTCCTTTGCTTGGGTAGAGAAGCAGGGAATTCAGACATTTTTCTTTTTAGGCTGGCTTTCTTTAAGATAGGGACAGTGGCAGAAATAGCAGCTGCTTTAGCCGAAGCCCTACTTCTTCTTCTTTTTGGTGGGGTTTCCATTTTCCTCTGCATTTTCCGTTTGAGCAGGGTAATAGGGATGTATCATCAAAGTCATTGGTAGAAATACCAAGTATAGGAATGGATGGATTGGTTCTGTTGGGGGATGGAGTTGTTTCCGTGGGTATTTCTACTGCTGATTGCTCATTTTCAGCAACTTGTGGGGGTGTTTGTTGGAGGACTTCTTTAGGCATTTGTTTTGGAATGTCGTCTGCTTGCTGAGGGATTTCTTCGGGTATTTTCTCAGGAATGTTCTCTATTTGCTGAGGGATTTCTACATCTGGCTGAGGTACGTCTTCAGCTTGGTGAAGAATTTCCTCTTCCTGATGAGGAATTTCCTGTTCCGGCTGTGGAATTTCTGCCTCTTGATGGGGATTAATGGGGGGTGGAGGGTTATTTAAGGCGAGGCCTCTATTTATCAGCAATTTAGCTAAACGATGGTGTTTCAAGGAAAGAAGCGGACGCTTTGCGTTGACAGTGTATCGTGACATATTTTTGAGACATCCCAATAAATAATATGGCATATTTATCAACTGACCATTCCTCAAATGATTCAACAAGACAAAATCGTGCTGGTAAATTACCTGGTACCGGCCTTCGCACGTCAGGTATTGCTTCACAAATTCAACAACTTTCGGCCACGGTTGAGGTAATGAATGAAGTGCTATGCCTTTGCCCTTGGGTTCTACCTGCTCGCCTGGTTGAAGAAAATCCTGTTGCGCATTAAGGATCAAGTGCTTCCTATTGAACCATCGTATGCCATTAGCTGGTAGCCCGGTAACTTGGGCTATGAATTCCTCCGTGACTGGGATTTGAACTCCTTGAACGACAGAAAATCCTTCTGTTAAATTTCATGCAAACTCGAGGACTTGTTGTGCGTCGAAGTCTGGAAGTCTCCTGAAATAATCTAGCCATCCCGCTTGCAGAAAGATTTGATAAACTTCGTGATAGAGCTCAAGAAGTGCTGTTGTGCCAGGTTCATATGTAATGAGATTTCCTCCCATAGCTGTTGTTTCAGAGAATTTCACAGTTCAGAGCCGAGCTTCCGAATTCAGTTCAGAGTAAACCATTGCAAATGGTAACATGCCATGATAAGGTGACTTTTACATATTACTGGGAGAGTTAAGGGCGGCGGCAGTTGGCGTAGTATGTAATTATGAGAGCGCTTTGGTAATCCCCCCCCCCTACGCGTAAGTGATATGATTGGGAGTACAATTATTTGGTAGTCCTATCAGCTTCTCCGCATTAACTATTATTTAATGTTCATACATAATCATGTGTACCTTTATGTTTTACCTTTTTGGTTGCTGCGTCAAAAAGTCTTGTCTTATATTTTTCTGGATCATAATGATTACAGCGGGTCTAAGAGCATGGGAATACCAGCAATTTTTAATAATAATGACAGGAAGTGATAGTGGAGTATTGTAATCATCACAAGAAGTGGTGTATTTTATAAAAATTCGTTTCTTGGGGGCTGAAGTGGTAAGACTGGTGTTTTTGTAAATGAGAGAATTGCTAAAAAGGTATTACAGGATCGGGAAGTAGTGTCGCAGCAATGGGATTGGTGTTGCAGCCACTGGAAGTGATGTTACATCATCGGGAAAAGATGTTGTAGTAACGTGAAAAAGTGTTGCAGCAACGGGGATCGGTGTTGCAGCAACGGGAAATGGTGTTGCAGCAACAGGAATTGGTGTTGCAGCAACAGGAATTGGTGTTGCAACAACAGGAATTGGTGTTGCAGCAACGGGAATTCCAAGTCTGCAAAGTGATTCCTTTAAAGCTTTCGTTCTCAGTTATTTTCCATAGCTCAAATCTGCAAAATACTGAAATATAATATGGTAACCCTTGGCAGGGATTATTAGTAGTTAAAAAAAAGAATATCTAACCTAAAAAAAAATGCATAAATAAACAGAAATTTAAGTGCTTTGAGGGACAGCAAGTTCCCCTGGAAGAGAATACTGTTTAATTGCCATGCAAGTGGCTTTAAAATCTTCTTTAGAAAAAGGCCTCTGATATAAACGGATTCGATAGCCATTCACTAGTAGTGGTGTTCTGCTTCCATCAATTGTTAAAAGCCTAACTGTCCCATTTGGAAAAACAGCATCCACTTCATAAGGCCCTAACCACCTTGTTCTTAACTTACCTTGGAAATTCTCAAAACGGGAATCATAAAGTAAAGCCCAGTTACCTTTCTGGAACTGCTTTTGCTTGATGGTTCTGTCATGCCACCTGCTTCTTTGTTGTTGTATCATGGTTGTCTGATGGATGGCATCCAGTCTTTTCTCGTCCAATTCTTGAAGTTGCTGTAACCTGGCTATCTGTGTATCAATCAAATCAAGGTTAACAGCTAAAGCAGTTCTTAAAGTTTTGATCTCAAACTCTACAGGGAAAATAACATTCTTTCCAAAAACTAATTCATAGAGTGAAAAGCCCGTAGTATTCCTCCAAGTAGTTCTATAGGCCCATAATGCCTCGGGCAACCTTTGAAACCAGTCTCTTCTATTCTCCTTTATTGTTTTTGTTAGAATGGCTTCTATGACTTTATTGGTGCTTTCTACCTGCCTATTTGCTTGGGGGTGATATGGTGTAGTCATTTTGTGCTTAATATGATATTTCTGAAGCATATTTTTGAAGCCATTAGAGTTGAAAGGAGGTCCTCCATCTGTGACTAATTCTCTAGGCAATCCAAATCTAACAAAGATTTCTTCAAATAAAAATGTTAGTACTGCTTCTTCATTAGCTTTCAGGAGTGCCTTAGCTTCTACCCATTTAGTCATGTAATCTGTGCATACTAATATGTACACTCTTTGATTGGATGGAGGATTAATGGGACCTATAAAATCTAATGCCCATTTCTCAAAAGGTTCAAGAATTACCTGGGGATTGAGTGGCATTTGATCCCTGTGATTAGGCTGGCCCATTCTTTGACAGCTATCACAGGCCTTGACATATTTTCTAGCATCTTTGAAGAGTGATGGCCAATAATAACCCATTCTGAGTACCTTGTGTGCTGTTCTTTTATCTGCAAAATGTCCTCCACAAGGGTCATCATGACAAGCTTTTAGTACATCATAAATTTCATCTTCACCAATGCACCTTCGGATTTCCTGATCGATTCCTGTATGAAAAAGACACCCGCTTATCCAGCTGTACCTAGCACTTTGCTGGATGATTTTTCTTCTTTCCCTGTGCGATAGGTGTGATGGTAATTTTCCTGCAACTAGATAATTGGCAATGTCTGCATACCAAGGTGAGTGAGCAGATACTGCAAATAAATACTCATCAGGAAAAGAATCATCTACTGGAGCATTTTCATCAGTTTTTAATCGAGAAAGGAAATCAGCAACTACATTTTCTTTTCCTGGCCTATCTACAATTGTGATGTCAAATTCTTGCAACAATAACAACCATCTGGTGACTCGGGCATTTGTAATTGATTTATTCATCAAATATTTAATGGCCGAGTGATCAGTATGCACAAAAGTAGTGTAGCCAGTAATATAATGTCGAAATTTATTTATTGCATAAATAACTGCTAGGAATTCCTTCTCAGTGACTGTATAATTCAATTCAGCTGGTGTCATATTCTTACTCATAAAATAAATGGCATAGGGAAGACTATTTTCTTCCTGACCCAAGACAGCTCCAATTCCAGTGTCTGAGGCATCAGAGGATATATGAAAGGGTAGTGCCCAATCAGGTCCTCTCAAAATGGGAGCTGCAGACAACTGATGTTTAAGTTCATTAAATGCTTTTTCACAATCATCGGTCCACTTAAATTCAGCATTCTTTGTTAATAACACAAATAAAGGAGAAGCTATTTTGGAAAAATTCTTAATAAATCTTCTATAGTATCCAGCATGTCCTAAAAAGCTTCTTACATCAGTTTGTGTTTTGGGGATAGGGAGGGTCTGAATTACCTGTATTTTAGCTAGATCGACTTGAATTCCTAGGAATGAGACAAAGTGACCCAATACAATACCTTGATTCATCATCATATGACACTTTTCAGTGCTTAAGACACCGCTTAAGTACTTTTTCAAGATTCTGCAGTGCATCCTCGAAATTCACTCCATAAGGAGTAAATTCATCCATAAATATTTCTAATGAATCATTTAGCATATCAAAAAAAATTCCTATCACTGCTCTTTGAAATGTTGCTGGAGCATTACATAGCCCAAATGGAAGTACCCTGTAAGCAAAGGTCCCCCATGGGCTAGTAAACGTGGTCTTGTCCTGGTCTTGGGGTGCAATCTTAATCTGATTATATCCACTAAACCCGTCCAAGAATGAAAAGAATTTCTTACCTGCCAAATTATCCAATACCTGATCAATGAATGGTAAAGGGAAATGGTCTTTCTGGGTGGCTTTACTCAGTGCTCTGTAATCCACACATACTCTCCATTTGCCATTTTTCTTGGGTACAATTACAAGTGGGGAAACCCACTCACTATCAGATATAGGGTATATAAATCCTACATTCAAGAGTTTTTGAAGTTCCTCCTTCACAATTTCCCTTAGGTTGGGATTCATTCGCCGCTGGGGTTGACAGACTGGCCGAGATCCCTCTTTAATATAAATCCGGTGAGTGCATAGCTCAGGGGAGATCCCTTTCATGTCTGTATAGTCCCATGCAAATGCTTCTTTATTTTCCTGGAGTAACTTTATTAATTGCTATTTTTCATTATCAGTTAAATTAGGATTTATATTTAGTGTTTTGCCAGGCTCTATTTCTATTGTTGTACTTTTAGAGGGGTTGCCTACTGTTGTCTGAAATAAATTTTTATCTTCCAAGTTCTGCTGAGATTCAAATTTCAAGATTGCAGTAAAGTGACTGTACATTTCTGGATTGACCGAAGAAGGTTCAGAAATGAAGCTGCTGATTAATTCATCTTCGGTAGAGTCTTTGAAAGTTAAGGCTTGTCCGATAGTCAATATAGGTTGGGTTTCTTCATCCTCATAATCTACCCATACAGAGTTGTCATTATTAATCATGGATGTAGCATGAGGATAAAGGGTAAGCTGTTTTGTTTCCTGTCCATTAGAGATGGTCATTGATCCTGATCTACAGCTAATGAAAGCATCTGCTGTAGCCAGCCAAGGTCTTCCTAGAATCAGCGGATGACCCCCCAACTTTGTTTTAGTTTGTAACACCACAAAGTCAGCTGGGTAATTCTAGGATTCTACAGAAATTATTAAATCTTCAATGACCCCTTCCGGTTTAATTGTAGAGCGATCAGCCAATTCTAAGATGGTTGGTGTTTCCCTAATAAAGTTTTTTAACTGAAGCAATTGTGTTGTTTCAAGTGTCATAATATTTATTGCAGCTCCTAAATCTACGAGAAATTTAGAGACAAAGGTTTTTCCAACCTGAACTGTTACTGTAGGGGACCAGGGTCACCATATTTCACAGGAGGATCTTTTTTTGTCATTAAAGCAGTTAGTTCTCCCATCACATGAACTGTGAGGGGGTCCTTAGCTTTTCTTCCAGGTTTTTTTATGCAGATATCTCTAACAGTCCTAGCATAAATGGGAACATCTCTTAGCACTTGCAACAATGGGATTTTAACATATAAATTCTGCAGTTCACCTAAAAGGTTAAAAGCAAGTTGCTCCAGTGTTTTAGTGAGAGCCAGACGTTCAGGGAATGGCGGATCTGTTGTTTGATCATTGTTGTTAGATGCTAATTCAACTGTTTCAACATTATTGTTAGCTAGTTTTTCTTTTCTAACTTCCTCTTTATCAGAGTCAGTGATGTCATCAATGATGGGTTCAACAATTCTCCCTGAACGAAGATGGATATCGTTACATTGCATGGGGGAGACAGGCTGATTTTGAGTATCAATTAGTTGCAAGGCTTTATTATTATTTGGGTTGGGGTTGGGTTGCACAGGCAGCTGCGGTCTAATTGCCTGGTTATTTGGAGGAGTATTGGATGGTAAGGAAAGAGACTGTTGATGTTGCGGAAATGGCATCTGTTGGGCTACCCAGCCTGGGTTCCATTGATTAAAATACGGTTGCTGGGGAGCCCAAGGATTCCATATGGTAGGATCAGGAAAAGGAAGATTTGGTTGTTGCATAGGTGGAAAATTCATTGTGTTAAAGGGTGGGTACTGCATTTGGTTCATGGGTGGGTAATTTGTTTGAAAAGGAGAATGATTATTCCAATGACTAAATGCTGTGTTAGAATTCATACCTTGTCTTTGTGGCCATTGCCTCCTCTGTGTCATCAGGTACACTACTTCAGCCTCTTCTTCAGTTGACTGCAATGCTGCTTTAATTCCAGGCAGAGAGGGGCATTGCTGGGTCTCATGGTCCTTTTCGCAGATCGTGCAGATTGGTACCTTATCTAGTGGGCATTCCCTGAGTGGGTGTTTTTCTCTACATTTGGAACAAAAAATAGCTAGGGCAGCTTCTGCTTCTACCTGTTTCTTCTTTACCTGCAGAGCATCAATTTGTGAAGCAAAAGAGCTTAACATCTCAGTTTTAAATTCTTCTAACAAATTACCTATTTGTTATAGACATTTTTGTGCCTTACAGCTATAAGCATGAAATGTCCATAATCCAAGGGATCCAAAGTCCCTAAAGATGTTGTTACAACTCCTAAAGGAACAAGGTCAACCAATGACAGCTCCTCCCAGAAGTTCTCCACCAGAAACTACTTAGAACTAGTCAAATCAAGATCAATTCAGAAGCTCCACTAGTTGCCTGCGTTGCAAAGCACCCAAATACACTGGCTAGGTGCGTTGAGCGGGAAATGACAAGTGGCAGAGTCATCCAACGAGGTGGAAAGACCATCGAAGTTTCTAGAATCTTCTCCAATGACACTTGCCTCACTGAATTCGACCAAGTGATGAGTAAGAGGCTCTCAGTCTCCAAGTGGAAGCAAGAACTGACAGAGAGAAGCCACAAGTCAAAAAATAAGCTGACTCATCCTCTCTTCTTACATCTATATATGGATCCCTCATCCCAGAGATCCAGAGGCTGGAATTTTGTACTTTGCAGAGAATTGTTGTTGGTTTGAGATTGAGATTAGTACATTGGGTGATTTATGCTTTGTTGGAGGAGAGGAAGGGATTCCTTTGCTGGGAGGTAGATGTTGGATCGGGACTCACTTGGTTGTATCTCCTCTTGGACTTTCTTATCATATTAATAAAATTATTTGAGTTTCTCCTACATGCTGTGTATCAATGATGTTTTGTTATATTTGCATGTTTAGCTTAATCTGATCCTGAGCTTTTTATGAATGTATATCTATATCTTCGTGTAGTTTCTCTCTCTTGTGATCTTGCAGGAATTCGGTGAAGCTGGGCCGGTGAGGGAGCAGGGAGCTGGGAGCTATTGAAGAGAGGAGCGATTGGATCAACAAACTAGCGAAAGACACGGGTTAGTTACATCCTTTCTCCTCATTTACATCTCATAAAGAAGAATACTCAAGTAGTTTTCCTTGTTTGTTGTTAAGGCACTATCACACCTTAGAGTGGGATAGGGGCATTCTGAATAGATACTTTTCCCAACAACAAATTGGCGACTCCATTGGGGATTGTATCTAGTTAGTTTATTTGTGTTTCTATTGTTGTTCTTCTCATAAACTTAGGAGTGGCGAATCGAACTGCATTTGCCATTTACAAATGCAAAGTAGAGATCTGCAACTCTAGTCCACTCACTGAGCCTGTTTATGATCTGAACAAGCTGATCCACAAATGCTCTAACTGCCCTTTGTGATAGCTCTTAGTCCTCCTTTAAATCATCCTTCTAATTGTACCTTATTGATAGCTTTTATCTGGCCAAAATCCATAGATTAAACTGCAAACCGTGACCCAGAACCCGGAGACAATTCTCGTTTCTGCTTCAGCGGGCTCTGTGAAGAGACTCTGCATTTCAACGCAGGTCCCAAGAGGGCTACCTGCGCTGCAATTCAGTTTCTCTGTGCAACAGGTGCGCTGATCAGCCTTTGCCCTGTGCAGCTGTGGTTCTTTGCATCCTTGTGTTCAGTTTTATCTCTGTTTTTTGTAGCCTGTTATCAGTGTCTGTACCTATCTGAAAACCCCTTTTCTCTGCCTTAATTCCACCTCAGTTGTATAAAAGAAACTGTATTTGTTTTTGTGTATTTGTTACATCATTTGTAGTTTCCCATTACAAAAGTAAACTAGTCATACTGTCGCCCTTAGATCTAGACCTGTCATAAGTGTCGTTTTGATCTTAGGAGTAAATTTGTTTGCTGTTGACAGTTGATTGCGCTTTTACTTTTGTCTTTTGGTTTGAATTTGTGAATTTCTAGTGTCGAAACAAGTGTTTACTTCAAAATCATAAAGTGTCGTAATCGTCTTTTTGATTTCAAAAAGAAACTTGTTTGTGTTTTCACTTGAAATCGAATTCAAATTTGTACAACAGCTTTCTTTTTAGGCATCAATATTAAGAAAGTGAAAACAAATACATGCATTTGTGCATTTGCATATTGATAGTTTGTATGGTTTGATTTAGGAAAAGTGCATTTACAGTGTGCTCTATGCTCTTTGAGAAAAGATTGTGTCTTTCTTTTCCCCTTGTAGCTAGGATTTTCATTGTTGAAAAGAGATAAAAGCTTGCTTATCATCTTTAGACTGCATCTAGGAATTGTATCTACATCTCGTGGTGATCCAAAAAGGCAAACTTCTAAGAAAGATCAACCTAAAATAAATTGAATGAACTTAACAATGTTTTGTAACTTAACGCACAACATAGATGTCTAGGCTAGAGACGTGTTCCGGCGTCGTAAAACCTGGTGACTGTCGGCCTCACTGATGGTTGGGTGATTCCTATTGAGAGACGATAAGTGCCAGTACGGATTGTGCTCCCATGTACCGTCGAGTATATATTGGGAGACCCCTATAGGCATAAAACCTTTATCCATAGGAAGCCGTGTCGGCCGCCCTACTGATCGCAATGCACTGAACACAACAATCGGGAAGATTGACCGCCCGTACCTTAAAAAGTATTCTGCGGTTTTGCGATTGGTTTGGCACACCCTCTACCTAGAACTCCAGAGCAGTCCCTTTCGTTCTTTTTCAGACTCCTTAACGGAAAAGGTCCATCTGAGCACTTGTCACTTCAAGCTCATTAAAAATCGAAGGAGACTAGAGTCATCTTTTGATTTTTCTCGACTCTTTAAAATTGAAAAAGCAAGTTGTGTCCAAGCGTCGTTAAAATTTATTTTAAACGGAATATTCATACCCTTTTTCCTGCGTTGATCTTTAGGTTGAGAAAATGGAGCCTACCAACCAAGGAATTCCCCTTGGTGGAAATCCTAGTCCCTTCTCCTCTTGGGGAGATGTTGGTGCGCCCCATATGGCCACATTGTCGCTTCCAGGACTGACAATTGGCTTGCCGGTCTGGCTCTTCTCAACCAATGTCGTTCAGAACACCACTATTCCTGAACAGTTGAATCAGCAGTTAGACCAGTCCAGAGTTACCCACCAACCTTCTACTTCCTCTAATTCTTCCTCTCCTCCTTCCTCCTCGCTTGATGGGGTTGGCAAAGCCAAAAGTCAAGTTCCTAAAGAGAAGAAGGAAAAGAAGAAGAAAGAGAAGAAGAAGAAGGAGCCAAAAGCGACTGGGGGCAAATGAGTGTCGTCTAACGAAAATCCACACACAGCACTGACTAGGCCTAAATCGCCATGTGTCATTTGCAAGGGAGACCACTTTCACAGAGATTGTCCCTGCATCCCTCGGATACTAAGGGACTGGTCTCCCCGTTTGCAAAATCCGGTGGCGTTAACCTTTGATAGCCATGTTGAAAGCACACCGTCAACTAGCGAAAGTGAAGTCCCAGGACAAAAAGGGAGAGCTAGATCTCCTTGTAAACTGTGCGAAGGCGATCACGCCATCCACCGTTGTCCCTTCTTAGACGAAGCTAAAAGATTTTTGGATGATCGTCCGGTTTCACCGTTACGACTTCCTCCTGGATATAAAAAACTCTTGCCGAGTCCTTCGTTAGTTGAAAATCCAGCTGGCCCGCTCAAGTGGTCAGCTGAAGCGCCGGTCATTGAAGATGAACCAGCTGAATCCATACCCGACGAAAGTCAAAAGGTCGAGGCGGCAGTTGACCCGGTCTTGCCTTCAGAGGTTTTATCTTCGAATGATACAGTCACTGAAGAGGATAAAGATGACACCATCCAAATTCTCTTCATCAACACAGACTCCGACGAGCACGGGGGCAATCCACCCATTCCTTTATCGCAGGAAGGAAGTTCGTCAGAGCGATACCCGGCCGTCTACTCGGTCCCACCACCAAGCAACCTGGTTGTCTCCTTCGACTGGAACCAACTAGGCAGACCCCGTTTGCCAGCAAGCATACCATTCAGAATTATCGTCCAAATATACAGAATGGTCATGGCTGGCACCATCATTGATGAGGGGGCATCTGTGAGTATCCTTTCCTCTATTTCTTGGAAAGTGCTTGGTTCGCCATCGCTTTTGCCTGAAATGAGAAATCTGACAGGCTTTGATAAAGGAACCAGTCGACCTTTAGGGATCCTCCCCAATGTGCCCATAACATTGAAAGGGAAGACCGTTCAAATGAACATGATGGTCGTTCAAGGACCCTTGGATTATAACCTACTCCTTGGACGAGACTATATATATTGCATGTGAGCCATCGTCTCCTCACTCTTTAGAGTAATGTGTTTTCCGCACGAAGGAAGAGTGGTCAAGCTCGTGGACCAGCTTTCATTTCCCGGATCACGCATCACAAATAGTCATATACCATCCCTAAATGGTCTCTTCACGTAAGAAATGTCTCAACCCACGGTCCGTCCTCCCGATGAGCGTGAGTAATTCGGAGGGATATGACTGGAACCCAGGGGGCATGCGTCCTGGTCTGCTTCGGTAGGAAAACTTTGGGTATAAGGTAGGTTTCCGCGGGAGAATATGACTAGTCTGTACCCCGTCCGTGATTGAGATAGGGGTTATTCTAGAATAAGATTCTTTTGTCAAAGTTATGTGAGTTGGCGGGCTTCATCGCTCACCTTTGTCTATCTCGGTAGACATCGCTGAAGAAGTGTTTTGTTTGAAAGATTAACAGAACAATCTTTGGGTGACCTGAAAGAGGTAGGCCTCTCTCGGTAAAATAATTGTTTTGGCGGAAGTGAAGTAGAGGTAACCTTGAAACTCTGTTTTATACCTGGGGGCATGCAAACCTTTTGGAGTGCAAGCAAGGGGCGGCTATTTATTTTTTTAAATTTTTAGGTCCTCCCTTTAAACCCGTAGGTCTAACCCTTTAAAGTCGTAGGATTGGTCGTTTCCAAACTTGCATAACGAAAGGATGCGGGGCATAGCTTTGTAAGGCGCAAGCTCCATAAAAAATGGCATCTTACATGAGACATTCTTATCATATGACTGGATTAATCGAGTATTTTTAGCACATATTTCATGCTCGTTAAAAAATAAACATAAGATCAAGCAAGTGTTTCAACCCGCGTTTAAGCTCGTTAAAAAATGAACTATCCTCCGGTAAATAACTGTCGTGAATGTAACATTATCAGCCATTAAAGCCTTGGTCGTGTTTGCACCGTCACCTCCACTTTTCCATTGGCCGATCATTCACCTCCATATGATTGTTTACCCATTTTGAGGAAAAGCTGCGAAGAGTGATTTCACTAGCCATCCTTGTGACACTGTCGTGCTTGGAAAATTCCAACCCTTACCTGGAATCAGCTGCTACCCATTTTATCACTCGTTCCTCAAAAGACGAGTCTTCTTTAAGCTCTTTTCATCTGACTCGTAAAATATGAAAAGATTGCCGAGTTTTGGCCTTCCAGCTCGTTAAAGCGACCGGAAGTGCTATCCCTCCTCTAGATTTTAATCTTTTTGGACCTGAGGGATTATTGCACAAAAAGATCGAGCGCTTGTTTTGTTCGGCTCGTTAAAACTATCGAAAATTCATCCCTTCTGTACTGTTTTATACTTTTTCGGACTTAAGGGATTAGATGACGAAAAAGGCCTTTCGGAGTTAACTTTACGTACCTTTTCAGACTCTCTAAAAATGAAAAGGACCGAGTTATCTTTGTCGTTAGACTCGTTAAAAACATTAATAGCGACAAACTTGTCTTTAGACGAGAACGAGTTTCACTATCGCTAGGCTCGTTAAAACATAGCGATGGGTTTGCCCGAAGGGAAAATTATATAACAAGCATATGTTATCCTCCTCAAGCTTGAAAAAAATAAAGAGGTACTGGTCAGCAATGACTGGGGAAAAATTGGGAAGAAACTCAAAGAACCTTTATTGATAGAAAGTCGCTCTTGAACATGACACTTCCACTCTGTGCCTGAGTCGGGTTGGGTTGTTTCATTCACCGGTCACATCACCATGGTCTCGCCATACCATCCACCTTTGGGGTAAATGCTACCAATCCATCATATAAGTGTCGCCGATATGTTCAAGAGAAGTCATCTAGAGAAGTCAACCGTGTCCCATCCACTACCATACATTATACTTCATTCTTTCATGACCGCCACCCTGAACCATATATCATCAGATCGTTTTCACCTCCATCAAAATCATTTCCTCCGTTCCGTGTCACTGATGTGGGATACATTAAGGCCCTCCTTTGACGGATCGCTTCTTGTCGACATCAGCTCATTATCCAAGAAGTTGATCTAGGAACACCCCCTTCAGTACTTTGAAGCTTGCATGCCTCAATGGAAAGTTTCTCACTTCCGGCGATAGGTATACATCAATGACCTTCGACCGAAATATTTTGCATGGTGTTCGACGCCAAGTCCTTTATTCACACCACGTGAATTGTACTGCAGTACCTTGAGGGTCATTATCATTATCGGTGATTCCTCTCGCGCTTGTTAACAGTTTACATCATTGACTGGTAATCAAGCGATGTCTTTCCATGTTCGACTTCAAAACATTTCTCACATGGATCGACTTGTACTTAGAGTGAAGATCGGACGAGATTGAAGACCCCGGATCTAGTTTCATCCATCTGGGCTGCGATATCTATTCAGGAAAAATAAAGACATTGACATGTACAGCATTGCAGAACAGATAATCATCCTACCAAAAGGATGATGATTTCATCAGAATCATCAGTCTACCATCAGACGATTGTCTGTCCTATGTACATAAAAATGAATTTATAAAGCTGAGCATGGGAATGCCCGCCTCAGCTAGATCATGAAAACAGTATGAAAAATAATGTATTGTATTGTATCTTATTACAGGTCTCCTCCCAGCATTGAAAGAACTTCGGATCCTCCTAATAAAGCACTTCACCTGATAAACGGCCTCATACTTTAGGGGGCAACTGTTATAGACATTTTTGTGCCTTACAGCTATAAGCATGAAATGTCCATAATCCAATGGATCCAAAGTCCCTAAATATGTTGTTACAGCTCCTAAAGGAACAAGGTCAACCAATGACAGCTCCTCCCAGAAGTTCTCCACCAGAAACTACTCAGAACTAGTCAAATCAGGATCAATTCAGAAGCTCCACTAGCTGCTTGCGTTGCAAAGCACCCAAATACACTGGCTAGGTGCATTGCAACGCACTTGAATGCACTACCTAGGTGCGTTGAGCGGGAAATGACAAGTGGCAGAGTCATCCAACGAGGTGGAAAGACCAGGGAAGTTTCCAGAATCTTCTCCAATGACACTTGCCTCACTGAATTCGACCAAGTGATGAGTAAGAGGCTCTCAGTCTCCAAGTGGAAGCAAGAACTGACAGAGAGAAGCCACAAGTCAAAACATAAGCTGACTCATCCTCTCTGCTTACATCTATATATGGATCCCTCATCCCAGAGATCCAGAGGCTGAATTTTGTACTTTGCAGAGAATTGCTGTTGGTTTGAGATTGAGATTAGTACATTGGGTGATTTATGCTTTGTTGGAGGAGAGGAAGGGATTCCTTTGCTGGGAGGTAGATGCTGGATTGGGACTCACTTGGTTGTATCTCCTCTTGGACTTTCTTATCATATCAATAAAATTATTTGAGTTTCTCCTACATGCTGTGTATCAATGATGTTTTGTTATATTTGCATGTTTAGCTTAATCTGATCCTGAGCTTTTTATGAATGTATATCTATATCTTCGTGTAGTTTCTCTCTCTTGTGATCTTGCAGGAATTCGGTGAAGCTGGGCCGGTGAGGGAACAGGGAGCTGGGAGCTATTGAAGAGAGGAGCGATTGGATCAACAAACTAGCGAAAGACACGGGTTAGTTACGTCCTTTCTCCTCATTTACATCTCATAAAGAAGAATACTCAAGTAGTTTTCCTTGTTTGTTGCTAAGGCACTATCACACCTTAGAGTGGGATTGGGGTGTTCTGAATAGATACTTTTCCCAACAACACTATTTCAGCCCTTGTTGCTCCTCCACTTGCTGACTTCTGAACTCTTGAATATACATTGTCCCTGCTTTTTGATCTGCTCACTGCTCCTCTTGAACATCTCATCCAGAGACTGATAATTTCATCAAATGTTTCCTTGGAAATGTCCCCTTTTCCCAGCATGTTTAACATGTCCAAGAAGTCATCCCGTACCCCTTTCAGCAATATAGTTTTCAGAATGTCTTTACTCATATTAGGGTGGTCAGACCGCTGCAGATTATACTGCAATATTTCCACAAAATCTTCCAGATTCTCGTCCTCCTTCTAAACCATTTTAAACAATTCTTCCTTCCTTTCTCTTGTCTGGCAGTAATCTTGATACTTGGCCAGAAATATTTCTTTCATTTGATCCCAGGTAGTGATTGCCTGAGCTCCTAAGCTCATAAACCACCTTAACGCATTTCCTTTCAGTGTTACTGGAAACAATTTTAGTTTCTGATTAGGGCTCACATAATCATAACTCCTACATAGTATGTCGAATTCAAAGAGGAATTCATCCGGGTCTTCAGAGGATAACCCATGAAAGTTGGGTAATGCTGAGAGTGGAATGTTTTTCATGGGGGTTGCTCCTCTCGGGAGCTCCCCACTAAGGAACTCTAGGGTAGAGAGCGAATTTTCCCCTCTTCCTTCTGTTATGTTATCCTCCATTGGTCTTTTTCCTGAATCACTTGCTTTATCTTCTGTATCTTCTGTTTCTTTAGGTTCTTCTACCGGTTCCTCAGTGTATTCTGGTACTTCCAGCTTCCTTTCAGGTCCTAGTACTTCCTCCGTCTGTGATGTTTCGGCCTTTGAGATGATTTCGTCAATAAAGTTTTTTCTTCCTCCTCCGCCTTTGCCGCCTGTGAAATTAGGTTTCCTGCGTCCTCTCATGCACCTGTTATTCTCAAAAAGAAATCATTAATGCTTTTAGAAATCTCTAGTCGCCTTCCCCCGCAACGGTGCCAAAATGTTGGCTAGTTGAATTGTTTATTGATTAACAATCAAGTACCACATTAAATTGTCAACCTGGGAAAGTCTTTTATTTCAAAGGCTACCGCGTACTGTATGTACTTAACTCTAAAAGCATCAAAAAGTTGTAGTATACATAATTCTCACGCTATGTTATAACAGTGCTTTGCAAAGATAAAATGAAAGCAGTTAACTAAGATTATAAATCTGAAAAGAAAAGTGATGGATGCTCTGTTAGCAGAGGATCAGGACCCTATCCTCCAAGCAAGGACGTTCAACACCTGCCCGTGTAACTAGATTGCTAATACACACTGCAATTCTAATTCACCGGTGAAGTACAGTTTCAAACAATTAACAAAACAGAGTGCCAGCAAAAAGGAAATTATCAGAGGTAATGCTACAGAATCCAAAATAGAGTATCAACAGAAAGAAATTACCAAACACACTTACACACTTGACAGAAAATTAAATTGGTGAATCTTGTGAGGAAGGTGGGCCCGGTCCCTCTCACAAGATTCCCCAGGACATAATTACTAGATTAGGTGCTCAGAACATTCTTCTATTCATCTACCAAAAGATCCAGTTACAATAAAAGTTCAGACTTTGATGTTGCCTTTCAGAATTCCCCTTACAAAACTATTTTTCTCCCCCCCCTCTCTAATGTAGATGTATCCTCTTTATGGAGGAGACATCTATTACAATAGACTATCACAGTTCATTCAGTTAGACCTTTCTGTCAAAAATAAGAGTTACAGGATGCTGTTACAACAGTGTGACAATGTATTCTTTCTTGGGTTTCTTACTGTTACACAGCTGGTAACCGAACTTCGACCGTCTTCTTGGGATCCTCGCACTATCCTTTGTCGTTTCCCCATGGTTGCTGATTTAGTAAACCCGTACTGTTCCTGATATTTTAGCAACTGTAACTGTGTTTTTCCCTTTTTGGACAGTTGTTGATCATGCTGCGTCAGCGCGGAATTCTGGCGATCTTCAGATAGTTGCCGTTTGTTATTTCCAGTTGTTGCAAAATAGCATTCCCCTGCTTTAGATAGTTGTCGTTGCTGGCTGTAGCAGCTGCGTAGTTGCTGCTTCCGGTGTTGCAGCAACTGCGTAGTTGCTGCTTCCAGTGTTACAGCAACTATGAATTATAATTCCTGCAGACTTTAGACAGTCCAGCAGTTACTTGGCAACTTAATTAGCTTTTCCAAAGATAAATATAAAGATACTCATGAATATGCAATGAACAATTAAACATATAGATATGCGGAGAGTTACTTCGTACCTTGGGGTGATTAAGTCATTATGTAATCAAAGCTTTCAAATATTGAACTGAAAAAGGATAGTATTATGCCAAAAATATAAGGTCAAAAATGGTCAATTCTGAGTCCTAACAAGTATAACAAACGATTTTCCTCTTCGGAAGTGACTGGAAGTAACTCGATGGCAATTTGTAGTGACGGGATTTTGCATTCAATGGGTAACACAACTTCCAAACCATAGACTAGTTGGAAAGGAGTGAACCCTGTTGATGTTTTTACTGAAGTTTGGTACGCCCAAAGCGCTGAAAATAGCATGTTGTGCCAATTCGACTGATAAATCCCAATGATTCGTCAGATCATGATAACTAAAACTTTGTTGATGGATTCAACCAGACCATTCGCTTGTGGTTAATAAGGGTTTGAACTATCGTGACGTAAACTAAGCTGGCCTGTAAGTTCGGTCATCATAACGTTTCGAAAATGGCGCCCATGATCAGTGATTATCACTTGTGGGACACCAAACCTAGCAATTATATGATTGAACATGAAAATTGCAGCTGTCTTGCCGTCTGCCTCAAATGTAGGCATCGCCTTGGCCCACTTAGTAAAATAATCTACCGCAAGGATGATATACGAAGTTCTGACCATGACCGCAATTATAGAAAGACGCGAAAGCGCAAATTTATGGAGTTGCTTCTGCGACTGGATCACTAGCACTGAAAACCGTCTTTACATTGGATGGTTCGGCATCTTGATGATCCCTACCCTATTGACCGCAACCTCTGTATTCATTATTGCTTTCATCACAGCTCCTCCAGTAGATATTGATGGTATTCGTGAACGTGTGCTTATATACCTGGTATTGACCATAATTTACAAGAACATTTTGTAGTATTAGTAAGAGGAGGAAGGGTTAAAGATTTACCCAGTGTGAGATATCACATTGTTCGAGGAACCCTAGATGCTTTTATTTGATTCCAGCCAAACGATGGTAGGCATGCATTTTGTTATATTGACAGGAATCGGGATCAAAGGTATCCATCTTCATTTGAACCATTAATTTGACTGGAAGAAATTAGATATACAATTTATATCTCTCCCTAGGTTAGCCCAACACCTAGAGCTACTAAAAATGCATGCTCACATAGATAATGTAGCCTGGATCCACTGGCTTAGCCAAACACACTGGGCTGGGGAGTAGAGCTCACCTTCCACGCCGAGAATTTTTCGCAAATGAAGAACTACTGAAAAGGCTTTATATTACTTATGGTGCAAGAAGTGCCCCCCGACTGAGTGAGGGTTACATGTAATAACATCGATACCCCATTTGGCAAAAGGACCAACGGAAATTATAGGGTGGAGAGGAGTAGGTGGTGCGCGCATCTTACGATCAAAAATTTGGCAGTTGTGGCATTTTCGGACCGCCGTAATACAATCTTTAAAAAAAGACGGCCAGAAGTAGCCAGCGTGCAATATTTATTGGGCTGTGGCAAACCCAGACATATGACCGTCACACGCTCAAGAGTGACAGTCATTTAGAACCCTTTCAGCTTCTTCGTGAGTTAAGCAACGTCGAAAAACAGATTCCGCCCCACGACGATAAAGAGTATCTCCAATAATCCTGAATTGTTGGGACTGGAATCGAATTTTTCGACGTTCTAACCGTGAAATTTCTAGCCGAAAGGATTGGGTCTGGAGATAAACGATGATATCCCCATACCATGGATCTAAAGTGCTGATTAGAAACAAGGATTCGTCCGCAATGGGATCCTCCGCCATAGTTTCTGTGTCAGCACGCGGGAAGTCACACATTAACTCCGCAAAAACTAAAGATTCCTTAGACTTGGATTTCTCGAATTCCAAGTCGAACTCCTGCAGGATAACAATCCATTTAGAGTACTTGCCCCCTAGAAATTTCTTGGTCAAAATGTAGATCATAGGGTTGCAATCCGAAATTACTGTAGTTTTACGTAGTAAAATGTAGTGACGAAAACATTGGACAGCTTGAATGGCTGCCAATGCCAATTTCTCCACATGTGAGTATTTTAGCTCAGTTGGATTTAAAGTTCAACTAAGGTAATATATCACATTTTCAGTTCCGAATTCATCTTCCTGAACTAAGACCATTCCAATGGTGGAATGAGAGGCGGTGAGATACAAGAAGTAATCCTGGTTGTAGTTGGGAGGATGCAACAACGGTGCATGGGTAAACACGTGTTTGAGTGCATCAAAATATTTCTGAGCTATCTCATCCCAATAGAATGGAGTATTCTGCTTCAACAACCGGGTAAAACCCTTTGTAACCTCAGCATAGTTAGGAATGAATCGTCGTAAAAAGTTTGCTTTCCCCTGCAAACTTTGGAGTTGGCGAAGACTCAAAGGAGGAGGCAATTTGATGATAGCTTTGACCTTCGAGGGATCGATGTGAATTCCGGCTTTTGAAACTACAAAACCCAGCAATCGACCCATTTCTCGAAGACACATTTGTGTGGGTTCAACCGAATCCGATAATGCCTACACCTCATAAAGATTGCTCGTAAATGGACGAGGTGATCAGCTCGATGTAATGAATGAGCAGGCAAGTCATCGAGATAGGGTTGCACAATGTGCTTGATGTCATGAAACGCATAAGACATCGCCCTTTGAAAAGTTGCTTCGGCATTCTTAAGCCCAAAAGGTAACTTGCAATAAGAAAATGTCCCCCATGGACAAATGAAAGCCGTTTTTGGTTGATCAGTAGGTAGAATATTGATTTGATTGTATCCGGAAAAACCGTCCATGAAGAGAATATTTCGCTACCGGCACAATCATCAATAATTTGATCGATATAGGGAGTTGGGTAATTGTCCTTTGGATAGGCTCGATTAATGTCCCTATAGTCGATGCATATTCTTATTGTTCCCTGCTTTTTGTTAACCGGAACAATATTCGATACCCAATCCATTAACGGGATCAGATAAATGAAACCTGCTTTCAATAATTTTTCAACTTCTGCTTTAATTGCAGCAGCTTTTCGTGGGTGAATCTGACGCAAATGTTGTTGGACGGGTTTAGCGTCTGGGTAAGTCTTGATCTCATGGAAAACAATCGCGGGATCAATTCCTGGCATTTCCTCATAGGACCAGGCAAACACGTCGTGGAATTCTTGAAATAGGGCCTTATATAGTTGATTTTCGTCATCTGTACACGAGGCACCTATATGAATGTTCTCAACAATTCAGGGCTTAACCGAAATGTCAATAGGAATAGTTCGAGAGATGTTTCCCAAATTTAACTCTGAATCGGGATGTTTCATTGGATTCTGAGGTTCCTTGACATATTCAGTTGTAAAAATTGATGAGAAATCATTTTCAAAACGATCATCCTCAGGTAAAAATGAAGATCTGTGATGGAGATCTTCCCATGGTAAATCATCTACACATAGGATTTCATGAATTTTCTCATTAGAGTGAACAAATTCAGAAAACGTGATTAAATCCGAGTTTGATGTGAAAAGTGATTCCTTACGGACCACATTCATGAAGTCATTCTCGGTTGAAGATGGGTTGGCAAATGACTGCACGGCTTCATAGGCAATTTCATATGGACTCAAAGGCATGGTGTTACCAAATGAGTCTATCTCAGATTCAGAAAGAATGATCCAAGGATCATCATAAACAATGATGTCTGATGTAATCATATGAATAGTTGCAAATGAAGACGATGCGTTGATTGGAGGAAAAGGAAAAGTTCCCAGTAAACCGACATCTTTAACTAGTCCTACTCCAACATCCTTATATGGGATAGTCGTTTTACTGACATGCTGAATACTCTCAGAAGAGGCTGGGTCAGATGAAAAGTAAGCCAGCTGGTCTATTGTTACGATCTTCCCATTATGTGGAAACTTTATTACTCGAAAGACCGATGAAACGACCGTTGTCATAGCGTAAGACCAACTTCGACCCAAGAGAAGGTTGTAATCTAGAGGGGCATCAACCACCTCCACATCTAGACTAACGGTTTTTCCTTCAACCCCTATAGGCAAATCCTGTAGAATGCCAAAAGGATGAAACCCACGGCCATCAAAGGCCTTTAGAATCATCGGGGATTGATTTAGTGGAGGAGAACCAAGCGATCTCCAACACTGTATCGACATAATACACATTGAGGCTCCCTCATCAATTACAGTCCGATGAATAGGCCTGTTTTTGACTATCACTGGAATCTGGAAAGCCATTTGATGAGGAAAATGTGGTGTACTATTTTCTAGATCGAAAATTATTAGCTTCGAGTCCTGAACGTCAACAGCTCCTATAGCCGACAAAAGTAATTTATGTTGTGCTGGACATGATTGCAGCACTTCCAAAGCCGACATTGCTGAGGGTGAAACAGCTAAATCCTCAACAATGTTATAATTCTGAGTCACTCTTGCATGTGGATTGAAAGTAGACTTTCGAAGTATACCCTTGGCGGGCGATTTGATTACCAAGTCCGGATTAGGTTTCTCGATCTGTAGTGGATCAGAACCGGGAGCTGAGGTTGATGGATTAGAATGAGAAGATTCTGCTTCTTTACCATCAACAGGACTTTTACTACCATAATCTTGCGATCGAGTCGCAATCCTAACATGGGACATCATCAGTATGGGTTCTTCATTGGCACTCGAGGACGAACCTATCATCTTACTGTCTTGAGTCGGAAAAGGATCCTTCAAAATAGCAGGAGTTTGGGAACCTTTGACAATCTTCGCAACCTCTGCACGATGAGGGTAGTCTCTTGTAAAATGTTCATCATCACAAATGAGACAAGGATAACGAGGTTTGTGCTTTTCATCATTGGATTCCGCCTTTTCAGGTTTCTCCTTTGAACTATTGTCCGTTTTATTCTTCTTCTTTCCTTTCTTCTTTCCACCGGATTTTGATTTGGCTGTAGATGACTCTACAACGTGAATATCGGATGAAATCTTTGCAGAAGAATCTCCTGTTGGGGAATCAGGCAAGGTTATGATAGGAGAAGAATTCTTGGAAGATTTCTTCTTACTTTTAGTGTTAACCGTACCAATCATACCATCGGCGGCATGAGATCCCGAAGGAGCTGCAGCGATTTGATTTTTCTTGGGAAGATCAGGGATTTTCTCATGTAACGTACCTGACTGAGTATAGACCAAGTCAAGGTACTGTGCTTGAGCAATTACTTGCTCCTCAGTAACAACTCCGGCTTTAGCTACATCTTCAGTGATCTTTGGCAACAAAGATTTTACAAACCACTCGGCCAAAATCTGATCCGGAATAAATACCTTCACTAAACGCCGTCGACGTCCCCACACATGAATATGATCTGAAATATAAGTTGACGTCGATTGTTTTAACAAAGTTAACAATTCCGTGCCATTGTCATATCGGACTGGCAACTGAAAATGAGTTAAAAACGAGGTAGCTAACTGACTAAAATTATAAAAAGTGCCTCGCGGTAACTCAATGTACCACTTGGCCGCGAGACCAATTATAGTGCGCTGGAAAAGTCTAAGATGGATTGAATCATCTGAAATGGACTTAGACACACACTAGAGGTGGTAAGTCATCACATGGTTCGACGGGTCCTCTCCTGATTTACCTTCGAACTTGGGAATGTCACTGGGCAACTTATTTGGCATTGGCGGCCAAAACGGAAGATAATTAATGGGATCGTTCGTTAGGCGCGACAAGTCAGGAAAGTCCAAAGTTGCGATAAATGGTAACTGCCGATTAGGATCCCTAAAACTCTGGGTCATGAGACCAGCCCCAGGAGGAGGATATCCAGGATAACTAGGAATAGGAATTGCGTTCGGGATATTGTATCCTCCCGGAAAACCAGGATTAACCAGACCGTACTGGGGTTGTTGAGGTTGTTGATAAGTGTACCCAGGATACGGTTGATACTGATAGACTGGCTGCTGCACAGCAGAACCGAATTCGTACTATCCCTGGTACGATTTATAAGTAAATTGTGGTTGACTTGTGACAACCGTACTTAAACCAGGTTGTCCTACAAGCATCTAAACCGAAGTTTGAATCGTAGATCCAGACGGTGGTAAATATTTCTGAGGAGTAGATACAGGAACAGTAGAAACCGAAGTTGTCGATACTCCAGAAGTAGGTGGCGTAGATTGAACAGATGTTGCAGCAGTTGTAGTAGTCGTTTGAGGCGGAGTACGAGGTGTACTAGGCCCAGGCTGAGAAACTACTGAAGGTAAAGAAGTTTGAATGTTAGACTGGACTGGTTGTTGGGGTGAACTAGAAGCTAAGGGTTGTCTAGTTTGAGATGAAAACTGTACATTTGGCTGCAACACCTATTGGGTTTTCAATGGATCCCACACTATATTCATTCCGGGGTACTGACCCATAATAGGTTGAGAATACTGAGGACCATAACCAGGTTGAGGGTAGAATTGATAATTGAAAGGTACATTTCCCGTTCCTTAAACATACGTTTGACCGGAAGGTGGTTGGAAACCTTGGTTCGAGTACTGACCTTGGGGTTGATACCCTTGAGGCACGTACTGATACTGGGGTTGACCTTGAGGTATAAATGGATACTGGGGTTGACCTTGGGGTACATATTGAGTCTGGGGTTGACCTTGAGGAACGTACTGTCCCATAGGTATGTACTGTCCTTGAGGTTGCCCCCCAGATGCAAATTGTGTACCTTGAGGTTGCCCCCCAGGCATTAATTGAGGCTGCCCCCCAAGTGGTAACTGGCCACCTTGAGGTTGAGGATTGGGAATAGAACCTGACATTATAAGAATGTCTTCTACGCTCAACGGCTTAGTACCATTGCTTCCAGTTAATAACCCTTGCTCAATGGGTTGAGGAGATGCTCCCGAAAAAGTACCAGAAAGGGACTGATACCCGGAGGGAACAGAAGGACTGTCGTACAAAAAGGATTCAGGCGATTGAGTAAACATGGATGACTTTCCTGACATATTTATGGGAGTATAATAACCTCTAGGTGTTGGGTGATAAGGAGCACGAGGTGGTGAAAAACTTAACCCTGAGTTTTCTAAGAAATTAGTCAAAGAAAGATACCAAGAACTGCTCCTAGGTGGACTGTAAAAAATTGATTCACGCTCCCTTAGCTCAATAACAGGTTGATTTTCAGGGATAGGGATGCCTACTTCTTCTTCCGGAGCAAGTTCTTCAATAGCAATAAGTCCAGAAGGAAGATCCTGGGTGATTACTCTTTCTACCCTAGGTGAACCAGGACCACTAGAAGTTGGAGAAATAAACCCCGATGTCGGAGTAGCAACAAATTCACTTTCAGGCTCAGATATTTCGGGTTCTTCACCTATATCACTAGTAGATGAAAAGCTACCAGTAACTTCGGAAACAGACACTGACTGTGGATTATAATCTGCTACTAACGGTTGAAAATTAGGATGTACTATCAAAGAAGATTCTCCTTCTTTAGGTGACCCAACTCTACTGTCTCTAGGAGTTACAAGGACTTTCAAGCCTTCAAGCTGGCTCGGTACTTCCTCAGGAGGTTGGCCCCAAAGTCTATGGGACTTCCTTAGTAACTCAGCCACGTTTACAAGCTCAGGAGATTGGCCTCGAAGTCTATGGGACTGCCTTGGTAATTCAGCCACAGTTAAAGACTTTTAACTACTTCACACGCAAACAAAGTAAAATCTCAATGAAAACCACCTAAAGTCTCTAAAGAACCAAACAAATTTGAATCACACGCCTAAAGAATCTAGGAGATCAAACACACACAAACAGTAACTTTTCCTACTGAAAACACTAGTTGGTGATGAAATCCAACGTCGCAGAGTTCAATACAGAAATGGCGGTTGGAATCAGTTACCCCAGCAACCTTCTTAATGAATAGACTGGCACAAGTTCCTCCACTTAACCATCTCGAGTGAAGAGAACCACCCAGAAAATCCAAGTGAGTCTAGCCGACGTCTGCTCCAGGTACAGTGGGATCTTCCCACCACTGTCACCTCAGGAAGAGTCCTAAAGAATATGGCCACTAAGGTTACCAACTGAAACAAATATACCTGGGGGAACAGTCTACGATCCGATACGCACGCAAGGGCAGAGTAGCAAGCTCAATCCCCTTGAAGGCTCCTTGACATAATCCAAGGTTTACCAACAAGTGACCCTAGGCTCCTCAACAATGGTTAATCCGAGGTTTACCGTTTTTAATACGTGAATATCTGGCGTCGTTCCCAATGAGGAAGGATTGATTCCCACACTGGTTCAGACACGATCTCATGCTTCTCCTTTAAGAGGAGCTTTCCCAGAGCATAAATGCAACAATTGGATTTCTTCCCTACCACAAGATACAGCTACTTGTTTGTTTTACTGTCTTGGAGAGTTAATTACTCTCCTACTCCAAGACACTAGCCTAAGCTAAGTTGGTGTATTAGAGCCCTAGAAATAAAAATGTTACTAGATGAATTTTACTTTAAGAGTTATTTTTTATTGGATTTTGTTTAAGTCAAAAGGTGTGGAGATGAAACTCGTGGTATGAAGACTCGACTCAAAATCACTAAAAATGCACCTAATATGATTTAAACAATCTTTTTCTCTTCGATGAACTTCTAAACTAAGAAAGAGTTTGAGAATACAAATACTTTGTAAACACAAATCTTTCTCAATCAAACAAATCAAAAGAAGAGTTTTTTTCCTTTTCCAATGCACTCAAAACGAGACAACTAGTTATTTCACAAAAATTCCCTTTTCATTTCAAAGCACTCAATCACTACAAAAACAAACTTTTTTTCAAAAGAGATTTTTATATTTTTTAATAAAACACTCAAAACTATGAAAATGACTAACTTTGAGATCTATAAATTATAAAAACCTATTTGAAGTCAAAGCCTACTAAATGTCTTTTTTAAGGATGTTTTACTTAGCTAGATGTAAGCTAAGGACCAATTTATGCAGAATCACAAATAAGTCAAGAACAACCAATTTTGTTTTCTTTTTGAAAATGAAAATCCAAACTTTAAACACAAGCTTTTCGAAGTTTTGTAAAGAGAAAACTCAAAGCGGATTCCTCAACAAGGGGAGATTTCATAAATGGTCAAACTCATAAGAAGGCTGGTAGACACTATGGTGATCTGAAGTACCTACAACTTCTAAGCTCAGAGCCACTACACAACCAAAATGAAAAGCAAGCCCAACAAGCAAAACTCCTAGGAATTTCACCTAAAACCCTAACACTAATGAAATCAACCTAAGGAAAGCTTCTGACAAGTTATATGCAGGTCTGGGCAGTGGATAACAATTTCTAAATAAAAACTAAGCTGACTAACAGAGGAAATCTTAGGTTTTTCAAAATCTTGACAGGGTCCACAGGCCCACAGTTGACACAGGTGCGGTCCCGCTCTGTGCTAAAAGCCAAGCTGCAGGTAGGTACGCACTATGTTAAACGGCTAGGGTGCGGTCCTCTCCCAAAGCTATGAAAAACAAAAAATAACCCTGGATCTACAAACTCTACCCAATTTTACACAGAACAAGCCAAAAACAGAAACAAAAACACAGTTTCTCAGGTCAAAGTAAAAACAAGGAAAACAATCAAGTCCCCAGTGGAGTTGCCATTTTGTCACACGGAATAAGTCGATCTTGCGGACAAGATAGACCTTCCTAGAATCTAAAGAAGACCTAATGACAAGCAAACCAACCAGACACTATCTTTCTCTAAATATGATTTAATAAACAATGGCAAACAAGTGTTTTTAGGGCCTACCTTAGGTCCAACGCAAGCTTGTGGATGCCCTCACTCCTTCGATCCAAATGAGCTCCTTTGTCGCGAATCTGCAAACACAAACAAGGCAAACAAATTAAATAGCACCTAAAAAGCCAAAATCATAAAACATATCTAACATGAAAGTCAAGGAGTCCATGAAACAAATAACATGAGATACTTGTTGAGAAAAATGAGTTTGATTGCATTAATTCAAAAGAAGAAGAACTTTACAACCTTTGCCTTGATGCTGTACAAGCTCCTCCCAGGGTCCAGCAAGAAGTCTCCTCTACTTTGACAAGTTTCACTCACTCCCCATTGAAGCCAAAAAGGTATGTGATCTGTCCGCTTAAGCTCAACTAGGAAGTCTTGATTTCACCAGCATTTACCCTAAAAAATGTTCAGCTTCTAACCTCCTCAGCAACCAGCCCAATGCCTGTATTTATAGTGCAATGGAGGGAGGTTACTAGGTCCTCCTTCAAAGGGATAAAGCCCTCCTTCAAAGGGATAGCTCCTCTCATCAAGGGATTAGCTCCTTCTCTTTTGGGATGCATGAACCACCTCAGAGCCCCAACAATCCATGTCAAAATTCCTTCTAGAATCCTCTAGAATTAACCCAAAGTAAGTTTTTTAAGATAAAACGTGTGCCTTTTGACTTTCACAGGGGTCCGCACCTACACCGTTAAGGACAGAGCGGGCAGGTCCGCATTTTTTGTACACAAAAGGTGCGGGACCGCAAGTGACAATGAGAGAAAGTGCGGAACCAGAGTTACATTGATTTTTAATGTCTTTCTCCCATTTCCAAAGCTTGATTTGAAGAGCTGAGGTCTGAGACTTGCTTAGGAGGACAGTACAAGTGATGATAGACTCATACTGACTGCAAATAATCATGGTGACGATATTTTTGTGTAACACATCATCAAAAAACCTCTCCATAATAAACAAATTTTCTCCTAAATGACTATCGCATACAAGAAAATAAACAAGAGATCATGCAAGTTTAATCAAACACCATAAAAACTACAACTAATCCACACTTCATCTCCTCATTCTCTACATAAAATGTTGACTGAAATATACCACTGCTACTGCTATGAACTAATTCTAATTTTTTTCATAATAACCAAGGAAAATTTTAGGGGCTAATATTCGCACATGGGCTAATATTCCATACCTTTTCCAAAAAAAAGGTTCACCAATTTCCATTTTTCTAAAAATTAATTCACCCAAATTTTATAGTATAAAATTATTTTATCTTAAAAATCGCCAATATTATATATTGTCTAAAATAAAATAATTATAAATATAAATACTTTTACAAATTATCATCAAACATTTTAAAATCTAGATATTAGGGACTAGTAAGATCCGCCAAGTTCACTAAACTTTAAGATAAAATTCCATCCTTAAAATTTTCCCTCATAATAACGTGCACAACTTGCTCACTCTTCTCTTCTCTCACACACTCTCAACACAATACAAAAACAACCAAATGAACTCAAATCCTGATTCTATTTATCATTTTTTGAGATGGTTAAATCACTAAATGCAACTTTGTCATGGAGCTTTATTCATACACATGGAAAGTTATCCAACACTTGAATAGATCCTCATCCTTGAATTGATCTGCCACTTTCTTCATTGTATGAGAGGTATTTTAATTTTAACCACTTTCTAGATGATGGTTAACTTTTTTTAACTTTGTTATGAAAAATTCCAAATGAAATAGTTGGAACAACACATAAAAATGTTTGATATGCAAGACGAATCCAGAGGAAAAACATTTCAAAATGGGGTAATTTTTCCTCCACTCTATTGACTTGCATCAACTTACTCTTCTCCAAGCCTTGGCTAATGTTATTAATTCTCTGTGACCACTGGTAACCTGTGTTACCCCTCATTTTCCCTCCTTCCTCATGGAATGTGCCAATTATGCTTTGGGAGGTGTTTTCGTTGTGACACACACCCTCCAAAAAATTTCTTACACTTGAATTTTGGAGCCTAACTATGATCCTAGGATCTGTTGTTCCTTGATCATTCATATTTTCTTCATGGTCAGTTGATGTTCCCTCATATTCTAAGTGTCAAAGTGACTTGCTCATGCATGCTCAATTTTGAAGAATTTATAAGTGAACTTCTTCCAATGTAAGCTTACGTTGGCACTTTGCAACTCTTAAAGTTAAGGATTGCGCAATCACAATTGGTTGTCGCTGGACAATCCCTAAGGACAATGTACTATGCAACCCATATCAATAGTAAGGTCGCACTATCTATTGTTAGCCTCCTCACTTCGATTGCAATCAGACTTCTCTTTTTGTGATCTTTCACAACTGTCATTTTGGCACACCTTTGTTTTTACAAGTGTCACTTTCATGTTCATGACTATCATTTATGTTGTAGAAACTCCTTGTATATTCAAACTACAAATTGTAATATGCTAAAACAATTGACTTGAATCTACTCTATTCATCAACGGGAACAATAAACGATCAATGAAATCACGAATCATATAAGAGAAAGAATTCAATCACACATAACACAATAATTTTCTAGGGAAAGCCAGAGCTAAAAACCCTCGCTATCTGTATATTGCATTAGTCAAAGAATTTGGATGAATACAAATATGCTCTGCTCAACCTTGAGCTCAACCTGCACAATTATTTTCTATCCTTAGCCTGACTAACTAACTTTTGCCAATACTTAGCCAAATTTCCAAGCTCTTAATTCCTTGTGTTGTTCCCTTGGGAACTAACTCCTATTTAATGTGGAAATTACTCATTTATGAATTGTGCAATCCTCATATGCATTCCTTTGATTACATGCACCATCATTTTAATTTAGATGATTTTACAAGTGATAGTGTGTTGTCCCTGAACTCCAATCTCAACTAGGTCTTTCTATGATCTGACATGCATGAGTTAATTATGAGTGAATCTTTATTTTACCAGTTGATCATTGTAGATAACACCCCAGTATTGCAAGATACAACCCACTACTATAGGTTACACCCCACTACTACAGGTTACACCCATTGTTCAACAGGAAACACCACATTGTACATCATGAAAGACCCCACTCGACTACAAGTTACACCACACTACTGAAGTTTACACCCCACTACTGCAGGTTACACCCCACTACTGCAAGTCACACCCCACTACTGGATCTCCCACTAATTCCTCCATCCATTGGAACTAGTTTAAATGAATTAACTCAGTTAGAATGAATTAAATAATTACAACTCAAAATAAGCTCAAATAGTGCTCCTAATTATAGGAGACACTCTACATGACTCTAGTTATACCCTAAACTCGAATCAACTGAGCTAACTAAGTCAAATTAACTTAGTTAACTATTACATGTTTTCATGAGATCTAGAATTACAATTTTATTCCCAATTTAATTCAAGGACAAATTAAATTAGGATTTTTCTTAATGTTATTTTAACATTTCTTGTTGCTATTTTCAACACTCCCTCTCAATAAGAAATGAATTCAAATATATCCCAACCTGGTGCCTTTGGAATGTTCTGCATGCAACTCTTGTCACTGTTTTTATTGCTACTGCAACATCTACAACCAAAAAGCATCCCAACAAAATACATTGAATCAATTGTGTCTGTAATTGTCTACTAAGAAAATTATGTTGCTTCTAACTCTACTACTGAGCCTCCTGCTCTGGTGTCAACACTGCTCTAAAATCCTCACTATTTGACTAAAATTGATTCTCCTACTACTGAATATTATGGGCCCCCGTAGCAAGGTAATGATCCATGAGACAAAAAGCACCTCTATGGATCCTGCCAAATTTATGCAACTCTTGAGACTATTACTTCACATCGCGCCACCTCACACCAGGAGGTATAACTTCATACAAATCAAACTTTGATCTAATCATATTGTTGATTCTACTACGCTGTTGTTTCTTCTGTACTGTTGTTGCAACTACTGCAATAATGAGTTTGATCTCCCCATATCCTGAAGTACTAGCTTCCATAGGGTTTCTCCATCTAAAACTAGACTCCTAAGTTTTGATCTCCCTATGGGAAATTTTGCTACTCCTCAATATACCATTATCAATGATAAAAACTCCCTTTTTTGTGACTAAACATTGGCTCGCTGATATTCCTACTAGCAACCTTTTTGCTCCATTAAGAAGTTTGCACATTTTCTCTTCTGGATCTGCCCTAAACTAGATCTCCATCAATCTGCAAGGACAAATTCAAATTCTTCTCTTTTATCATGATTTCAGCTCCAATACCATGTAGAAATTTCTACAAATATAACTTTGATACCATGTAGAATTTCCTTGTAAATTCAAACGGTAAATTGTAATATGCTAAAACAATTCACTTGAATCTACTCTACCCATTAACAGAAACAATAAGAAGTCAATGAAATCACGAAGCATATAAGAGAAAGAATTCAATCACACATAACAAGGGGAAATCCATAGCCAAAAACCCCTGCTATCTGTATATTGCATTAGTCAAATAATCTAGATGAATATAATATTCTCTACTCAACCTTAAGCTCATCCTACAAAAGTATTTTCTATCCTCTACCTGACTGACTACCTTTGGCAAATACTTAGCCAAATTTCCAAGCTTCTAAGCTCCTTATTTTCTACATTGTTTCCTTGGGAATCAAATCCTATTTAATGTGGAAACTCATTAATTATGAATTGTGTAATCTTCATAGGCCTTCCTCTAACTACATGCTCCATCAGTTTAATTTAGATGATTTTAAAATTGATAGAACACTACCCATGAACTCTAATCTCAACTGAGTCTTTCTATGATATGACATGCATGAGTTAATTATTAGTGAATCTTTAGTTTACTGGTTGATCACTGCAGGAAGCACCCCATTACTATAGTCTACACCCCACTACTGCAGATTGCACCCCACTACTGTAGGTTACAACTTATTGTTCGACAGGCAGCGCCACATTATAATCAAGAAACACCCCACTCGACTATAGGTTACACCCCACTATTGGACCTCATACTAATTCCTTCCTCAATTGGAACTAGTTTAACTGAATTTAACTCAATTAGACTGAATTAGATAATTACAACTCAAAATAAACTCAACTAGTGCTCCTAATTGTAGGTGACACTCTACATGACTCTATTTAGATCCTCAACTTGAATTAACTAAGCTAACTAAGTCAAATTAACTTAGTTAACTATTAAAAGTTGTCATGAGATGTGGAATTACAATTTTATTCCCAATTTAATTCAAGGACAAACTAAATTAGGATTTTTCTTGATGTTATTTTTAATATTTCTTGTTGATATTTTCAACATATGCTTTCTTTCACTTTAAAAAGTTTCATTTTTTCATGTTATCTTCACTCTAGCATGTGTCACTTTCACTTTCTTCATCCTTTCCAAACTTTCATTTTCATTTTTTCTTACTGTCGTAAGTGTCGTCTTTTGGTTAGAAAAGTGTCGCATCTAGTCAAAGGGAGTCCATTCTACATTCTTGAAGGGAATTTCTGATGCATTATTTTACACTACTATGCTCTATCTATCATAAATATATGCATTGAATACATTCCCAAAGTCTTGAGCATTGTTGCACTAGTTTCGTCACTATCATTACAAAATCTATCCTAAGTGTCGCACTTGGAGGTAAGTGTTGTTATGTCATCGTTTCAATAAGGACATGTTTATTGTGGGTGCACTAGTACAAAATGGTTAATTAGTTACTAAAAAATGATTAAAATTTTCATATAAATGACCATTTTTCAGTCGGTGACCAACAGTAGCTAATTTACAGTATCTTATAACGCGACCAACTTTTAGTCGTATTTACCTTAGTCATTAATTGGTTGTATGAATTTTATCATCTAGTAGTATATTTAGTCATTAATTTAGTTATTAATTGCTACAATTAATGACCAAATATACAACAAAATATATTACTATATGATTACTCGCGAAAACCAATTAATGACCAAAGAAATATAACCAAAATGTTGGTCGTGTTATAAGATACTATAAATTAGCTACTAATAGTCATATATATGCAAATCTTAGTCATCTGCATATGCTTATAGCATCTACAACATGCAATTTTTTCATATGAATAAAATTACGGACTTTTTCCACAAAAAAAAATATGTAAATTTTAGTCATCGTTTGAAACCAATTAATGGCAAAAGAAATATGACTAAATTTCGGTCATGTTATAAGATATTATAAATTAGCTACTAATAGTCGTATATATGAAAAATTTAGTCGTCATTTGTAATCACAAATTTATCATTTCCAGTAGTCATTTATCTTTTTTTGGTAGTTTCATATTCATTATATAAACATTTGATTTAGTAGTTTCTATTCATTTTATTTAATTTCATTAATAATTATTATAAACTACTAATTTAGTCATATATTCATTTTATTTGTGTTCATCAGTAATCAATCAAACTACTAATTTAGTAGTTTTAGATTTATTTTTTGTGTTCATTATTAATCAGCATAAATTAATTAGTATGATTTTGCGACTAAATTAAAAAATGTCATACAATGTGCATGTTCATCTAATAGAAGTGCTAAAAATACTAAATAATATCAATTGCAAATATAAATAATTTCAACTACATAAATTTTATTATATATAATATCAAGTATTTGTTGAAAATAGCAACAAGAAATGCTAAAAATAGAATTTTGGGATACATTCCAATTTTAGTTAGTCCCTGAACTAAAATTGAGAAGTGAAATTAGAATTTGATCTTAGCAATTGTTTGTAAAATAATTAATTAATTCATCTTGAGTTAATTAGTTGTAGGAAATTAAACCTGAAATCTATGTCAAGACATGCAACAGTTTCTCCATTGATTGAGGAAGTTATCCCTTGATTAAAGGAGATCAAGATGACTTGTACTTTGAGTTGTAATTAGTTAGCTCAGTTAACTGAGTTAAGTCCAGTTAGATTAGTTCAAATAGTTTGTTGAACTAATTATGAGTTCAGTTAGTTAATGCATGCATGCATGTAACTGTTGCACTTCAGATAACTGAATATTCTCTCATAAATAACTCATGCATGTCAGTTCAGTGAGAGACCTAGTTGAGATCAGATGATGGGACAGTGTACTATCAGTTGCAGGAATATTCCATTGAGGATATCTCTTGCATGCAGAAGGAATTCATTCCTTGGAGATCGCAAGGTTACTTTTGAGTTTGATGAGTGTGTGATGAGGTCAATTACACAGGTGGTAGCATTGGACCCCAAGAGAAACTGCATAAGGAAATAGGAGGTTTGGAGGACTAAAAGAAGGGATATGTGTTGTCTATTCTGTCTATGAGCAACAGTGAGGGATTGTACTGAGAGCTGGATAGCTTATGAGCTAAAGCTTTGTGTAATCTAGACATATTTCCACTTGTATGATAATACAGAGATCGAGGTTTTTAGTTGAAGCTTTCCCCAGAGTATTCTTCTGTGTTTATGTGTGATTGATTTCTCATTCTCTGTTATATGTGTTCTATTTGATCTTGCCCAAAATCGATTAAGCTTCCACAAGTTTGTTTGTAGAAGTAAATCAAGTATTTTGCTTTAGTATATTGCATTATTAGGTGATCTACAGTGAGAATTTCTACATGGTATCGAAGCAAAGGTGATTAAAGCGAAGAATAGTATACAAAGAAGGGAGAAGTTCGAAGGTTGAAGTTCTTGATTATAGAATTTGAATTCTTATCACATCTCAAATTTCACCAATGGCGTTCAACGGTTTAAGACTCGAGTATTCCCTCTATGGCATCTCAAATTATATAGCCTGGAAGGATTGCATGGAAGCAGTATTAGAGGACAACAGTTTAAAGGACTTAATTGATCAAAAAGTCCCCAAGCCGGCAGCAGCTAATGCTACAGAATTGGTGGAATGGAAGAAATGTGTGGCTAGAGTGAGGAGAATCCTTCTGGAGGGAGTTCAAGACCACATAGTCTCAAGTCTCCATGGGAAGGAGACATCATTTTCAATGTGGAAAACATTGAAATATCTATATCACAATAGCATTGATCAGAGGAAGTTGGTGCTAAAAGATAATCTTTGGAAAATCAAGTGTGAAAAGGGCGACATGATCTCTACATATTTGAACAAGCTCACCACCTGCAAGGATGAGCTTGGAAGTGTAGAGATCACGACAACTGACAATGACATGCTGAGTCTTGCTCTCCTCAATCTTCCTAAGAGCTAGCATAGCTACCAAGACTTGGTAAATCGAAGAGAGAAACTGCTAGATTGGGAATGACTTTGGTCAGATCTGATGCAAGAGAAGATAAGAAGAAGCACCAGAGATGGATCTTCATCAAAGCAAGATGATGAAGAAAATATCACCTTAGCAACTAAGGCAAGGAAAGGGAAAGGGAAGGCGTCCCATCCCAAATCCAGTTCTTCCCATGGTGGGAAGAAGTTTGACAAATCAAAAGTGCGATGCTTCCATTGTCATGAGGTGGGCCATTATGCTATGAATTGTCCACAGAAAAAATCCAAGAAGGGATCCTCGAAGGGATCAGATGGTGAGGCACTAGCCTCACAGTTTGAATTGGATTTCTCTCTCATCGCATGCATGGTTTCATCCATGGTGGGATGTGTTTGGTACCTGGATAGTGGAGCCTCTTTCCACATGTTCGGTGACAAGAATCTTTTCAATACCTTGGAGGAGAAGGATCTCCAGATGCTGATCGAGATGGGCGATGATGGAAAGTACCCTGTTTCAGGTGAAGGTACGATTGTGTTTTAGAGGGAGCATGGAGCTCCTCTCACCCTGACTGATGTAAAGTATGTACCGGGTCTAAAGAAGAATCTTGCGTCTGTCGATATACTAGAAGACAAAGGCTATGATGTAGTTATTAGTAAAGGAAAGGTGTTCCTGAGGCATATCGGTATTGGATGGACCAAGAGGATTGGGATTCGAGTAAAGAATATCTACAAGCTGGAGGTAGACAACTATGCTACATTGAGTTCCAAAGCAGAGATGGTGTAGAGCCAAGATGTTGGAGAGCTATGGAATAGAAGATTGGGCCACTTGCACCATGGCGCCTTGAAGATCATGCAGTAGATTTCTACCGGACTTACCAAGGGAAAACTGGAAGAGACAGATACATGCAAAGGTTGTACCTTAGGTAAGTATGCGAAATATTCCTTTTAGGATCGAGATAGTAAAGTTGGAGCAATCCTGGAGCTAGTTCACATAGATTTTTATGGACCATTCTCTACAGCCTCCACCGCTAAACAAGGTACTATGTTATTTTTATTGATGATTTTTCTTGTAGACGTTGGATCTACTTTATGCAAAAGAAGGACTAGACCTTCTTAAGGTTTTGTGACTTTAAAGCCTTGGCAGAGAAAGAATCTAGAAAGAAAATAAAAGCCTTTTGTAGTGACAATGGTGGAGAGTATGTCTCCCAACAGTTTAAAGACTTTTGTGCAATAGAAGGAATTAAATGGGAGTTGACGACACCCCATAACCCACAGTAGAATGGGGTGGCTGAAAGGAATAATAGATTGATTATGGGAGAAGCTTGAGCGATGTTGCATGACCAAAGCCTACCACTTCATTTGTGGGCTGTGGTATGCAATACAACAGTATACTTGCAGAATAAAAGCCCACACTGTATACTGGGGATGAAGACACCTATGGAGGCCTTTTTCGGGAAGCGACCAGATGTGAGTCACTTTAGGATCTTTTGATCATCGGTTTATTTCCATGTGACCAAAGATGCCCAGAAGAAGCTAGATCCAACAACTAAATTGGGGATACTTGTGGGGTACACTGATACACCCCACAACTATTGGGTGTTCCTACCTACCAATCAGAGGATAGTGGTACATAGATATTTGAAGTTTGATGAGGAGAAATCCATTCGAGTATCACTTGAGAGGGAGCTCAAGTTGCATGCAGAGGATGAACTTTTAGTTCCTAAAGATGAGGAGCTTCATATTGATGTGGAGTAGCCACATGCAGAGGATACAGAAGTGGAGACATCCACTCATGCTGAGTCTTCTAGAGATGGGCAGAAATGCTCAAGGGAAGATCACAATTTGATGAGGGATGCGTGAGAGAATGTGGGACAACCATCTTCTTAGCGCAGACAAAGGAGGTCACCCGAGTGGTACACTGGTTACATGGCCCTGGTTGGGGAGTGTGTAGAGTCCGAACCTTCTTCATTCGAGGAGGTAGTGCAGCAACTAGTTTGGGTTGATGTTATGGTAGAGGAGTATGACTTTATCATTCGAAATAGTGTGTGGGATGTTGTCCCAAGACCTAAGGAAAAGTCAGTGGTGAGTTCCCTATGGCTTTAGAAGGTAAAGCAGGCAGCTAATGGCAGTGTTGAGAAACATAAGGCAAGGTTTGTTTCCCATGGTTTCTCACAGGTTGAGGGGATCGACTACGTTGAGACCTTTTCTCTTGTAGCAAGGTACTCATCTATCAAATCGATGTTGGCACTATCAACTCAGATGGGTTGGAAGATCCATCAGATGGATGAGAAGACTTCATTCCTCAATGGGAAGATTGAGGAAGAGGTGTGCATTAAGCAGCTGGAAGATTTTGAGACCTTCGATCGTGAGTTGCATGTGTGCCAACTCAAGAGGGCTTTGTATGGGCTGAAGCAAGCACCCCATGCTTGGTACACTAGGAATGACAGTATTTCACTGGGTTGGGCTTCACCAAGAGTGAAGCAGATCTGAACCTTTACCACATCATGGTAGAAGGTAAGCCATTGATCATTGTTCTTTATGTGGATCATCTTATTTTGACATGTGATGATCAGTTGATCAAGCCTTGCAAGGAGGACCTTATAAAAGAGTTCGAGAAGAAAGACATGGGTCTTATGCACTACTTTCTAGGCATGGAAGTGTGGCAGAAGGATGGGGAAGTGTTTGTGTCTCAAGACAAGTATGCAAATGAGATACTTAGGTGGTTCCACATGGAGAAGTGCAAGCCCATGGAGACTCCTCTAGCCGGTAACTGGAGGAAGGAGGATGCCACTTCAGGTGAGGTAGTAGCTGCTATTGTTTATTGGTAGCTTGTGGGTTCACTAATGTATCTAGTGAACACATGACCAGACTTATGCTTTGCGGTGAACCAGCCAAGTCAAGCTATGGTTTAGCCTACCAAGATGTTTTGGAAGGTAGCGAAGCATGTGTTGAGATACCTCAAAGGCACATCTCAGTATGGATTGTGGTACAGATGGATAGAGGGAGTGAAGCTTTAGGGCTTCATAGATGCAGATTGGGTAGGGAGTCCATCAAACCGGAAGAGCACTTCTAGAAGAATCTTCAACCTTGGTTCAGTTGTAGTTTATTGGTACAGCAGGAAACAAAGGTCAGTTGCACTTAACTCAGCAGAGTCTGAATACATGGCTGCCAGTCAGGTAGCATGTGAGGCCATTTGGATGCGGAAGATTTTAGTGGGATTGTTTGTTCAGAGGATGGATCCAATTGTGATCTATTGATATAATCAGAGTTTTATCAAACTCTCTGACAATCTAGTATTTCATGATAGCTCCAAGCACATTGATATCTGGTACCGTCATCTTTGAGACTGTGTGGTGAAGAGGATCATGTTGTTGTTGTATGTTTCGACGGAGGAACAGGATGCAGATATTTTGACTAAGGCATTGTCAAAATGGAAGTTTGAGTTCCAAAGAGACAGGATTGGAGTGATTGATAACCCTTTCTTGTTGAGGAGTGTTGAAAATAGCAACAAAAAATACTAAAAATAGAAGGGCTAAAAATAGCAATGCTATAAATAGCATTTCGGGATACATTCCAATTTTAGTTAGTCCCTGAACTAAAATTGAGAAGTAAAATTCGAATTTGATATTAGCAGCTGTTTGTAAAATAATTAAATAATTCATCTTCAGTTAATTAGTTGTAGGAAATCAAACATGAAGTCTATGTGAAGACATGCAACAATTTCTCCATTAATAGAGGAAGTTATCCCTTGATTAAAGGAGATCAGGATGAATTGTACTTCGAGTTGTAATTAGTTAGCTCAATTAACTGTTGCACTTCAGATAATTGAATATTCTCTCATAAATAACTCATGCATGTCAGTTCAGTCAGAGACCTAGTTGAGATCAGATGATGGGATAGTGTACTATCAGTTGTAGGAATATTCCATTGAGGATATCTCTTGCATGCAAAAGGAATTCATTCCTTGGAGATTGTGCGGTTACTTTTGAGTTTGATGAGTGTGTGATGAGGCCAATTCACACAGGTGGCAACATTGGACCCCAAGAGACACTGTGCAAGGAAATAGGAGGCTTGGAGGACTGAAGGAAGGCATATGTGTTGTCTATTCTGACTATCAGCAGTAGTGAGGGATTGTACTGAGAGCTAGATAGCTTGTGAGCTAAAGCTTTGTGTAATCTAGACATATTTCCACTTGTATGATAATACAGAGATCAGGGTTTTTAGCTGAGGCTTTCCCCAGAGTATTCTTCTGTGTTCATGTGTGATTGATTTCTCATTCTTTGTTATATGTGTTCTATTTGATCTTGCCCAAAATCGATTAAGCTTCCGCAAGTTTGTTTGTAGAAGTATATCAAGTATTTTGCTTTAGTATATTGCATTATCAGGTGATCTACAGTGAGAATTTCTACAGTATTACAATATGAGTTTCTAACTTAATATTGGTTGGACTACAATCTACACATGACATATTGTTTTATCACTTCAAAACATTATCATTGTATTTCCAAGGCATTGCAAGTGAATTCACCAACTCTGAAGACTTCACCATCGGTATCTATGTGTGTGTCTTATGCAAGATATTGGCACTAAGTGTATCACTAGATCGGTTCTCTTCTCTCTCTCTCTTTTTGCATTTGTCGCTCCAGTGTGATTGTTCTCCTTTTTCTTTAATTCCCACTTATTACCATCAATACTGAGTTCCTCTAGCTCCTAAAAATGAAAGAAGATACAATTCAAAGTATAAGCCATGAAAGACGATGAATCCTTGAATATAAACTAAAGTAGACTATAAAATATTTATACAACATATACCTCAACATTAGTAATGTCAATGCAATTCCCCCCATAAAGAAAGAAACTCGAACAATTTTTCTTCAGTTGGGTAATGGTGGCCACTATGTGGCCAGATGACCTGTATAAACAAAACAAATAAAATGTCACCATAGAAACAAACACCTTAGTAACTTATTATTCAACCTTCAGAGAAATCTTAGGCACACTTATGCCAACCAAGTTACATGCTAAAAAGCTCATCCTGTAGATAACTTCTTAAAAAAAATAATCTTACGTGTGATGTCTAATCATTGTTGTTTTATTCGCAACAACATTTCATTATCTAACACGTGAACTTGGTCAATTATATAGACAACTTGTGCTCAAATAACAGAACAACTAAAAAGGATTTCAATTAATCTCATGTCGTACTTAACGCATAGTCATGAAAATATTTATAGTCATGAAAATATTTTAACACAAAACAACTAAAAGTATTTCAATTAATATCATGTAATACTTAACTCATCTTCAAGCTTTGGATGTTTTTTAAATGGACATGATACCAAGTATTTTCAATTTCATAGTTAAAGTACAAACCAAAATCAAAAGAAATGTTCAAAATACAATCAAACAATAAAGAGAGGATATCATGGAATGAATATTACAATTATAAAAAAATTGTTTACCTATCCATAAGTGTCTTGTCTAGCATTCCTAAAACATTTTCTTTCCCAAAATAACCATGAGGTGAAATAATCACAACATTAAAAACCATAGGAATCCCTAATAGAAACATTTTCTAAGTTGATGTTTCAGGTGCCTAAAGGATCTATAACAACAATGAATCATATCCAAAACATGCTCTTAATTGTCTCCCCATCCTTTTTCCAATCCCATTTACTGTAACCTTCCCATACCAGAGTCAAGTAACAATCAGATGAAGGCATTGACATTTTTTTTATCTTTTTTATCTATAAATTTTGAATATGATTTGTTTTAGGAAGATATAATTCATATTTAAAGCCTTCCTATCATGAGAATGTATTAATCAAGTAGGACATCAGAAACATGGACCTTATTGGGGTCCTCAAACAATTCCTACAATTTCAATATTTTTCTTGCTGTGATATCTTGCGTAGAAAAAATAACATATATGCAAAAGAAAAATCCATATATTGCTTGCGTTCAAACTCTGTATATGGTGTATTCTTATGTAGCCTTTTAAGATGTTCTTTTGCCTTTACCAAAGTAGATTGTAGCTTGGTTAAACTATGTATCTTTTCACTCAACATCAATTTCTACAAGATAAATGTCAATACATTATTCTTTCCCATTTCTCAACATGCTAAAAATGATAAATTTAAAGTCAAATAAAACCAAGATAAAACCCTTTTTCTAACCAAAAAAAATAAATGAATAGTGCCTCTAATAAAACTCCACACCTCAGAAGTTACTCTACCATGTGTTTAGGCTAAAGCTAAGATTCTTTGAACCATATTTAGGTCATACTTAATGCAATATTCATTTGTTTACCATGATTGCAATTTGGTGCTAAAATAAACAAATAAATTGGGGTTATTATCAGCGAAATTCAAGTATAATTTATAAAAAAATAATGTCATTGCAAGGTAGTGGAGAGAAACCATCACATGCCCTTGTTAAAAGAAATAAGAAACAACAAAGAAAGGATGAAATGGATGCTTCCCTCATGCCAATACTAGTCCAAATATGCTAGAATAATATCGGCGAAGAAATAGAAGCAGAGGGAAGAAATCAGGATGGATAGATGACACACACAAATGTCACATCAACTTCTAAAAAAGGAGGGAAAATAAGGTCACAAGATTAGAGGGATCACTAACAGAAAGGGCCTAGAAAGCATGTGTGATGTAGGAAAGTGTTCCCTCTACGGACAGAGGCAACCCCTCTAGCACTATAGTGGGTCTAGTCACAAACAAAGACAGATCAACAATAGCTTTCCTTAAACAGTCATAGTTGGAGGCCTACCTCATCTGGTGGTCGATGGAGTTCTGTTGCGCTGCTCCAGCTTCCGCTTCCTTCTCCTAATGAGTAATCAACCTAAAACAATGCAAAGGAAATACAACAAAGCACGTAACCGGAACAAAAATGATCTATTTACTCACAAAGTCAAGAAGTCATGAGCTATCAAGTACATTACATACAAGACATAGGAAAACATCATTGATTGCATTAATTATAAAATAAGAGTAAGCTTACAGCCAAAGTCTTGACATCACAAGCCTTCTCAGAAGGGTCCAGCCAGCATGTTCCTCAAGCCTTCACTCTTTGAAGATGGATCTCCCAACATACAAGTCTCTTTCACTCACAAGTTTTACACAAGATTAAGGGCACTTCAAAACCTTCCTCAAGCTATCAGCAATCCCACACTTGTCACACTCACTCTAGCTATCTAGAAAACTCACAAACACTAACAGCACTATCAACAACCATTCCAAAGATTAAGAACTCCAAAAACTAGCAGCACATAGCAATGGTGAGAGTTTAAATAGGAGGAGTCTCCATGAAAGGTGGGAGACTGAACTTATCTCCAAGGAAGGTAGCACAAATGACGAAACAACCACGCCAGAGAAAGGAGGGCGACATAAACTCGGCCAACAACCATGTCTGGAGTCATCTGGAAGGCCGACCGTTGGAACAGATTTGCCTAATTTGGATCATCGCGGGCACATAATTGGTCTTTCGCGCTGACATCGCTATTGAATAATGTAGCTAGTCAAGTCATCTCTGAAGACTACAAGAGACAGTCGCGTTGGAACATAAAATCAGACCATCGTGGGAATCAGGTGTACTTCCATGATGGCAGCGCTTCTAGCCTATTTTGGAGCACCCTTCAATGCGTTTATTTGGCCAACAGACGCGATGAGGCAGAAACCTTTGGAAAAGTGGGTCATTTGGCAACATCAGAGAGCATTTGTCTAACATGAGCATGTATGAATTTGGACACATGACACAGTAGGAAGACTGGAGCGGAGACAGTGAAAAATTACTGTGTTACAGATTCCCCCTAAAGTATGAAGCCCAAGAGAGAGGAAGGAGTGAAATGCTTTACGAAACTGATTGAACTAGAACACCATCTGGAAGAACCTGCACGCAGACACAACTGATATCTCTGATAATGAAGTACATGTAGTCTAGGCATGGGTGCAACCATCCAAAAGACATATGAAATAGGTATATGGTATGGAAACAACCATCCAGGTAATGAGACCATGATGATGATAAAGGTATGGTCGCAGCCATCCATGAAGAGTCAAGTATGGTCGCATCCATCCATTAATGAGTCATGTAATCATAAAACCAATCCACGTAGCCCAAACATGTGTAATCTAAGTTTGGCGTCTTGAACCCATCCAACCATAGTACAAATCCTAACATGCGAATAGATGTGCTGAGGTCGAGCATGATAGAAAATAACTTGATTACCCGTCAATGATGAAAACTATTAACAAGCACGAGAGAAACCACCAATAATGCTAATGGTTCTTAAGGTACTACCTATCACAATCCATGAAGTGTGAAAAAGGAGCTGAAGTCAAACACTCGTGGAATCACCCAATCGACAACCAATGATGAAAGCCGACCGTCAGGTGCGAAGAACTTGCCATTAAGACATGCAAGCTCTAAGGTACCAAAGGGGATCTCTAGATCAATCTCCTGGATAATGAGCTAATGTCGACAGGAGACGACCCATCGCAGGAGGGCCATAATGTTTCCCCCATCAATGACACGAGATAAGGAACAAGTGGTAGATGGTGAAACAAAGTATCAGAGGAGAAGACGAGGGTATAAACTGCATAAGGATTATACTCTTGAACATGTCGGCGACACGTCTTCGGAGGGGGGTGGCAACATTTAGGAACCAAGGGATCAGAGGCCCGAAGGAGACGGCATGAATCAGATGTAATGAGGCTAGAATGATAACCCAAACCCGTGGAAGGCCAAATGACGATGTATGGATGTCCCAACCTGACAAGAAGCAAAAGTGTCGATGTTCAAGAGTGACTAGCTGCCATAGACAATCAATGATAAACCTGTTGTCAAGTCCAACCTAGTAATAGTTTAACGAGCCCTAGGAAGGAGAAGCTCGAGTCTCGTCATGGTGACGAGTCCATTGTCGTTAGGGTTTAATGAGTCCAACATAGGTAAAACTCGGAGTCTTTTTCATGTTTAGAGAGTTTAAAAAAGACACGGAAAAGAAAACTCCAGGGGGGTCCTTTTTCGTAAATTTGTGTCTCTCGAGCCCAGAAAAGTATAAAACGATACTCGAAAGAACTGCCTGACCATTACGATCGAGGAGTACTTTTCGTAACTAGTGACTTTGACCCAAAAAAGTAGAAAAGTGGTCAGAATCACGTCGTTTCGTAACCAATAATGAGCTTGAAACGATAAAGGCCCAGCAATCTTTTCATTTTTACACGGTCAGAAAAGAGCTTAAAGGCAACCACCTCTTATTTATTTTTAATGAGTCAAGGGGAAAAACTCGGCTATCTTTTCATTTTTTACGAGTCAGAAAAGAGCTTAAAGGAGACTCATCCTAGAGGAATGAGTGTTATAAAGGGTAGCAACTAGTTCTGGGAATGGTGGAACTGCTCAAAACATGTAATGGTCAAGAGGCTGGCTAATAAAACCACTCATCGCTGCGGTTCCTCAGGAAAGGAAAAAAAACCAAGTGAAAGTATATGATCGGCCAAAGAGATGGTAGCAATGGAATGAAACAACTAAGGCTCATCTAGCATAATTTAGTGGATAAAAATAGTAATCACGAGGTGTAAATCTGCTATGGGTTCATTTTTACACAAGCTTGAACCGTGGAGAACTCTGCTTGGATTCGGTTTCATGTTTACACAAGCTTGAAACGAAAAAATATGCTTGTTATAAGTTCGCATGCCCCCAACATAATAACACAAATTGAGGTACATGCCCCCCAACCTTCATTGCATTCAACGAGGTGGATGGAATGAAAGTTCACTTTCGAGATCTGGGAAAGACTCAACTTGGATTTTACGAGATCTTAATCAAAGACTCGATTTGGAAAGGAGGAGTTGTTTCATTTTTTAATGAGGTTGACACAGTAAGAGAACTATCCTCAGGCATCTTGTTTCATTTTTTAATGAGGTCGACACAAGATCAGAACTATCCTCGGCAATCCTTGTTTCATTTTTTAACGAGGTTGACACAGGAGCAAATTATCCTCGTGCACCTTGTTTCACTTTTTAACGAGGTCGACACAAGATCAGAACTATCCTCGGACACCTTGTTTTGTTTTTTAACGAGGTCGACACAAGATCAGAACTATCCTCGGGCACCTTGTTTCATTTTTTAACGAGGTCGACACAATATCAGAACTATCTTCGGACTCTTGTTCATGGGCCACACGAGATCATGGCTCCCAAGAGGTCTTTGCAGGATGGAAGAAATGCACATTGGGAGGAATACATGTCATGATGCACCAATGACAGATCGGGTTCCAATGCCCCCAATACATGATGTACGAGACCATCTACATGATCAGCAGCAAATGCGGAGACAGAACAGGTAGCCACATAATTGACCTGTGGCAAAGAAGGCACTGCTTGTGAGCAAGAATTGAGAGGGATGATAGTTGCGTAGGAGGCACCGGGGGACTAAAGAATAATAATTGATCTATAGTCACCATTCTTCCCTCATGTGGAAAACAAGCCACACGAAAAAGTGAAGAGACGAGGGCCCCCATGGCATAAACATAGTCACGGCCAAGGAGAAGACTGAAATTCACACCTTGGACAACCATGACGTCTATATAGATGGTTTTGCCCCCCAAAGTAACAGGAAACTTTGGGAGGATCCCTATAGGTTGACAGGGTTCTCCGTTGAATGCCAACAGATTCTGTGTGATCGGCATAAGCTGTGGGGAATCCAAAGCTTGCCAAGTAGTGGAAGGCATAAGACTGACAGACGCACCCTCATCCAGGATAGTGCTAGGTACTTCCTTATAGTAGGCATGTACTGTAATCTCAAAAGGCACATAGGATGGGAGGCAGAAAGCAGTCAAGTGACTCCAGTTGAAGGAAATGACCAAAATACTTGGTGGGGGAATCGTATGATTGCCCCCATGCCCTACAAGAACCGAAGAAGGACTCTCGTGATCAGCAAGGATAAGAGGGTTGTTCTCGGACTCAGGAGAATCTAATGAGATGAGAAGAAAATGAGTATGATACTCTTTCAAAACAGAGTGATCAATAGGTGGTGAACCTAAGTCGACACTCTCTCCGACCAACGGTTGGTCCAAAACAGGCTGAGCACAGCCAGGCTCAGAAGGAGGAGGACGGATAAGAGAAGAATCTAAGTCAATCTCTTTGTCAATCGGGAGAGGGTCTGAAGAGAGCCTCTGATAACCAATAGGAAGTTGGGGTGAAGAAGCTGTAAGACTTTCCAAAACGGTGGAAGCTTTATCCATGAGTGGATAAAGGTGAATCGAATCTTCACATAGCCTATAGGGGAATCGAATCTTCCCTTTCTTCTTACCATTTCCAGTTGATAGGGTGGCATTGTCATGAGCTTCAGAGGATGATGAGGGACGAGCTGGGTCGTGAGACCATACTTCTAGGATCCTAGGAATGCCAGGACAATCACGAAGAAGATGGTCACCCTTGCACAATTTACAAGGAAACTTAACCTTCTACGGGTGAGTAGAAGGTGATTTGACCTGGGATGGACTCGGAGCAGTAACTGCACAGGTGGCCTTGCATTTATCAGACTTCTTCTTCTTCTTCGTCTTCTTCTTCTTCTTCTTAGTCTCCTGGTTACTAGATATGGAGCTTTCACCAGGCGAAGGAGAAGAGGAGGAAGAAGAAACAAGGGAAGAAGGCATAGGCTCAACCTTGGAATCAACATGTCGTGGTTCAGAAAAAGGAGATGGTGGAACAGGAGTCATGACACTCGGGACCACCGAGGTTGAAAACAACCAAACGGGTAAACCGATGGTTAACCCAGGCAAGGATAGAGTTGCCATATATGGAGCACTGACATTTCCAAATGGAGGAAATGGACCAGGATTTCCATCCGGGGGAAGACCTTGGCTGGTAGACTTGAGGAATGTTTCCATCGAGAACAAGCCTGAAAAACAATCTTCTCACAACCAAGAACTCGAACTATTACCAGGAATATTTCGTGGGCAGTAAATTTTATGACACAGGAACAAAACTTGACCTTTTCATCCTTAAAGAGTCGATAAAAGGACGAAAAGATGACTCTATCTCTTTCGAGTTTTAATGAGCCTGAAAGGACAAGTGCTCAGATGGGTGTTTTCTTTTAGGGAGTCTGAAAAGGAACGAAAGTGACTACTCTAGAGAACTAGTCAAAAGGTTTAACAAATAAATCCATAAAACTGCATATACACCTTGGCAGCCATATGAAAACCAAGGACTTTCCGTATGGTAGTCAATCTTCCCAAATGTTGTGTTCGGTGTGTTACAGCTTGTAAGGCAGTAGACACAGCTTCCTATGGATAAAGGATTGATAACCTAGTGGGGTCTCCCACCATATACTCGACGGTACATGGGAGCACAATTGCATTCTAGACCACTATTGAGTCACAGAAGGAGGAATCACCCAACCTTGAGTGGAAACAAAAGTGACTAGGTTTAACGACGCCGGAGCACGTCTCTAGCCTAGACCTCTAAATGGTGTGCATTATGTTCCAATGTGTTGTTGTTAGATTTATTCAGTTCATTTTAAAGTTTATCTTGAATTATGTTTCAGTTTTCAGGCCTTACCGTATGTATACAAAAAATCCTAGGATGCGGCTAGAATGAATGAAATATACTTTTCCTTCAATGAACACCTACCTACAGGAGGGTAGAGAGATCATTCCCAAACCAAGACAAGCGAATGAAAACACTAATAAACACAATGCATCAACACACTAATCTCACAATGCATCAATACTACTAATGAAAGATTTAAAATTTGCTTTCCAATTTCTCAAACATGAAAATTCGTAAAGCAAATGTACTTTCACTTTCGTATGCTAAATGAATGCAAAATTTTGGTTTTGATTTTTTTTAAAAACAAACAAGTAAGTGTGAACTAATCGATCCAAACAATTGTGATCTATGCTTGGTAGTGAAGAAATTGAATCAACATAAAAAATTGGTTCAATAATCGACACTAAAAATCAACCAGAAACAAGTAGTGAAAAAGCCTCAAGCAAATCAATAAGATGGTTGTGGATGAACCTTGAACAGGAAAGTAACCCAAGCAAACGGTTTCTGGATGAAACTTCTAAAGGGCTAGGTCACATGGTCTAAAAACACAAGACTCACTCAATGAAATCAAAGAGACAGTGCCCCTAACCAAAAGCAATTGAAACGAACTAATGAGAGACAAGAAACAATAGGGGATAAGCAAGATTGATGAATTCAGGAGGTAAAGTTATAAAAACAACTTTTCAGGAATCATCGCAAGTTGTACACTGAAAACTAGAGATGTCATCGCGAGTTTAGGTACCATCGCCCGTGATGGACAGACAACTAGATATCTCAGCGCAAATTTTACATAGACAACCCGAGATGATCGCGGAAAAACACCTATTTTCCGCGATGATGCAATTTCAAGATTCGTCGCGGGAATTAAGCTAGCAAACCGGGATCATCGCAGGTAAAAAGCTAAAAATTGCGATGACATCGCGACTGTTAGGCTTTTTTCCACGATGATGAAAAAAACAATGACAAATGAACAAAAACTCCCCAACCAAAACCAGTCAACCCTTCAATCAAATAAAGGTATTTCGCAGATCAACCCAGGAAACTCAAAAGACTGATAATTAATCCCCAAACTTCAAAAGAGACCAAATCAAAAATTAAAACAAGAGAAAACAAAGGAAGAACAAAGGCCAAAGCTCCGGAGTCGAGTCGCCAATTTGTGATGCAGGAAAGTGTTCCCTCTGCGGACAGAGGCAACCCCTCTAGCCCTAGAGTGGGTCTAGTCACAAACAAGGACAGATCAACAATAACTTTCCTTAAATAGTCATAGTTGGAGGCCTACCTCAACCGGTCGTCAATGGAGTTCCGTTGCGCTGCTCCAGCTTCTGCTTCCTTCTCCTAATGAGTAATCAACCTAAAACAATGCAAAGGAAATACAACAAAGCACGTAACTGGAACAACAATGATCTATTTACCCACAAAGTCAAGAAGTCATGAGCTATCAAGTACATTACATACAAGACATAGGAAAACATCATTGATTGCATTAATTATAAAATAAGAGTAAGCTTACAACCAAAGTCTTGACGTCACAAGCTTTCTCAGAAGGGTCCAGCCAGCATGTTCCTCAAGCCTTCACTCTTTGAAGATGGATCTCCCAACATACAAGTCTCTCTCACCCACAAGTTTTACACAAGATTAATGGCACTTCACAACCCTCCTCAAGCTATCAACAATCCCACACTTGTCACACTCACTCCAGCTATCTAGCAAACTCACAAACACTAATAGCACTATCAACAACCATTCCAAACACTAAGAACTCCAAAAACTAGCAGCACATAGCAATGGTGAGAGTTTAAATAGGAGAAGGAGTCTCCATGAAAGGTGGGAGAGTGAGCTTATCTCCAAGGAAGGTAGCACAAATGACAGAACAACCACACCAGAGAAAGGAGGGCGACATAAACTAGGCCAACAACCAGGTCTAGAGTCATCTGGAAGGCCGATTGTTGGAACAAATTCGCCCAATCTGGATCATCGCGGGCACATAACTGGTCTTCCACACTAACATCGCTATTGAATAACATAGCTAGTCAAGTCATCGCTGAAGACTACAAGAGACAGTCGCGCTGGCACATAAAATTGGACCATCGTAGGAATCAGGTGTACTTCCGCGATGGCAGTGCTTCTGGGCTGTTTTGGAGTGCCCTTCAGCACATTTATTTGGCCAACAAACGCGATGAGGCAGAAACCTTTGGAAAAGTGGGTCATTTGGCAACTTCAGAGAGCATTTGTCTAACATGAGCATGTATGAATTTGGACACATGACATGGTAGGAAGACTGGAGCGAAGACAGTGACAAATTACTGTGTAACAGCATGCCCAATAAAATAAAAGTAATGTATCAGGTAAGCACAAGACTAGTTAATTGGTCACATTAAACTTCAGCTAACCACACAAATTAAATTTCAGTGACAAATCCCACACCGAGCCACATTCTAATAACATCCTTACCATGTCATTATGATGAACTAAATTTATGTATTATAATATTAATAAGCTTCATAAAACCAAATAATCCATAACTATTATGTCAAACACAATATTAGCTATAGTGCCCACAATCCCCTGTATCAACTTCACTTCAGCACTAGAGAAAGACGCAATTATTATCATGACCCTCTCTAGTAATGTAATAATGGTTTATATTTCAATTAGAGTTAAGTTTATAGATGTATTGTGGTTAATTAATGTAAAGTGGCATAGTCAATAACAAAAACCTTACTATGGTGGTTAATAAATAAAATCACTATGTTCATTACGTAATATACACTAATGGTGGATTAGTGCAATGATAGCTAACGTGGTTGTAACTCGGGATGGAGTATCCATGTAATCAACGAATGTTTATCTATCATGCTTTCACATTCATATTGGAGGTCATCCCATTTTAAGTGGTTGGGAGAGCTCACCCTCACTTGATTAGTGTGAATAATAGAAATCCTTTGATGTCGAATTGTGTGTTACTTCTATTCTTGTTATTATTATGCACTATCCATCTTAACAAGTAGTATCAAAGCAGTAATTTGGGTCATGTGAAATCATTTTGTTGTGTTTTTTGTAGATTATATTGCTGTGGAATTTCTCCTTGCTTGGAAGCCATATTTAAGCCAGATCAAATTCAATCAGAAGTGCAGTTGTGTCACCATTTGTGAAATGCATTATAATCGCAATTTTGAGCAATACCAAGGAAGTTACAACCATTTTAAATTTTAGCCAAAAAACCATAGCCAAAAAAAATAGATCAATTGATAATTATGTTGCATGAATTTAGTCTTTCTTTTTGTTTAAGAGCCTAATTGCAATCTCACTAGTGTCATCCAAAGAAAATTTTCGATGTCATCTTCAGATTGGGGACATAATAGCAATTTTAAGTAGTATTGAGGAAGCTATACCCTTAAAAAGTCAACTTTATAGCTCGACAAGTTATGATTGTCAAAACTAGAAATTTTTCTCGTGCCTTGATTTTCTCTCTACTTGTGAACCAAATTGAGCTCACGCCAATGCCACTTGAAGAAAATCATTAATTTCGTTTCTAATTTGGGTTCATCGTAGTTATTCTAAGAAATATTAAAAGAGTTGGAGTTATTTTATGTTGTTCCATTCAACCATAAAAGCCTAGTGGAAAAAGGAGATCCACTTATTATCAATATAGTATTCCCCCTCATTAATGAATTTTTGGATTTATGGGAAACCTACATGGAAGGATCCCTTGAAGAAAGCTTCTATAGACTATGAAGAGTGTAATCAAAAGTTTTTAATGGAACTTGAAGGAATGGTGAAGGAGAACAATGATCACTCAAGCATTGAAGTCATTCAAAGTGAAAAACTACTTGTCATTCACCCCATTACAAAAAGTACATAAACCATGTATTCTAAATTTTAGTGATTGTGAGACAACAAATTTGAACTTTTGAAGTTAAGCTCATCAAAGGAATTCCATGATAAAACACAACAATAAAGGAATGTTATAATTTGAGTCTTTTAAAAAATAGAAATAGAGAACATCATTGTTGACATGAGCCTGAAAACCACTTGACATGGTCAAAACCCTCTTCATTGGCATTATGGTTACTGTTGTCACTCACTACTTTTTCAGTCACCAGTGGCTTCAAAAGCCAAATAACAGTGATATTGGATGCCTAATTTTGAGCCACAGAAGCTTTCAAAGCCAGACCAAAGCCTCTCTAGTGCATAGTTCTCGGAACTAAGTTTCTGGTGGTATATAGAAGTCCAAAAAAGGGTTCCTAGGTCAAAATTTAGGGCTTGCTAAAGAATCCCTTTAGAAAGCTCAAAAAACCCCTAAAAATGGCTAATTGTTGAAGGTAAATCACAATCAGGACCCAGGGACAAATCACAATCACTAATCGAGCGTTCTTGCGGGAAAGGAATATTGGCAGGGTGCAATAACAACAATCTTTCAATCACCGATATCATGTATCGGCTAGTGGCAGGTCCAGGCAGAACATTCATCGCAAATCGGCTATCGGCAAGGTCCCAGGGCTCATGCTTAAGGGTTATCCGTGGTTCACAAGATTTTTGCGGGGGTTGATCTGCGATAAAGTGGTGCACCGTCAGGGGCCAAGAAAATGAAATACAAAAGAATTCCCTGCAAAACCAAGGCCTGACCGACCTTATTCTCTCTCCTCTAGGGGGTCAGGTGGTGGCCTCTGCTTGGTCCACTGAGATGACATGGAAGTTGATGTCGACAATGACATCGCACATACAAATGATGACATGGAAGGTGGACACGTGTCACTCGTTTTTGGCATTTTATGGCGTCCTATGGGGCTATTTTCGGGTGCCACATGTCACCACTCATAGGGTGACATCTTGTAGTGATGATGTCAGCAGGTTTATCAGCGATCGATGATTCACGGTTCCTGGTTTTAGGGTTATCTATAATTGTGATTGCGATAAGGAAAGGCCCTGGATGTGATATATAATGAGTTGGGATTTATAAATGTTTCAGGTCCGGGAAATCAGCTAATGTGGGACTTCTGCGATATAAAGAAAAAGTCTCGCCCGCACAGTTATTGAGAGATTTAGTGCCAAACACATTGGCCTTTGGTTCCAGCCCTCAGTCATATAATGAAATTCATAAAAGGGGCTATAAATAAAGAGGGCCTAAGAGTTAATTGAAAATTCTTGCTTTTTCATCTATTTTAAATAATTTAAAGGCTCATGGCATGGTACACCAATAGCATTGTACAAAGATTTAAATGGGTGGATGGGTCGACAACGATGATATTAAATAAGACATGCTGTGGATGTAGATCGGTATGGGGAGGATTCAGGAATTTTTAATAGCATGGCATGGTGCTCTACTTCATCACGTAGCAAAGAACCACTCGAGTACGCGCCTTTCCCACTCCACTCCCTACTCCACCAAACAGGTCACTCAGGAATTTAAAGGCAGAATTGACAGAAACCGGCCAAGAAGCAAATGCAGCACATCACAGCAGGGACATGGCTTGATCAGGGGCCTCCACTGGAACAGAAAATGGACACATCCTCCTTCATCTCTCTATTTCCTTTCTTTGTTCATTAATTTTTGTTTATTTCCAAGAAAGGATTCAATCCCAATTCTAATCATTTTGGGGCAGAAAAAACCTAGACTGATCGAAATAGCTAGTCTAACATCACAGCTAGGGCTTGGTCTAAGATATTTTGTGAATTGTAATTCCACCTCCCCTCCTCTTATAAATAGGGGGAAGCAATATTATACAAAGGTTCCGAAATTTCTCACCTGCAAGGGCTGAACTCTTTGATACCATTTTGGCTCGTAACTCTGTAAGTGAATGACTATTACCTAAGATTGTATTACTTTACTCATGAAAATCTGTCAGACTATCATAGAAATGGTGGAGATTCCTCCTTATGTTTTTCCTCATGTTAACTCCATTATGTTTATATTATTTTTTGAATTCATATGACTACTATTCTTAGAAATATATCAAGACCTCCTCACACACTCGATGGTATCAATATGTTATGCATGTGCCTTTAGTTCCTCACAGATCCATTTGTATCGAAATTGTTAATGCTAGTGCTTGCTTGGATTATTGAAATCATATCTTTGACAACTTGTTTTCATGAATCACAGCATCCATCCTCTCTTTAGTCCATTATTTCTTCTTGTAACTCAAACAAGTGTAGAATTTCCCATTGCTTGTAGCTTTCTATGTTCAATATGGAATGTTGGATGTTTTGGGCTCTATATGATGAGTTATGCTTTCCCCTCATCCTCAATCATTTACTCAAAAAACCTTATTAAGATGTAACCCCTTTTGAAGTAATTGGCCTCCATTATTCTCTGTGATACTACTGGGAACTATGAGTGTGAGGCAATACCTGAAATGCATATCTCATACCTTTGGAGGAAAGAACCAACCCCCCTCATACCTTTTTTATTTACGTGAAAATTGGAGTGTTGCAACCCCCTCACATATAACCTTACAACTACTCCATTTAAGATGTCTTAGGAACTCGTCTACAATCAACCTAGAGGCTATTTCTATGGAGATTCCTTGTCTCCTACTACACTTGTGCTGTAGGTGCAAGATTTAGCCACAACATCTTTCTAGCACCGTTGTTTGGGAACGGATTACAATATTTTTCCTTGGGTATGACAAAATTTTAAATTTTCTCTATTAGTTGAGCAAAGGAAGTGTGGGTTGAATATCTCTCACCTTGGCGACTCCATTGTCAATTTTATGGTAAACATCTTGGCGACTCCACTATCCATATCTGTATTTGGTCATCCTAGCTTTAAAGCAACCCCATGCTCACTTAGATGCTACAGTAGCCCAAAACTCTCCCTGCTTTTGAAACTAAAATCACTCACATAAGGAGGTTTTCAAGATGGCCCTTCCTACATTCCTAGTCAACAAATTCACCCCACTGGATCTTTCTTCTATTCTTGTTTCTCCCACTCATGTCCCTTCATTTCATGAGAGGGATAGCTATTTTCCTAGATTTACTGGGAGCAAAAAGAGAAGGCCCGACCAGCACATCGAAGAGTTTCATGAATGCATGAAAAAAAGGTATCTTCGTTGAATATGTACAAATGAAGTTGTTCATGTATTCTTTAGAGGGGGATGCTAGAGTCTGGTATGGAACAATACCTCGTGGTAGCATATATTCCCTCAAAAGTTTTCATATAGCATTCAACCACTACTACATAAGATTATATCCATCGAATGATCTATTTGAAGATTGTTGCACACATTTTAATGATGAAGACTTTCCTAAGGTTGAAAACCCTACTGAAGATGTTTTTGGAACTCTGCTCCAAGAAAGCATCTTCTCACATCAAGAAGCATACCAAATGAGAGAGAAAGAAAAGAAGGAAATATCACTAAGCTGCCAACAAACACTCAGGGGTCTGATTCGGCCAAACTGGATGTTTATCCTTCCTCTAATGAATACGACTCGGTTGTAGAGTCAAGTGATGTAGAGCCACACTACTTCAAGTCAAGGGAAGCTACGTAAGAAGTGGAAGCCCATCAAGAAGTCAGTGAAGTTCCTTCAATTTTCAATGATCATCTTTCACCTAGAGAAGAAGACCAAGACCCTCCTCCCATTTGTGATTCAAATTATTTAGAGGAATATATGGTCATATAAGTTCAGAAGGAGTTGTTTTCCTGGAAATGGAGAAAAAGCTTCCAGCAGCAAGCTTTTCTTGAAAAAGCCAAAGCTAAAGAGCTAGATAATGTTTGTGGCTTCCATGACCAAAACGACATCAGCCAACAAATTGTGTGTGAAGAAGGGGTTGCTGCAATCACTCCTTATCTATTCCATGACCCTGTGGCTATGTACATGAGCCTATTCTTAAGTCAGCAATAGAGGTTATTTCAAGAGCATGTATCATGTTCCTTGTTTGAATATTTTTTATGGTGCATGCCTGTTTTAATTTTTATTTTTCAGCAATGTGAAAGAATAAGGCCCAATAATCTAATGTTGGCCTAGCTCCATTGGAGGGTTGAACTCACTTAGATGAATTGAGCCCTATACACAAGTAGGAGTGTATATAAATAAGCTCATGAGCTGAGCATTTACTTTCCAGTTGTTAGATTTTTTATTTCTACATTTTAGATTGAGGATGAATGTCCTTTGGATATTTTGTTGATTACAAATTTCATATATTACTAAATCCATGCCCAATGGTGAAGGATAATCATATGTAGGTTCTCAGCACCTTGCCAGCAAGGCACTGCCCCCAGTAGGAGCCAATGTTGTACCCCATTGTTTTTTCAGCCACCGTTGGCTTCAGAAGCCAAATAACAGTGATGTCTGATGCCTAGTTATGAGCGAGAGAACCTGTCATAGCCAAATCAGACCCTCTCTAGTGTGTAGTGATCAAAAAGAGCTTTCCGATGGTATGTAGAAGTCCAAAAAAGGGTTCCTGGATCAAAAATTAGGGCCTGTTGAAGAAGTCCTTTAGGAAGCTCAGAAAACCCAAAAAAATGGCTATGTGTTAAAGGTAAATCACAATTGGGACCTGGGGACAAATCGCAATCATTAATTAAGCTTTCCAGTGGGCAAGGAATACTGGTTGGGTACAAGGACAATGATCTGCTAATCTCTAATATTGCGTATCAGCTGTCGGCGAGTCTGGGTGGAACATTCATCGCAAATCGGCTATCGGTAGGGTGTCAAGGCACATGCTAAGGATTATTTGCAGTTCACAAGATTTTTGTGGGGGAAAATCTATGATAAAGTGGTGCATCACCGAGGGGCCGAGAAAATGAAATAGAAAGGAATTCCCTACAAAACCAAGGCCTAATCGACCTTTTTCTCTCTCCTCTAGGGGGCCATGTGGCGCCTTTGATTGGTCCATTGAGATGACATGGCAGTTGACGTCAGTAATGACATGGCATGTATAGATGTTGATGTGGTTGGTGGACACATGTCACTCATTTTTGGCATTTTCCGGGGTCCTATGGGGCTATTTCTGACATGTCACCACTGACAAGGTGACACATGGCAGTGATGACATCAACATGTTTATAGGCGATCGTCGGTTCTTGGTTTTAGGGTTATCGATAATTGTGATTGTTATAAGGAAAGGCCTCAGATGTGATATATAACGATTTTGGATTTAAAAACATTCTGGGTCTGGGAAATCGGCCGATGTGGGACTTCTGCGATATAAAGAAAAATGCTCCCCCCCGTGTAGCTATTGAGAGCTTTAGCGCCAAACACATGGGCCTTTGGTTCCTGCCCCTAGTCGTATAAGGAAATTCATAAAAGAGGATATAAATAAAGGGTCCCTAAGAGTTAATTGACAATTCTCATCTCTTCTTTTGTTTTAAATAATTTAAAGGCCCACGGCACAGTACACTGATAACACTATACAGAGATTTAAATGGGCAGATGGGTTGGCAACAGTGATATTAAATAAGACATGGCATGGCTGTAGATCGGTATGGGGAGGATTCAGGAAGTTTTAATGGAATGACATGGTGCTATACTTCATCATGCAGCAAAGGACCACTCGGGAACACACCTTTCCCACTTCACTCCCTACTCCACTGAACCAATCACTCAAGCATTTAAAGGTAGAATTGAAAGAAACTAGCCAGGCAGTGAGTGGAATGCATCACGACAGGGACGTGGCTTCATTAGGGGCCTCCACTAGAATAGCAATGGGAAACCTCCTCCTTAATCTCTCCATTTCCTTTCTATATTCATTAATTTCTGTTTATTTCCAAGAAGGGATTTGATCTCGATTGTAATCATTTTGGGGCAGCAGAGCCTTAGACTGACCGAGACAGCTAGTCAAGCATGACATCTCGGGTTCGAACTTAGATATTTTGTAAACTGTAGTTCCAGCCCCCCATCCTCTTATAAATATGGGGAAGAAATATTATACAATGGTTTAGTAATTTATCACCCACAAGGGCTAAACTCTGTGATACCATTTTGGCTCATAACTTTGTAAGTGAATGACTATTACCTGAGATTGTATTACTTTACTCATGCAGATCTGTCATACTATCAAAGAAATGGTGGAGATTCCTCCTTCTTAGCATTACAGTATGTTTGTCCTCATGTTAAATCCATTATGTTTATATTATTTTCCAAATTCATGTGATTATTCCTATTAGAAATATCTCAAGACCTCCTCACAGACTCGCTGGTATGAATATGTTATGCATGTGCCTGTAGTTCCTCAGATCCATTTATATCGACATTGTTAATGCTAGTTCCTTCTTGGATTATTGAAATCATATCTTTAGTAGCTTCTCTTCTTGAATGACAACATCCATCCTCTCTTCAGTCCATTATTTCTGCTTGTAACTCAAACAAGTGTAGAATTTCCCATTGCTTGCATCTCTATGTGTTCAATATAGAATGTTGGATTTTTTGGGCTCTATATGATGAGTTATGCTTTCCCCTAATCCTTTCTCATTTACTAAACAAATCCCATTAAGTTGTAATCCCCTTTGAATTAATTAGCCTCAATTGTTCTATGTGATACTACTAGGAACTATGAGTATGAGGCAATACCTAAAATGCATAACTCATACTTTTGGAGGAATGAACCAAACCCCATCATACCTTTTTTATTTATGTGACAATTGGAGTGTTGCAACCCCCTCACATATAACCTTATAAGCACTCCTCTATTTAAGATGTCCTAGGCACTGGTCTACAATCAACCCAGAGGTTGTCTCTAGAAAGATTCCTTGTCAACTGTTGCACTTGTGCTATAGGTGTGAGATTTATCCACAACAGTTATAATGGGAGCAATAAATGACCTTTATCGAGGAGCACTCAAGCTAGAAGGAGTCTAAATGCACTTTGAACAATAAAGTGATGTGTTTTACTTAGTGACTAAGTAATATGACACCTCCAAGCAGGCCTCATGTCCTGTATCCTAGTGTCGGACACCAATACGTGAGGATAAATTTATGACATGTTTGGCACATGTCCTATTCATAGGACACCTACCAAACACATGCATGACACATGCCCTAAACAACAAGGGAAAGACTGAAAAATATAATATAGATAGTCATGGGAAAGAAGGAAATCACTTCATATCCTTTGGTGAGATTCCTGAGATTCCCAAGCAAAAAAATCACAAAGGTAGCAAGGTAAATAGAAAAATCCTGAAATATTATCAGCATCAAGACGATCATGGAGTCTCCCACATACCCTAGAATGAGCAACAACTACTCCAATTGCTCAACTATAGATAGAGAAGTTTGGTGAGAAGAATGGAAAATTGGAGGAAACTAATACAACGTTATCCAGTTCAATGGGGTACCTGAAGGAGAAGGTGACAGAAGTAGAAATTGTGCAGAACATCAACCTCCATTCACAAGGTGAGTAGCAGAAAAATAAGATAGCTGCAACAAAGGAGAAATTGAGCTATTGAGAATTTGAACGAATCCCTGATAGACCAGATTAGCGAGATAAAAGAAGGCCATGATACCCCCCCACATAATAGAGAGAGTAGAGTAAGTAGCATTTCAAAAATCCACCAACCAAGAAATCATGATTGCTAATCATTAGACAAAGCAATAAGTCAATCATTTCTAACATCTAAGTTGTTTTCTATCTTAGCAAATGTTGGGATCTCGTATAAGGCTCTACCTTCAGTGTGGCTATATCTTCATCTATGGAATGATAGTAAAGTAGAAATGGGTTATGATTCTCATATTGTAGTTCACAGTAAGAACTACAGTAAGAACCACATTAAGTTATAGGCATGAGGAATCTATATTACAAATAGATATAGTAGACAAATTCATTTGGGAATTCAAGAAGGGGGTTTTTTGTACAACATTACCCTGGTATAATGAGAGTAGAACTCATACATTGATGGTGTTGGTATTGCAGAGAAAAAGGTAATGAAGTGGATTATGTGAATCTCATAACCATTGTGAATCGGTCGAAATCTTTGTGTACATGAAATGGACACAAGAGCCTGAAGCGAAGACTTAATGATGAAAAGGGCATGATTTCATATCTAGGAATTATGAGATAAAATACTAGCATATAGAAAGAGAAACCTTTATATTAGAAGGTCGATAGGAAAACCTTCAAAGGATGCCTAGATTTCCAGTTATACATATGAGTCTTGGAATTGTAGGATGGACTCAGAGAGGATAGTTGATTTGTGATCTCTGAGATAAATTTTTAAGTATAGAACTTGAATGTCATGGAGTATAATGTCCCTGTGAACTATGTTGGAGAATCTATGGTTTGAGCATTGAAGAGATTTTTTTTCTGATGCTTGTTGATCATAGAAATGGATATGAAAAAATGATCATCCAATACATGTGAATTGGAGGGAAAATCACCGTGTAAATAATTTAATGCCAAGAAGGAGATTTATTTTGAAAATGCGTTGAATGGGTTGAGATCCGTTGCAAAATATGTATAGGAATGCAATGGAATGTTGCAATTCCAATATTAAATTAATTTTATGGAAAGTGTTGAGTCTTGTGCTCTTGCTAGACATTTCAGCTAATGGTTTTGATAACTCTAATTATTGTTGGAATTTTGAAATCAAAAATGTGTGCAAAGACTTAAAACCTCATTACTTGTGAATTGTGCAAGAGTTGTGTTGAGTTTCGAATGAGAGGGCATAATTCATTTTTGGAAATGGGTATGGTATGGGAATTACCTCTGGATATAAAGATTTCTGAGATAAGATGAATTAATATTTCATTTCCTTAATTAAAACTAGAATACTTTGGTTTGTATGAAGACATGGACTTAACGATGTGCCCATAAGGTGGTCTTCTAGATAAAGACACCACAGAAAAGGAACAAAACTACGACAACATGGTTGCATTGGGAATGCGTGAAAGAGAATATCTGTGTGAGATGTGAAAACACCCATTTTGAGTGTATTGGAGGGAACAAAGTGCAAAGTGGAATGTCAAGAAATGTAAATATGTATAAATGATTGAATGCTAGCAGTCTGAAAAGCTTGCAAGAATTTTGGGTGGCATCACGATGGCATCACTTCCTCTTGTCTTTGAGTTGAAATTTCTAATTTCATTTTCATGGGTTTCCAAATGTGTTGGATTTGTTGGAGATTGGATCTCCTTATCTGTGATCTCCCAAAGGTCATTCTCCTTTAGCAGCAAGGTATTTATTGCCTTCCAAGGCAGGAAGTTGAATGCCTTCTTTAGAGTCTTGTCCCCCAATATTCTGTGAGGAATCCTGATCTCCACATAAACTACAGTGTTACATGCCTCTGCCAATGAAACATAGGAAGCTCCTAGTCATGTTGCATAGCCTTTGCAGAACTAATAGTTTTGGGCCCATTTTTTGCCATAATCCTCTACATAACCATTCTTATTTGACCTGTGGCCTGAGCAATGGAGGTAATTTGAAAAAGAGTCAATTGGTTATGTTGAAAGATAATTTGAATCCCTGGACTATGGACATTACGATATGTTATCTTACCCTGGAAACTTGTGTAGCTATCAACTTCTTTGATATTGATGTCATGTACTAGATCAATGCACACAACATATTTGGAGGAGTGATCCCTGGCCCATTTGTAGACATTCCTAGCATAGACAAGTCTGCTTCCCAAGGCTTTTCCTTGCATCTAAAACTTATTGTATTTAACATGCCCTTTATTTTTTTTCTGAATGGAAAAAATTCAGATAAAAAAACTCCTCTTGATCCATTCAAAAACTGAAGGTAATGCCACAGAACCATGGGTGGTGCCAATCTTGACTTTCAATCTCTAATATCCCTCATCCACAGTCAACAAAATCACTTTCAGGATTGAATATGGACTTGAATTGCACCTGCAGAATTGAATATGGACATCCTTGACCTCACTATTATGTTGAGTATGAGGAAAAATCCAGAAGCCATCCTTTCATTCTTCAAGACCATTGATTCCTTATTCAACCAATAGATGAGTATACTTCATCTTTAATATGTATGTTGACGTATTTTTCTATGTACTTTTAATCTCTCTTTATTTTGTGGTATTTTTGACTTCATTTGCAATCCACATTCATATTGTCTCATGTAGCTTGTAACTGTGGTCTTATCTAAATTATGTATTGTCTCAAAGTTGTTTACATGGTTGCAGATTTTGGTTTTCTTTTCCCTCTTGTCAAGAGCCTGTTATTATTTACTTGTAGGATACCTTTAGATCCATATTTCCTTTCCACACATCTTCCCCTGAAATCCTAAATTTTTGGTCCAAATGGTACAATATTGACATGATTTACTGCATGGGGAAAAATGCTCGATAGGTTCTCTGGATAGAGATGTTTCATTTATTTAGTGATTTGTTGTAGGAATTAGCATATTGTCCCCTCACAGAACCATACCCAAAGGGCTAAGATTTGCTGTGAAATCCTTTCCCAAGTTCTTTGATAAATCTAGTTCTCTCATATTTAAGGATTTTATGATCGAAGGAAAAGTATCAACCAACGTGTTTTGAATTAGTCTCATTTTTTATACAGTGCATCGAGTTATCAAACCTTATATGCTTCATACATACCTAAGTTCTCTCTTCCCTCTGTTTATGTTGATTGATTGAAACTGAGGAACATTTAAAGGTTGTCTTTTAAGCTCATCTGAAGAATATCTGATTTTGTATTCAACTATATCTAAAAGAATCTCTTTTGCCAACCTGCCATAATTTTTTGTATGAATTTTAACAGTAGTAGGTGTCAAATTGTAATTTTTAGGGTGTTGTTAAATTTTTCAAGGCTGCATTGCACAAAACATACAGCCCCAGAAGAATTTGCAATTGCATGGGAATATTTTTCTAGTGCTACACTGTTCTCATTTGTTGGATTTACGTTGGCAGGTTGAACTCCTATCATGCAATTATTCTAGGACTTCCTGATGATTTAGCATTGAGATGTCTGGAAAAGATATCTCATGGATACCATGGGTTGCTAGAAGTTGTGTGTAACAGATGGCATTTTTTAATTAGAAGCTCTGAGTATGCTCATGCCAAAGCTCAAGAAGGTTGGTGTGGTAATTGGCTCTTTGTGTTAACGGAAGAACAAATCAAGGGTCCATGGAATGCATATGATCCTGAAGCTAATAGGTGGCATCCCTTGCCACCAATTTCCTGGGTTTTCTCCAATTACAGGCACCGTGGATTTTCATGTGTTACTATAGCAAAGAAATTTCTAGTGATCAGTGGGTACTACACTCCATTTGACACTCTTGGTCAACTGAGAAGGTTTACTGCAACTAATGAGGTTATATAGTTTGATCCCTTTTCAAAGAAATGGAGCAGAGTGGCAAGTATGAAATTTGCACGATGCAACTTTGCATGTGTTGTTATTCATGAAAAAGTATATCTGGTAGGTGGTTGAAACTTGTCAAATGTAAGCACCCTTTCTCATGCAAAATTTTATGGCCCTGTTGAAGATGGGTAGTCCTTTAGGAAGTTTCAAATATTTGGTTGTCTGAAATTTGAATGGTAGTCCCTTTCCTTTACTCTTAATGAAAAGCATCCAATTTTTCCAATGACAATTTCTCCTTTTCTTGGAATTCAACTCCCCAAAGGTTTATGACAGGATTGCTTGTCTATATTTACCACTATTTCATCAATATGTCTGCCTATATGTACTACCATTTTATTACTTTTCTTTCAAGATTTGTTTCAATATGGCAATGCTTTGTGTAGACTTTGGCTTACCATACATACTTGAAGAATTACACTTTATATTTCTCTGAAACTGTGGGTTTTATACTGAAAGATTATACAAGTTTTTTTGTGAAGCTGGCAGGACATTCCACCTTTTCCAAGTGCACATGAGGATTGTGTTGGCTTCTCCTGTGGTGGTTTATTTTATGTTGTTGCTGGAGTAGATAATCAAGTAGAGCAGAAGAATGCACTAGTTTTTTATCCGATTGAGGAAAGTTGGTATTTTCATCAAAACTTCTGGTTGTTTTTTAACCTTATGTCGTGCCCTATTACAACAATTAAGGATTGTATCTATGTTATTGATGATTGGGATGGAAACAATGTAAAATTTCAGGATGCAGCAACTGGCTACTGGATTACTATAGGGCTAGTTCCATCTGTGAAATTTTTTGATCTTTCTCGTGCACTCAAGGGCTTTGGCTTTGGCCTCATTAGATTTCAAAATGATCTCTATGTTTTGGGGGGGAAGGTTCTCAAGTGGGAACCATCTGATGGCCACTGGAGAAATGTTGAAGTTTTCAAACTAAATGTTGTAAGAGCTTGTAAAATAAGTGGCACACAACCAGAGTGGCGGGATGTGAGACCCATAAGGGGGTCCCATGGGGTTGTTGTTGGTTGTGCAGTTTTGGAGGAGTGAGTTATTTTCCCAGCTTAGATATCTGGGTCAAAGAAGTTACCTCAACTTCCACTCAGATCACTTCTTTCTGTATATCTTTTTCATGATTGGTTCAATTATGGAAACATTTTCTAAATGAAAAGGTTGGGGTCAAAGTTCAAGTTTGACTCTGATTAATTCTTCCTGCATATCATTTTCACTATTCATTGAATACAGTCTCATTTTTTTCTCTATAATTGTATGAAGAGCCAATTTTGTTGAATATCATATAAGATGTGTGCAAAAGTAAATCTCAAATGTTTAGGACTCTGAATTATAAGCTATGCAAACTTGGAATATGTTGAATGCTTGAGGTCTCCAATGTTACCAAAGTTGTTTCCCTGTTTCTTAAATGTTTTGACAAATGATGTTTTTTTTTAGACATTATGTAGCTTCTGAGTCAAAATAATGCTACTAATAATAATTTCATAAACCAAGATAAATAATACTTTAACTCAGGTATAGGAGAGAAGAGACACAATTAACCTACAAATTTCTCAGATGCAACTGAAAGAATGAGAAATGTAACAGTATTAGCTCTTGAAGAATCTCTTATGGAAATCCAATTTGGTTAAATGTCATAAAAGGAGTAGGAATATTATCACCCTGAACACAACCTACCCATTTATAAAAATTCAAATGATAAATGTTTGCAATAAAAATTCATATAGCAATGTCACAATACCATACATAGTGACAAACCCTCCTCTAACAATCTGGTCTACATTCCCACTATTAGTACAACCACAACAATTTTATAAAATATAGAAGAGAATTTTAAAATTGAATGTGAAAAAAAACTTTAGTGAGAAATGCTTTGAGAAAATATCAAAATCATCACCCAAACCATTGGAAATTCTTACAAGATCAAAATCATGTATTCTATTTGATAAAATTAGTCAAATCTACCTCCCCAAGAAAATGTACAAAAGTAGATATCTTGAAACACGAACAAATTTCAAAGCTATGAAAGCATCTTATAAATTAAAAGGATACCTAGGCTGAAACCTCATGTTGCCTTTGATGGGCCTTAACTGTTGTGTAATTAGGAAGTTTAATATTTCCTTGCATCCTTGGAGTCAGTGTCACATTTCACTTAAATCCCTAAATATTCAAAATATTAGACTTCATTTTTCTTTTATTTTTCAGGTGAAATTACAAGATGAAATTAATGACCACTTTTCTAAGGTGGGTACCAGTGAAGCGTCTCGAACCATTTCCCACATGTTCACACTGAAGCCTATGCAATATTTTCTTGCTCAGGCATTTCTCAACACTAAAGACAAGCATCATTTACACACATCCACAATATACTTTTCCTCAACTGTAATTTATTTTCTTCACAATAACCACTTCATTGACAACAGATAGTTCCAAATTCCTATTGCTAAATATTCAATAATTGACTCAGTTTATAATGTGTGAATTTGATCTTTCACTGATTCTATGCTTGTGTCAATCAACATTATATACATAAAAATAAAGAAACTGAAATGAAAAATTATTACAGGATAAATATACAAAGTACAAAGATTCAACACTCTTAGCAGCAATGTCAGGCCACTTGAGGAAAAATCAATCTAATAAGGGAAGAAATTATGTTTCCAAATATCACCTCTCTCATTTCTAAGCTCCTATTTGAATTTCGCCTATCTCTAGTTCTAAATTGGAACATCTTTTTATTGAGAGCTCAATAATCTGGATCACAATGAACATTCTACTACGAATGACAATATCAATTTTTGGCATGTTCTCCAATTTGTTGAAAGATCTGAGTTGAGAGACCTTTCACATATAGCAAATGTCTTGAAGGAATTTTGTATATTGTTTGGAGTCAACTAACTATATGTTTTGAATCCAAGTACCTCACCATATCTTGAAAGTATGCAACTCCAATTATGTGCGCTAATTAAGAAAAAGATACAAAGTGATGTAGCACTCAACCACAACCCACACAATATCATTTTAGAATATTGGTTGTGTGAAATATTTTTGTAAGTTTAATGAGGCTCATCTCCACATGTTTAAATTTTGGGTGTGAACAGACATTGAATGGGATTCTCTTTTGTTAAAATATTTGTTTGGCATAGTTGTAAAAGCTTTCATATTGAGATGACCTTCAAAGTTATGTTTAGCATTTATCATGGTAAATTTTGCAAGAGATGATCTTACCAGTTTCAATATAATATTATACTTGGAAATAAGTTTAAAATTCCTAATAACGTTTTCATCATTAGAATGAAATTTAAACACTTTTTAACAAAAATGAATGGTACTCTTTTCTAAAAAAATTGTATTTCAGTATGCGTTATCTAGCGGCATTACATCTTAGTTCAAGATGACTTACAGCTCTAACAGATTTGGATTCATTTGCATTCAATCATGGGTCATGATCAAAATTCAAACTTGATTAGTTGCAGCTTTTATGTATAGTTTGTATCTGTAATTTAGAATGGCATTCACATTAACATTAAGATTTGTAAGTTTTCCAAGATTGGATTTCGCTCAATAGTGGATAGGTTAGAGAGGAAATTGATGGTTGAAACTAGTTAGAAGTTTGGACAAGGTCTCCATTGTCAGGACTGTATGCCGGGATCTATGCCCAGTTGAAACTAGTCTATGGAGGAAATAGTAGTTCATAAAATTATATAGTGATGGAATGTAAGTATAGATCAATCTCCTGGGAGATTTTAAAGTTCCAGGGAACTTAGCTCAGTTGGGTTGGGCCGAAAAAATGTTATTGGGCACAGAAAGAAATCTTTTTGAAGCATCATCTAGTACAGAGAGAATATCTAATCTAAGACTAGTTCACATTATTGGTTGGGATATATTTCTCTTTTCTGGGAAGCTATCATGTAGAAGTCTAGTGGGGAGGAAAAATAAAGGCATAGAGACAATTGTTACTATTGAGAAATCTAGAGTAGTCACTAGAAGTAAAGTGGATCTTGATCCATCGCTCTTCCTCAAAAGGTAACATGAGCTCAAATAGGAATGCAACAAGATATTCTAAAACAGAGACTATGTGGACGCTTTGGAACAATATGACAAGGATTCAATCTTATTTCTATGAATCACCTGGACCATTCCATCTTCCACAACAACTAAGCAGCATGATTGATTCAGATGAAGCATGTTTAGTATGAAAGTGTTGTTAATGAATGTACACTTGCTCTTGAAGTGCACCCTCATTTCAGCAGGGCTCTTTTTAGAAGGGCACAAGCATATCAGGCTATGGGCAGACTAGAATTAGCCATGCAACATGTGTAGGCCCTTCTGCAAGTTGATGTGAATCACCAGGATGGCTTGGAACTGCTCAAAATGTTACGTGTTTCTCTTGGGAACAAGAAAGATGCTCAAAAAGACCTGAAAAATAGGCCCAAAGTGCGTACCTATTTAGGGGCTTTTCCTACATTCATGTGGGCATTAGTAATTCAAGGAACTCTTGTTGGTAGTATGGGGCATTGATTACCTACTAGACCTATGCCAAAGAAGAAAAATAAATAGGAGAGGCTTCCTGGTGATAACTTGAGTAACCAATCCAATGGGCCCCCTTTTCAGGAACCTCCTTTGTCAATGTCTTCCAAAGGGTCTTCTTCACCACAAAAGACCTTGGTCTTGTAATCTTCTAAGGCATCTTCTAGTTTAATATCCACTAAATCTAATGATTCTCAAGGTCACGAGGCTAAACATGCCCCTCAACCTATGAAGAAATCATAGGTAGAAATTAAATGGAGGCCATTGAAACTTATTTTTGACCACGATATAAGGCTTAGTCGAATGCCAGACAAATGAAAATTTAAGGAGTTGAGAGAAATAGTAAGGAAATGGTTCTCCTCGTCCAAGGTAGTTTTAATAAAATACAAGGATCTGGATGGTGATCTTGTGACTATTACAAATACATAAGAGCCTAGATTGGTAGAAGTTGTTGCAACGCATCTTGCTAAGCATAAAAGGATATGGAACTCAAACATAGACTCCTCTACAAACAAGGGCTTGAATGACAAAGAAAGGATTTATAATCAAAGTTTTTCAAATGATCCTTTGAAGTTGTATGTGGTCGAGGTGAAGCATGAGTAGGAGCGAATGCTTTAAGAAGAGGAGGAACCTCTAGTAGATGGATTTCAAGAAGAGGATGTTAAAGTAGAGGAGAATTCTTCTAGTTCATCAAGAGAAAACAATAGTAGCATAGTAGAAGACCCAATCAAAGAACCTAATAAGGAGGTATACTTGGAGGAAACTTTTAAAGATAAAAATGGGGATGAGCTTGAAGGAAAAGAAGTTGGAATTGATGACTAGATATTTGAATATGCTCAGTTGTTTCGCAAACATGTAGGCATTGATCCAGATGCTCACATAGATTTGCATGACCTTGGAATGGAGGAATCTATGATCAGTGAAGAAGCCCAACTCCTCTTTGAGATGGCAGCAGGAAAGTTCCAAGGGGTGGCAGGTTTGCCATTATTTAATTAGGGCAATGTCCATATGTGTGCAACTAGGAAGTGGATTCCTTTGGATGAAAATCCGACAAAAGGAATGGGTTAAAACAAAAATTCATACTACATATGACTAGGTCCACGATCAATACTCCCAAGCTAGAAAAAAGTATGAGGAATATTTGAGGATAAATCCTGACTTCTATGAGGGATTGCCTGCAAAAATTCGATGGTCTCTTGCTTTGGCTAGCAAGGTTGATCTTGGTACATGGGATTCTTCAAAAGATATCTATATTTTCAATAGTGTAGAGGGGACGATGCAGATTGCAATTGAAATGTGGGAGAAGCTAGAAGAGTAAAGCCAAAATGAGTTAAAAGATCCATCTGCAACCAAGACAGATGAGATCCTAAAAAGAAAAAAGGAACTGGCTAGGGTTGATGGGTATTCTACTGAGGAGATAGCACCATATGCTGCTGAAGTAGCATAACAAGCTACTGTAATGAGATCTTAGATCCATCTATTTTAGGGAAACATGATTTTTCAATGCTTACAAGTGGAGTTCAAATTGGAAAATCCAACATGGAAATAGCACCTAGATGTTGTTGTTGAGAGGTTTAAGGTTGATGGAGCTTCTTCTATTGATATTGAAACTGTTACGAAGAATCATTCATCTAATGCAACCAATCAAGAAGGCAATGATGTCAAAACAAAAATTCCAAATGCAGATGTTGCCAAAGAATAAACTGAAGGCAAAGGTAAGGATCGAAATAGAGAGGAGACCATTCAATAAAGTATAGAAGATTCTAGGGAAAATCTCCTTTGACATACCATTTTGGCAGGTATCGAAGTAAAGAAAAAGTCAAATTTTTTAGTATTTATATAGGTGAAAAAGGGAAAATCCTTCTGAATAAAACATATTACAAGGTTTTGCAATAGTGTTGATCATAATCATAAAATACTATAAACGTAGGAAAAAGTATCAAACACTAGAAGGCAGTCTAATAGGACATCATGGGTTCGAATAATTGTTCCAAGGAACATTCTGACACTTGTAAAATGACCTATCAGCATGGTTTTTTCACAATGCACATGGTTCTCCAGTTTTCTTATGTTTTAAGCCTTATCCATGTTCTAGTTGTACTCATACGAACAGACATGATAAGCAACCAATTTCACTTGATTTTGACATGAATCATTTGGTTTGGCATGATCAATACTTGTTTTATGATATCTTTGGTTATGAAAGCATGAGTGTCTGTGTTTGTGCTTGTGGGGTGTGTAAGAGAAAGACCAAGGAAGGGATACCATTTTCAATCTATTACCAAATTTGAGAAAAAAAAGTTAGAGAGGAAATTTAAAACATAGATTTGGAGAATATGTACATATATACATAAATTAAGTTTACAAAATGAGGCAATCCCAAGTCATGGTTAAAATAAACCAAGTGTTATGACTAGGGCCAAAATTCAGGCCTGCTAGGGTTAGAGTTCAAAAACTAGCCCAATTTGGTGTTTGTTTAACATTGAGGCTGGTGTGAACAAGATAGGTTATTAGGTTAGTCTACAGGTAGATTTGTTTGATTTTGGAAATTGTGATGTTGCGTGCTAAAGCATCCGTTAAGCTTGGTGGTTACCATAACATAGGATGTGTTTTTTTGTGTCGTGAGTGGTGTGTGGCGTGCAACATATGATTTGACAATTGCCAAAAAAAATTGACCCGAATAGCCATCCTTATTTTTGGAGACTTGGTTTTCCTTAAGGTGGATACTTTCATCATGTGGTTTTCCTCTTAGGCCATCTCCAATTCAAAATAGGTCATCGCCTACTTGTTAGAACCCTGTCCAATGCAATTGTTGCAAAACCTTTTTTGAAACCTATTTACTCAAAAACAAAAAATAAAAACAAATAGCTATCATTATCGTTTGATTAGGTGGACTAGCAGCCATTCCTAGGCATTCCATTAGGTGGACATGAGGTGCATGAAGTTAAAAAAATAGGAAAAGGAAAGTAGCAAGAACCTTTAATGGCTAGATCCATTGTTTCATAATTTAGGCAGAGTAGCATGAGAAATAGTAGTATAGAGAAAATGCACTTCCACTTCCAAAGAGAAGAGATGGACTCCATTGAATTTTTTTTTTAAAGCTAGAAAGGTCATGGCAACCTGCTCTCCTCTGTCCAAATTGGGTCTCTCTGCGTGCCTCTCTGAATTAAGCTCAAAAGGTTGTAATCTTATTTGTTGGCCATAAATTAACCCTAATTAATATGCACTAGTAAGCAACAGATACATTTTCTAGGTGACAAGAAAACTAGTAATTCAAGACAAGTATATAATGAGTATTCCAACCATATCTACTTTTTTTATAGAAATTTCTCCCAACAAAATTCTTTTTCTGAAATTGATAAAAGCTCAAAAAAAAGAATGGAAAATATTTGTGCAAGACAAAAAGAGTTGGAGTGCATTTCCTTAGAGGCTCCTCAAACTCCTCTCTAGCCTTAATAGAAGTACTAGTAGTAGCATGAGCAACAACACTATGCCTAGCAAAACTAGAAGCACAAGTTCACCAAGTTGCACGACTATTGCTTCCCTCACAAGTCACCATGTCCCATGTTTGGTCTTGTTGGTTCACTTCTTTCAACTCTTCGTTTAACTACCAGATCTGCATTGGGATCAACACCCCAACTCCACTAGAACACTGCAAACTAGCTCCAAGATGACAATGAACATCTAAACTTGTTGTTGTTGCTCCAAAACCCAATGTTGGTGCAAAACTATCCAAGCTCTCATATGCACACAAAAACTAGAAATCAAATGTGTGAGGCAAATAGGACCTTAGGCATTCTTTTATAAGCTTAGGGGGGAATATTTAGAATGGAACCTACCATGGTTTGCTAAAAAGAGCCTCCATAAACCACTTATAATTCCCATCAACATGCCTAACCATGTGGCTTTCTAACCGACCATTTTTTTACAAAAATCGGTTGATCAACTAACAAATCAGCCGAATCATTCAATTTGGTACCAAAACCAGTTGATTTGGTAACCTATGAATCTTGACCAACCAACTAATTTGATTTGTTAGGCTAGTTTGATATCTCAAGGAGCTAACTGGTCAGCTTGACCAATTTTAAGTTCAACTAGACCAGTTTTTAAGACTAGGCATCAAACGCACCAAACAAACAAAATAATCCATAATGTGATGGTGAAGACATCATCCTCCACTCTTATTGAGAGAAGAAAATATATTTTTCTCTCATAGAGGTAAATTTTTTGCATAGACATGAAATTATGACATGTCAAAGGATTTTTGCCCTAAATAAAAAAGTAAGTCCTAATAATAACCAATGTTCTCCAAATTGGTGATTCAAAAAAACATGATTTCTTAGTTTTTCCAAATTTTTTCCATTTTTACCCCTTTTTTCCTAACTTATTTTTCAAATCCTTGTTGATTTATTAATGTACACTATTTTTAAACATCGAAAATAAGTTAATAGCCCACTCAATGTTTATGTTTGTCATCATGGGAAGAAAGCCATAAAGTGTGAAAAAAGCATATATATACAAGGTTAGAAACTTACCACAATCCTGACTAATGGTCAAAATGACTCAACAGACAATCACTCTTTACATATCCTAAGCTTTTGAAATGTTAAAATCAATTTTAACACGACGAAAATTCTTGGAGTCACATGAGCTAGAATCAATGAAGAAAAGGATGGTGTAGCCATAATCACAGTAGTGCATTTCAAAAAGAATGTTTTCAGATCAGTAAGATGTTGTCCTAAATTAGTTTGAGTTTTGTTCAATTTCAATAGTAGGGGGGCTTTGTAACATTGAAAAGGAAAATTTTCAAAATGGATTAACAAATATAATATCATTTAGGTTTGTGAAGAAAGGTTGCATATCCAATATTACCCACATGTTGGTCCATTCAACGAAAATATTTCCTAAGGGCCACTAATTTCCAATATAAAGGGCCTAAGTCATTTCATATAAAATATTATTTTAGTTTGTAGGTGAGCTTATGATAACCACAACACCAAAGCAAGCTATCATGGTTGTCAAATAAATTATTTTGGGAAGATACTTCCCATTATCACTATGCAACAAATATGCCCTTTCCCAATATGAGAATATCACAATGCAATGTAATTGGATTACATCACTCAAAAAATATCCCTTCAGTTGAGAAGTCATGGCTGAGGATTATTTTTTGTTCCAAATTCAACTAAGACTTGAACCGAGCACCAACCACTTAAGACAACCCACTTGCACAGGTAAGATGGCCCTGGAGGAGAAAAACGTGTCCCTAGGAGATTTGAACCTTGGTGAGGATTGTGAAACACCACATATTTACCATCTATCCAAGACCCCATAGTGACATAGTCTAAAATATTCACCATGAGGTAAATATAAATTCGATCTTGTTATTGGTCCCACAATTTATCATTACATTTGTAATAACTTAACCTTGTTTTAGTAAATGGTAAATGGAGACAGTTGAGAACAAACCTAATTATCCCAAGCAGTGGCCACCAAACACTGAGATTCTAGACTGAAAAAGAGGCTTGAGATACTATCATTTGGGGATTGCATGATTTGAATAATAAATAATTTGGAAAGATAATCATCTTATTGTGTTACTTGATTCATGAAGATGATTTAACACTATTCTGCAATAGAATACCAGTAAAATAGTATAATATGACCCATGCATAAAATACTTATATATAACAACAAAAAGAAATACAATTTCTAGACTTTAGGAGATCAAAGACATTTTCTCATGCTTTCCATCCATCCTAAAATAGTCATGGGGCACATAGGTAGGGGTTGGACTTGTGGCTCCCAAAGATAAATATTTAGTGCTCATGTTACAAACAAAACCAAACCCATGTTCTCCTTAAGACCTAGGAAGCAATGATTTTAAACCATTGGCCAAGGTTCCATTCCCAAGGGCTTTACCAGGAATTTGTAGGCAATCTTGGAGGTAGATGTTGAACTTTTGGCACATGGAGATGAATACCAAGTGCATGTGTTACAAGCCCAAGCCCACTCCTTAATTCTAACTTCTCCTTGAAGCTTGGGAAGCAAAGAGCTCAACACCATTGGCCAAATTTCCATTCCCAAATGCTTTACCAGAAAATAAAGAAGGGACATGGAGGTAGGAGTTAAACGTAGGGAACATATTTCATATTATATATCCTATCCCACCCTAATGTTCCCCTTAAGTCTTGTGGAGTGGGAGCTTGAAAAAAACTACCTAGGTTTCATTCCCAAGTGCTTTACCCAACACCTTAGGGTAGCCTTAGGGAACCTTAATGTAAGGATAAAAATCATGGCAACTCAATATCAGGGCCATGTGTTTATATTAAAATTCAAGCCCACCTTCGTGTTGTGGTTTTTCATGAAATGGTAATTCAAGTGCGCTTGATTCTACCTGAGTTCAATTGTTTTAAAAAACATGTTAATGCAACAAATTGTTGTGTTATATTGTCATATGTATCGGGTAGAGACAGTGTTTTATGCACGTCAAAAACAAATCCCCCTCCCTTGATAAAGTTCCATTTGTATAATTCTATATCAACCAAATGAGGGTATAAAGGAAACTTTCTTCCAAACAACTACCAAAAGATAATTGATAAATTATATATTACTTCGAATGTTAGTAAATTATCTCTCAGAAAACATATTTGAAGGATTTACAACCAAATTGTGATCTTAATTAATGTCTTGTGATGTAAATTATTTATTGGCATGGACCAATTGATCTTAAGAAATCGAAGCAAACCTAACTTAACTGCACTGAAACATGGTGCGAAATTTGAATGTAAAAGGGATAGTCATTAATAGGCTCAAAACCACAGAATTGTACATTAGGAGTGTTTCTGGAGGTTGTGACATACTCCATATTTACAGGAAGAAAATATTGGCAAAATAAATGCATACCTAGAAGGATTTGTTGGGATTGTGAGGACTTGTGGTAGTACTAATGGTGTCAAAGGTAGCAACCATTGAAGAAACTCTTTGATAATTAACTTTTCAAATATGACGAAGCGTGATAGAATGCCTAAAGTTGCACTTACGACAATCTAGAATCCCTCAATTCTACCTCATTTAAAAGGTCACAAAAACTATCACTATATAGAATCTATCAAAGCATGTTTTAGTAGAAATTTTTAATAGCCAAAACCCTCAAATATCCAGAAACCATAGGCTCTGTGATTTTTCATGTACAAGTTTCCCTAGGCTTGTGCCTTAGCTTTTCCTCCAAATGATAACCCTCCAAAGTTCAAATGTTTAACATACATCCATCTTGCTTCTCGATTTTTTAACATTTGTTTTGAAATGGTTAGGGTTCCATATCATCATTTCCGTTCCCTTGGGGCCAAGTGAGGTGCAGAGGCTTCTCATAACAGCCCTAGCAACTGCAATGTTAGCATTTTGAGCATATACTCCCCTTATTCAGGTTTTATGCTCCTATTCATTTCTTATGATAAATGGCCTCCCGAACTCATCAAATTTCAATGCCCTGTAAATACCAACAAAATGTAACAAACAGATTAACGCCCAAGCATACAATTGTGGCTACATAAAAAGACATCGGTTGCTTGCTTTTCTTATTTGATTATGAGTTGTTGATTATACTGGGCTAGGAGAAAAATAAATAGTCACGTCCAATCTAGAAATGGTAGGCTAGTAGTGGAGAAGGAAGGGGAAGAAAGTGAGTGCCAAGAGAACCTTGAAGTATTGGTCAATTTAAGCATGGTAAGGTTTCATATCGTACCCATGTAAATTTGAGAATGGCTGGTTTTATCAGGACCTTACCATGTGGGTTAACCAGCTTAGTCAAGACCAAACCAAGGGACCTTTCCATGCCTTATGTAACACGTAAGGTGCTGGCCGATCTCGTAAAAAGAAAACCGTATTTTGCCAATAGTGGATTTTGAGCTAGAGACTGGAGGTGCATGTACTCCTCTCTTTGTGTAACACTAAATGTGGGGAAAAAATGCATTGATGTTAAAAATGGAACATAGCACTCTCAATAGAATGAAGATCTAAAGATCTGATATTGGCATTCAATATCGGGTATACTACTATGGGAAAACCATGATTTGCAACTCTTTGAAATATTGTCTTTTCTCCTGCCCTATGAAAAAAAAACATATATAGAATTTTGGCTGGGAGGGATTTTGTAAACAAAATTAAAACTTAACTTTTTCAAAATTTTAAAATTTTGGTGCTAAAAAACAATATACAATATCTTATTTTCACTTACATCATATTATAGTTGTATTTGTGAAACTAATGGGATCTTATATTTTTTAGTGGTATTTAAAAACATTTATGGTTGGCATTTATCATCATAATAATAATAATTTAATTTTAAGGTTATGGTTTTTATGCAATAATTTTGTTGTTAAATTTTATGGAGGTAGAGTTTGAGATGTGGGAAGGAAACAAGTGTTCTTAACTTGGTTGCATTGAAAACATTTAAGTGTTCTTGCATATTAAGTGGGTGCAAACAAAATATAGTATATAGTAAGTAGATTTAATAGTTAAAATCAAGTGTTAGTTTCTTAAAATTCATATGTCAAATTTGGAAGGATTATGGTATGTATCTTTATTTAGGTTAAATATATTCAAATTGTTGCGTGAATGGGGTTGTATGACCCTACGTTTTCATCTTGAGAAAATGGAGTCTTGTCCTAGTCCCTTGCATAGTTTAGGTTGTGTCGAAGCCTCAAAAATTGGGTCTACAACAAGGGGGATATCCACCCGGTCTGGACCTTTAAAGAAGCTCCTTTTCCATTTGGGATGGTGGGTCCAACTGGGGATAGTGGGACCAATTTCCCAATTTGTGTGTGTGTTTATTTCCTTTATAATAATTCCTAAGTAAAATTCTTTTATTCTAAATCTATTTTAACAAAATGCAATTTTATTCTAATGAATAGAAATATCTAATTCTAAAACTAACCCGAGATTTAATATTTCAATTATGCAATCTAAAATAATTTCTAGCAGCGATTGGTAATAAAGATCATTCAATTGCAATGAGAAAATAATTCAATAAAAATGAACCATTTCGTATAAAAAGTTAGCCAAAACAATTGTGAGAAGCATATCGCATAATAAGTCATTCATATATTAAGCATAAATAGAATAGCCATCACCATACAAAAGTGCCAAATGATAACTCAAACATTCAAGCATTCATATATAAATAACTGAACATAAATATCACTTTAACACATAAGCAGAAATTGTTAAGAGATAAAAGTACCATTGATAACAAGTTCTACTCATGAGCTTCAACAATAATGATTTATCTCTTCTTAATTCAACATCTACTAAGAGTACAAAAGCGCATTTCAGTAGTAGACATTAAACACAGATATCAACAAATCTTGTTCCATTCATTCATCAAAACCTCCTCCGAGGGTGTATAAGTGCATGTTCTGAGGAAATGTTTTTGACAAATTTCAGGACCCTTCTCTAAATGCATGAGAAGGGTTGAAATACTACTAGCTAAATTCTAAAAATAGTCTATTACAAAAATATAGGAGGAGGTTTAAATTACCATCCTCATCTAAGGAAAAAATAAATCAAAACTAAAACTAAAACTAAAACTAAAACTGAATCTGGAAATTAACTATCTATGTATCTGTTCTCTGTGGTTGCAAGCATTCAGCATCGGCTTGAGGAGAGTTGGTTGGCTGACCTCTAATTTTAGTTGCCCTGCGAAAACAAAATCAGCAAGTGTTGGTGCTATCTTTTGAGCAGAGTTAGTGAGGCATTTGAGAGACATGCATTGACTGTGTGGTTTAACCAAGTACTACCAGTAAGAATCCCAATTCAACTTGGTTAACTTCTTGATAGACTCTGCTCTTTCTTTAGCCTTTTGTCTCCAGCTAGTGTGTAGATGCTAAATCAAATGATAAGCAATTTACATACCACTTAAGGATATTCCTGATAAATACCATTGGTTTTTAGAGCTCAGGTTTTTCTTTTAGCCTTTAGCACTTTTTCCTATAATTTTTCATGCTTTTAGGTGACTGAGTGCTCAGAGGCTTTCCTTCTCAAGGGGTTTTTCCCAGTCGGAAACTGCCTCCGTTTCTCGATCCGGGCTTACTTGGTGTCAGTTTTCGCCTCTTGCGCATTTTTGTTAGATGATATATATACCTTAAATTTTGTAAAGTGAATGACCCAATGAGTTCTTGGCTCTGAGTCTTAAATTTTCTGTCTATTATATCAACACTATCCAGTACCCATTTGATCATGTCCGTGTATGGAAGAATTTTGGGTCTCGTCGCTATCCGGTGCAAGAACGGACATGCAATTTCTGTAATTGATGCTTTAGACGACCTGCGTGAGCTTGCAGTTGTTGTAACCTCCATTACTCTGGATTTTCTTCCTCGAGTAGATTGTACATGCCTTCCCAAGTAGTGATGTCAACGTCTCTGTTACAGGCAGTGTCTGTGTATAAGGGCATCATTTCTTTGTCTTCAGAAGTCTAAGCTTTTCCCTTCTTTCCCATTATACTCTAAACACTGCTACATATACCTTTCTGCTTTCCGCTCCTGAAATTTACAAAAAAGAAAGGGTAATGATAAGAAATAAGGTGACGGGAAAGCTTTAAATGCCGAAATAATATAAAATATACCACCCTACGTGAAATGACCTTTCGATCAGATCTAAACCTTATCTCATTAATGATCATCAACTAACTCATTAAATTAACATTAATGCACATAACTTGGCATCAGATTACGAAAAAAAAATTGAACGATGAGCCCTGCAGATCTGCGATAATGCAATTTTGCGATTTGCTTCGCAATATCACTAATCCATTGTGTTTAATAATCATCTATCACCACATGTTTCTGCGAGATGCGATTTGCGAGATGCGTTATCGCATATCATCGGTTTGGGTACTTCACCTTAAGTGATACTTGAGGCATATGAAAACTGCGACGCGTGATGAGCTTCTTCGGTGTGCGATCTCGCATCACGATTTCGCAATCTTAGGAGTTTTCTTATATGGTGTCATCCATTACCTTTTTGCGATGCAACGCTTTATTATTGAGAGAATGATTTTGTTTGAACTTATCATAAAACTTAAGTCCTTTTGGATTTTTACAGGTGTTATCCTAAGTTTATGATAGTAAGATTTATTCAAAAAGGGAATACAAGTTCTAATTTATTTTTTATTTTTTAGATAAGGGTACCCCACTTATTTAGTACTAGTAATAAAACTAAATAATAAGGGGGGTTGTTACTGGCCACAATAGGTTATCATAAGAAAAGTACATGCTTTGCCTTAAGATGTGAACATTTCATTTTAAGAAATGTGATAATGTGGTTTCAAAGAGGCATTAAAATAGCGAATGAACATGCACATTTGGGATCCTAGTGTTATGTTCTCATTCAGGCATGAGTGCACATCTGGGAAGACTCTAAAAAGGGTTGAAGAGGTCAAGTATTTAGAGAGGATTGGGGTTGTAGTGTCACTTAGAGGTGTAGAAAAGTAAGCTAAGCTCCATGACAAGTTGTGACGCAAAATTAATACATTTGACAAGTTACACGAAGGAAAATTGGTAGTGGTACTAAGTGAACATTCATTTATTGAGGTTGATACCCTCTCCATGGCGCTACCACTTTGCAAGATGAAAAATAAATGTGAAATAGATGTGTATAGATATGCATGAAAAGTTAAGTCTTTAACTAAAGGAAATGTGTCCTCTACTAATTAACTAACACTTCTCCTTATAGTTATTTTTCATAATGTATTTGACCCAGTTGTAAGCCCACTCCCATTTTGGATAATTTTTCAGCCTTTGAATTGAATTCCCTATGTATGTGATCAAAGGATATAACCTTGAATATTCTAATTAACTCTATAACTCTAATCATCCACTAATCCAATAAAGAAGTGTTTAAGGAAGTATAATATTTCAGTCAATCTACAACAACCTTTGAATCCCCTATCACTTGTAAGTTTAGATTGTTGAAGTGACACAATTAAAATGATTAACATAAATGACTACTTTGTATTGTTGTAGTACTTGTTATGTAGTCGTTTTTTTGTTCCTAGACTAAACTAGTCATTAATGTTAGCCATTTTTAATTGTATTACTTATTTGTTGGTCATATATTTTAACTCGAGAATAAATTAGTCATTTATGTTAGTCGTTTTTAGTTTAGTCATTTAATATTGCTCATTTTTTGTAGTATTTCACTGGGAAAAGCTATGGCAACTAATGTTTTTAGTCACCTAGTCACTAATTTCATCATTTTCTAATAGTGGTGGTAAATGCTTCCTTGTCAAATGTTTTATCATATATATGTGTTTGATCATGTTCAAGTCATGTTCTGGTCCCATATCTCTATTCTTCGGTCCCAAACTTAGTCATTTTATGCAATAGATACTTCTCAAGTCAACCTCCTGCCAAACTGCCTCTCTAAACTACACATTGCTTAGTCTCGATCCACAAGAAGCTTGTCCTTCCTCCTAAAACTGCACTATGTGCAGTCAATACCTCCAAGGACTGCACATTGTGCAATCAATGACTCAAGGACTACCTATTGTGCAGTCACAGTGCTCAAGATCAACCTCCTAGTCCCCAGAATTATGCAATTCAAACTTCTAGTTAGCTGCTTTCTGCACATTGCAAAGTTGCAAGCATCAAGTTGTCTCCTTGAACTATGCAACTACGCAATCTTGTTTCCAAGTCTCTCTCTTGAACTTCACACTACGTAGTCTCAAGGCTCGATATTTCCTCATTTAGCTCCTCAACTATGCATTTTTTCTGCCTAGGCTTCCAGAACTACACAATGAAAAGTCTTAATCTTCAGTCCATCACTCCTAGACCTTAGAACTATGCACTGCACAATCCCTTAGTCTTCTTCCCTATCCAATGCCCAATCCTAGCTCAATCAATCATTTTCATAAATCTAGCTAGACTAGGATACTTCCACATTGATGTCATAATGTCATGAGTGGATTCCATTTGTCGGTACTACATCTTGACATGACACAATGATGCTCAGAGAGGAAGAGAATGAGATCATATGAGAATACGTCTGTGAAGCTAGAATAATGTAGAAGTGATTGAGTAAGAACATGAAGGCACACTAGATTACCATAGAAGATCAAAGGTCAAGATCGCATGAAGACTGCATATCAATCATCATTTTGGAAGATGAAGATGAAACGCATGCAAGATATGTCATGAAGATTGAAGAGAAAGCAACAAGAAGAAAAGCTTGGGAATGCCACATCATCATGAAGTTCCATGTCATCATTTCCAAGTAATGGCTTGTACAAGAGTCATCTTACGAGTCACATGTGTCATTATGTCTTACACATCATTTGTGGAATGTAATTTTGTAATTTCCAAAAAATGAGAAAGTGTAAATATATGGAAGACCAAGGGTCCCACATGGAATATGAAAAGTCACTATTGAAGTTCTAAACTCATTGTTGAACCACATGAGTAATGAGGGAGGTCAAGAGTCACATGGGAGGTGGAGAGTCACCTCTTTTGTTATAAATACACCCTCATAATTCAAGCAAAGGGACTTTTGGGACTTGAACTTCCCACCTTGGCTTCTCTAGCAATGGCATATGAGAGAAGATCTCTCTTTGGAGAAGCAAGTGGTGACTTAATGCTCCACTATTGGGGCTAGTGTCGCAACATCTTACTTTTATATCTTGTAACTTCCACTTAATATATGAAACTCGATGAGCCAATACATTTTCATGCATGTATCATGAATATAGTAATATTATTATTTATATGTTTGTGGTATATGTTTTGTTCACACATACTAAGGAAACTGAACTATTTCGGTGCCTTTGGTACTTATCTTATTTAAGGTGTGTTGTATTTGGTTTTATGATTGTGGTTATATTGTGAACTAATTTGCAGGTTAACTAATAATCCTCTTATTCTCTTGTGTGTCTCTTTTAGGATAATGCTATTACTTTTCTTCTAGAGGCTCACTCTCTTTTGCCTTTCCGTGAAAGTACCTTATATACATCACAATTGTATGCCTCATAGTGTCATCTCACATTCTTATTTCAAAGAATGTTTGTATAACATGTTATGTTAATAATGGTAGCCAAGGAAAATACCTAAGGACACTGACAACTAGTTTTATTTCTGGTTGGGGCTCCCACTCCAAATGGTGTGAGGTCTAATTGGGACTTCACATTGGGGAGAACCCCTTGGTTGATGGATTTCCAGCGCCGTCAACAGTTGGTGCTAGGAGGGAAAATGAAAATTTGTGCCCATTGAATCTATTTTGAATATATTATCTTAAATGGCTCTTTGCCAAATCATAATCCAAGTATGTTTTTCCAAGGAGCTTGATCTTACTATCCCTGAGGAAATTATTAATAACTTGTCTCAATTTAAGTTTGATGGCGAGGGCGAAGTAACTATTCTTGGACACTTCTATCAATTTATTCATTTTTCCCTCTATAATGGAATTCATTGTAAATATATTCAAATTAGGTTGTCACCCTCACATTATAAGTTTGAGTTAAGGAGTGTTATCATAAGTTACCCACTTCTTCCATCCATTTACTCGAGAAATTTGTTAAGGAGCTTCATGAATCCATTGGAAGGTATGACTATCAAGATGTTTGTAAAAGATCGATTTTCTTAGAACAAAACCTGGTGAATTTGTAGAGGATTTTCTTCATCTATTTCTTCACCTTTTCTATGAGTTCCTCATGGGAGTGATTGATTCAGATTTCATCATGAAAAAATTTCATAGTTTGATTTTACTCACCTTAATATATTTTGAATCTAAACTCCTAGATGATTCTCCTTCCCCAACTTCTTTAAACCATGAGACAATTCTAATTTTAGAGGAGGAACCTACTATTCCTTTTTTCCCTTGTTGTATTCCTTTTCCAGTACAAATTTGGGGGCCTCCTAGTGATGATGTTAATGTTGGGAATTCTAAAAATTAAATTGTTGATCCATCCATTCAACCTCCACCCTTTTCCCATGAAATAGATCCTATTGATGAGAACTTGGATTGGTTCAACAATGGCATGGAGCCTAAAGTGAAAGTTGATCCCTTGGATTTTCAAGATCATATTAGTGCACATAAGTCCAATCTTGAATCTGATCCAAATTAAAAATTGACTACCTCAAGGGATACCTTTCAACCTATACCATCCATTCATGTTCCAGGGTGCCAATGAAATACAGACAAAAAACTTTATGGTAGATATTCACCTTGATAATGAAATGGATCTCTTTGAATGAAGAAGAGAATGATGACAAACAAAACTTTTGTTCGATGACATTTATTGACAAGGAGCAAGAAAAATAATACTTCCGTGATGGCATATATCTTGAGGACATGATCTACCCTATGTGTCCCTACACTTGGTCCACATAAGAGAGAGAGGATGACATCTAACAAAGATGAGGGAATCTAGTGTGAAGCCCCTTGAGAAGATATTAATCAAGATTATGGTGTTAAAATTGGATCTCGAAGGGCATATAAATAAAATTAAAATGGACCCACAAGCCAACACAACGACGATACTCCTTCACTTGGTGGCAAATGAATGAGATCTTTGGGATATGGAAGATGGATAGTTTGATTACATAAAACATCAATCAATAGGCATATTGAAACATAGGTCTCCTCTTGTTTCACCAATGACACTTTCCAACTTTTAAAGCTAAAAAATCCACACCCTTTATCTGTAACTTCTAATCTATGCGGTCTGGGTGATAACATTATGACTAGTTTGACACATATGAAAGGATCTAATTCCATGATGAACCACTACCTTGAGAAACAAATGGCCCCTGGTTTTAGAGAAATCAGAGGGGATGATGTTTACATTAGTTTTCTTGACCACATGTGCCTAGATGTAGAAAAAAAATGATGAAAGAAAGGGCTTGCTCTTGTATTTTCACCAAGGTGCATATATTTGATCAGTTCATCATGTATTATCACATTAATAAAGCAACATCGATCAACATTCAAAGTAGCAGCCTTTTATATACCTGTTGAGGTATTTTCCAAGAGAGTTCAATTATTATAGGAAGGGTGTACACTAACAGGGGCTCAATACACCCATTTTTTCCCCCATCCGAAGATAGAAGTAAATCTAACAGGGATGATGAAGGAGAAGTAAATTCACTTGCCTTATTTAGATTTATTTAAGGAAGGATTGGGTAGTAGTATTCATGCCTTTCTAGAGATATAAAACCAGAGACATCAAGACAAAGTATAGTGGAGATATAGTCCATTGGAATAAAAATAAATAAATTTCTCATTCTAGGAACATGGTTTTTATTCTCATTTCTATCTCTGACTTTCTCCATAATTGTTTCATGTCTTGATGGGTTGAGAGTGTTAACGAGATCAAGTTTCAAACTTCTTCTCAATAAGATATACACTTATTTTTTTCCCTTGAGCACTTTGCGCAGCTGTTTCTAGTAGAATTAGGTTTTTATGCCAATTCCTTGACTACAACTTGTGTCTTTGAAGCCTAGGGCCGACTTGTGTATTTTAATGATGAAAAAATATTTGTATAACTTTTTGGAGGCAACTTTTGGTTTTTTATTTGATGGCTGGTTCAAAAAAAAAGAATATTTATTGGGTGATTATGTTTCATTTTATTATCTTGTATAGATTTATCAAAATGGCACCATGGATTAAATCTTTGGAGATAGAAAATTTAGATAAATGCACACAACCAAGAATCTTGCTTGGGGGCTAAATTTAAGGTGTTTACAAAGAACATAAACTTAAAGGAATATGTACAGGTGGACATTAGGGAAAATCCAATGATAACTTACATGGAAAGGCATACCCCATATGTCACTAAAAGAAATATCTCAAAGCACAATCGAAGCTTGGCATAAGTGATCAACTAATGTTTGTGCGCAGGGAAGTACACTTGCAAAATAGTGTGGGAATAAATCTTTGGATATTTTGCAAGAGTTGAAAGAAAAAAAAAAAACCTAAGGGCTGTATCAAAATTTCAACAGGCAGTGAATAAAAAAAATACCAAAAAGATTGTAAACACACTTGTTCATAATGGACATCAATTACTTTCTCACATTGGTCTCTCCTTAAAGAGTGGGATTGCACAAAATTTTCAGAACACTAGGGATCTAAAAAAAAATTTGTAGGTTTTAACCTCGTACAGAAATTACCTGCACACGAATTCTAAAACACAGAAAATAAACAATGCGAGAGCATAACACATAAAACACATATACATAAAGATTTTCCCCTGGATCCAAAAACTGGGACTACAATCTTGATTTTTCATTATGTTCCTTTCAATGTTACAATACATTTATATACATGCTGAAGCATCCAATACCATGGACCAAAAACCATCATGCCCAAAACCATGTGTGAAAACCATGCACAAAACCATAAGTAGGTCCACCCACCTAATATAGGGTCCAAAAAAAAAAATTCCCTGGGGCATTGTGGTGGGCTCCAGTATTGTAGCAATAATGCTACAACTCCTGGAGCTTCCTTCTCTAATTTTATCAACCCGGTAGTTCGTAACAAACTTGGAAGCGACGGTGCTGTATGCACAAGTACTAGCTCTTGTCGCAGCTGTCACTTGGTCAGCTGGCACAAGTCCGCTAGGGCTCAAGCCAACTTCTATATGTTCTCAGAAGAAGATTTCTAAATGATGAACGAAGGCTATCTCAAAGGAAATTAACCTACTTTGCAAGAATGAACTGAAAGCCAACAAAGCATGGAAAACCTAGTAAACCCTAATCTGACTAGCTTAATCCTTATGACGCAATGGTGGGAATGTAACCTCTAAAAATGATGCCATTACCTCTAGTGAGATGAGATGCATGACTTTAAACTACTTCTATTGAAGAGAACACGATTTTGTATTTTTGCTCAAGTGGGTGGATTTATTATGATTGTGCTTCTTACTGGGTCTTGACTGTGCAGGGGTAGTTCAATGGGAGGAAGGCTTGGGAAAGGTCAGGAGGACTTTGAGAGGTTCCAGGGGATCCCTAACATCATTCCACAGAAGCTCACAACGTTCAGGTGCTTGGCAACCGTGTTTGCAGGCTTCTACAGGATGTCTGCAGGGGATCCTACAAGAAGCTCGAGATTTCTACAGGAAGTCTGCTAACTTCTACAGGATGTTCTGCAATTGGAGTTTTGGGTGATGGAGGGGTGAAGGAGCTGTATGGGTGGATAGGTAAGATGAAAGGGGAGCTTGAGATGGCCTATGGACAGAGAGATGAGATGGAGAGAGAGTGGATAGAGCTAGTTGGTCGATAGAAGGGTAGAGGCAATGGAAGGCCGAAAAGTTGAGGCAACGTGGATAATGGAAGGGTTGGAAGGAAAATGAGCTGAACAGAGGATGAGTAGGTGGCTTAGGCACGGTTTAGGAGAATAAGAACACGATGAAGTGGTGCTGCGCAATGTAAATGAAACAAATCACCCTTATCTTGCATGTAAACGAAAGTTCACCAACCTATTCTAACTGTTTTATTAGGAATCAAAGAACAACAATGTAAGTTGAAGAGAATTCATGCATGATGCTGAACCAAAGAGTCATTACTCAAGATATAATCGTATGGACAATTCTGCAACCGAAAACATTACATCAATACTTGCATGCATATGTTAAAACAATATTTTTGGCAGTTGGCACGGTCTACACTTCCGGTCCCCAAACAGAGGTGAAAGTGAGCATGCATTCAACCTTTTTTGAACTCAACGTAACTTCAATCTCCCTACGCTAATTCTGAACTACTGAAACAACTGCATTCATGAAACTAACCTACATAACCAAACCGAAACAGTCAACTCAGCAAACTGTGTTTTCCAAGTGCATGTAAAGGAAAGAAATGCAATGATAAAAGAAAGACAAGTAACAATACAAAGGAAAGGAGGTCTATTGCTCTCAGGTTGGGCCCTAACCTGAGAGCTATAGCTCCTCTAAGAACTCAGAATTAAATCCAAATCTGCCTATCTTTTATTAAAAGATCATAATCATGAGTCTAACAACATGCCAAAATTGGCTTAGAAAGAGCAAAAACAGAGCTACAACTCATGATCCAAAATCCACAACAAAAGTTCAAGAGTCTCATCGAAGGCTACAGCCTCAATATTTATACATGATGAGGGCCAAGCTGGCCAACCTAGTCTACATCAACAAAGCCACGAATATCCAATACTCTTTCCAATCCTAGTCTTCCTTGGTAGCATAAACCATAATCACTAGTGCCACACAAATACCTAAAAACCCGCTTCACTGCTGCCCGATGCTCCTTCCTGGTTTTAACATAAACCTGCTCAATACTCCCACTACATGTGTAATGTCTGGTCTAGTACAGGACATCGCATACTTCAGGCTACTAACTACACTTGCATATGGAACAGGGGACATGTCCTCTTCCTCTTCTTGTGTCTTGGGACACTGTTTAGCAGATAAATTCACACCTAGAGGAATAGGAACCTTCACTAGTTTACTATCCTAAATATTAAACCTCTGTAGTATTGTCTAGACATACTTCCTCTGGTTTAATGAGAGCTTCCTCTTTGCCTGATATCTTTTAATTTCCATGTCCAAAATATAGTTTGTAGCACCAAGATCTTTCATGTCGAATTTGGAGGACAATTGGGTCTTCAAATCCTGTATAATTTCTTTGTCATTTCCAACCAGCAACATATCATCCACATACAAGACCAGATAAATAACACGATTGCCAGTTAATTTAAAATACACATAGTGATCTTCTTTGCTTCTGGTGAAGCCAAGTCCCCGTATAAATGTATCGAATTTCTGATACCACATCCTTGGTGACTGTTTTAACACATACAGAGAATTCTTTAACTTGCATACCAGTTCTTTCTTACCCTTCACTACAAAGCCTTCAGGTTGCTTCATGTAGATCTCTTCTTCCAGATCCCTGTGAAGAAATGTTGTCTTCACATTCATCTGTTCTACCTCAAAATCAAAATCAGTAGCAACAGATAAAAGTAATGTAATAGAAGCTACCTTGGCAACAGGAGAAAAATATCACCAAAATCAATTCCCAGCACCTGGGAATAACCTTTTGTTACCAACCGAGCTTTGTATTTCTCCACCTTTCCTTTTGCATTTGTCTTGTTCTTGAACACCCATTTTCTACTAATGGGTTTCCTTCCAGTCGGTAACTCCACCAGATCCCAAGCCTCATTTTTCTACAAATATGACATTTCATCAACCATGGCCTCTTTCCAAAGTTTTCCATCCTTTGAATCTGCTGCTTCCTTCACAGTTCTGGGATCATCATCAGTAATAAATAAAGTAAAACTTGAATAGAAATCAGATGGACTATACCTTTCTGGCTGCCTTCTTTCTCGAATTTATCTTCTCACAACTGGAGTTTGTGGCTCTTCATCTTCTAATTCCTCTTCTATTGTAGAGTCTGATTCTTCCTCCTTAAGTTGAAACTCTATCTTCTTAGGTTCCTTTGGTTGGACTTCATGTTTAATAACATATTTCACCTCTCTGAACACCACATCTCGGTTGTACACAACCTTCCTTGTTACTGGGTTCCAGAGCTTATAACCCTTTAAACCATCCTTATACCCAAAAAATATGCAGCTCTATCCAACTTTGTTCTTTTCTCCTTTGGAACATGTACATATGCATCACATCCAAATACCCTCAGATGTGAAAGAGAGGGTTTCTTACCAATCCATACCTCTTGTCAAGTCTTATCCTCCAACACTGATTAAGGTGATCTGTTGATGAGGTAACATGTTGTCTCCACCGCCTCTACCCGAAATTCTTGTCCTAACCCGACACCACTGAGCATGCTTCTTACCCTTTCCATCAACTTCTTGTTCATTCTTTCTGCAGCTCCATTTATCTCAAGTGTGTATGGAGTAGTCTTCTATCATGCTATACCACACTTCTTACAGAATTCTTCAAGTTCCTTCTTGCAAAGCTCTCCACCATTATCTGTCCTAAGAACCTTTATCTTCTTCTCTAGCTGGTTTTCCACCAGAGCCTTAAATTCTTTAAACTTGTCAAAGACTTCAGGTTTCTTCTTAAGGAAATATATCCATGTATTCCTTGAGAAGTAATATATAAATGATACATAGTACATAGACTTACCCAGTGATGCAACCTTCATAGGTCCAAACACATCATTGTGCACAAGCTCTAATATTTGTTTCGACCTCTTACCATGAGGGGAAACTCACTCAATTCTGCTTCCCATATACACAGTTTTCATAGAAGTCAAAATCCAGAGAGCTATTAGTCATACCTTCTACCATACCTTTACCATGAAGTATTCGAAGGCCCTTCTATCTAATATGTCCAAGTGTTACACAAAAATATCGTCACCATGATTATTTGCAGTCAGTATGGGTCTATCATCACTTTTACTGTCCTCCTAAGCAAGTCTCGGACCTCAGTTCTTCAAATCAAGCTTTGGAAATGAGAGAAAGACTTTAAAAATCAATGTAACTCTGGTTCCGCACTTTCTCTCATGGTCACCTGCGGTCCCACACCTTCTGTGTGCAAAAAATGCGGACCTGCCCGCTCTGTCCCTAACGGTGTAGGTGCGGACCCTTGTGAAAGTCAAAAGGCGCAAGTTTTATCTTAAAAAACTCACTTTGGGTTAATTCTAGAGGTTTCTAGAAGGAATTTTGATGTGGATTGTTCGCTCTGAGGTGTTTCATGCATCCCAAAAGAGAAGGAGCTAATCCCTTGATGAGAGGAGCTATCCCTTTGAAGGAGGGCTTTATCCCTTTGAAGGAGGACCTAGTAACCTCCCTCCATTGCACTATAAATACAGGCATTGGGCTGGTTGCTAGAGAGGTTAGAAGCTAAACATTTTTGAGGGTAAATGCTGGTGAAATCAAGACTTCCTAGTTGAGCTTAAGAGGAGAGATCACACATCTTTTTGGCTTCATTGGGGAGTGAGTGAAACTTGTCAAAGTAGAGGATAATTCTTGCTGGACCTTGGGAGGAGCTTGTACAACATCAAGGAAAAGGTTGTAAATTTATTCTTCTTTTGAATTAATACAATCAAACTCATTTTTCTCAACAAGTATTTCATGTTATTTGTTTCATGGACTCCTTGACTTTCATGTTAAATATGTTTTATGCAATTGGCTTTTCAGGTGCTATTTAATTTATTTTCCTTGTTTGTGTTTGCAGATTCGCGAAAAGGAGCTCATTTGGATCAAAGGAGCGAGGGCATCCACAAGCTTGCGTTGGACCTCAGGTAGGCCCTAAAAACACTTGTTTGCTATTGTTTATCAAAGCATATTTAGAGAAAGATAGTGTCTGGTTGGTTTGATTGTCATTAGGTCTTCTTTAGATTCTAGGAAGGTCTATCTTGTCTGCAAGATCGACTTATTCCACATGAAAAAATGGCGACTCCGCTGGGGACCTGCTTGTTTTTCCTTGTTTTTACTTTGACCTAAGAAAATCTATTTTTGTTTCTGTTTTTGGCTTGTTGTGTGTAAAATTGGGTAGAGTTTGTAGATCCAGGGTTATTTTTCATTTTTCATAGCTTTGGGAGGGGACCGCACCCTAGCCATCTGACACAGTGCGTACTTACCCGCAGCTTGGCTTTTAGCACAGAGCGGGACCGCACCTGTGCCAATTGTGGGCCTGCGGACCCTGTCAAAATTTTGAAAACCCTAAAATTTCCTCTGTTAGTCAGCTTAGTTTGTCTTTAGAAATTGTTATCCACTGCCCAAACCTGCATATAACTTGTCAGAAGCTTTCCTTGGATTGATTTCGTTAGTGTTAGGGTTTTAGGTGAAATTTCTAGGAGTTTTGCTTGTTGGGTTTGTTTTTCATTTTGGTTGTGTAGTGGCTCTGAGCTTAGAAGCTGTAGGGACTTCAGATCACCTTAGTGTCTACCAGCCTTCTTATGAGTCTGACCATTTATGAAATCTCCCCTTGTTTGAGGAATCCACTTTGAGTTTTCTCTTTACAAAACTTCGAAAATCTTGTGTTTAAGAGTTTGGATTTTCATTTTCAAAAAGAAAACGAAATTGGTTGTTCTTGACTGATTTGTGATTCTGCATAAATTAGTCCTTAGCTTGCATCTAGCTGAGTAAAACATCCTTAAAAAGACTTTTAGTAGGCTTTGACTTCAAATAGGTTTTCATAGTTTGTAGCTCTCAAAGATAGTCATTTTCATTAGTTTTGAGTGTTTTATTAAAAAATATAAAAAAATCTCTTTTGAAAAAAGTTTGCTTTTTGTAGTATTGAGTGCTTTGAAACGAAAAGGGAAATTTTTGTGAAATAACTAGTTGTCTTGTTTTGAGTGCTTTGGAAAGGAAAAGCTCTTCTTTTAATTTGTTTAATTGAGAAAGATTTTTGTTTACAAAGTATTTGCATTCTCAAACTCTTTCTTAGTTTAGAAGTTCATCGAAGAGAAAAAGATTGTTTAGATCATCTTAGGTGCATTTTTAGTGATTTTGAGTCGAGTCTTCATACCACGAGTTTCATCTCCGCACCTTTGAACTTAAACAAAAACCACCAAAATTAACGCTTAAAGTAAAATTCACCTAGTAACATTTTTATTTCTAGGGCTCTGATACACCAACTTAGCTTAGGCTAGTGTCTTGGAGTAGGAGAGTAATTAACTCTCCAAGACAGTAAAAACAAACAAGTAGCTGTATCTTGTGGTAGGGAAGAAATCCAATTGTTGCATTTATGCTCTGGGAAAGCTCCTCTTAAAGGAGAAGCACGAGATCGTGTCCGAACCAGTGTGGGAATCAATCATTCCTCTTTGGGAACGACGCCAGATATTCACGTATTAAAAACGGTAAACCTCGGATTAACCATTGTCGAGGAGCCTGGGGTCACTTGTTAGTAAACCTTGGATTATGTCAAGGAGCCTTCAAGGGGATTGAGCTTGCTACTCTGCCCTTGCGTGCGTATCAGATCGTAGACTGTTCCCCCAGGTGTATTTGTCTCATTTGGTAACCTTAGTGGCCATATTCTTTAGGACTCTTCCTAAGGTGACAGTGGTGGGAAGATCCCACTGTACCTGGAGCAGGCGTCGGCTAGACTCACTTGGATTTTCTGGGGGGTTCACTTCACTCGAGATGGTTAAGTGGAGGAACTTGTGCCAGTCTATTCATTAAGCAGGTTGCCGGGGTAACTTTTCCAACCGCCATTTCTGTACTGAACTCTGCGACGTTGGATTTCATCACCAACTAGTGTTTTCAGTCCGGAAAGTTACTGTTTGTGTGTGTTTGATCTCCTAGATTCTTTAGGCATGTGATTCAAATTTGTTTGGTTCTTTAGAGACCTTAGGTGCTTTTTATTGAGATTTTACTTTGTTTGCATGTGAAGTAGTTAAAAGTCTTTAACTATGGCTGAATTACCAAGGCAGTCCCCTAGACTTCGGGAGCAGTCTCCTGAGTTAGTAAACGTGGCTGAATTACTGAAGAGGTCTCGTAGACTTCGGGGCCAACCTCCTGAGGAAGTACCGAGCCAACTCGAAGGCTTGAAGGTCCTCGTAACTCCTAGAGACAGTAGAGTTGGGTCACCTGAGGAAGGAGAATCTTCTTTGATAGTACATCCTGATTTTCAACCGTTAGTAGCAGATTATAATCCACAGTCAGTGTCTATCTCCGAAATCGCTGGTATCTTTTCATCTACCAGTGATATAGGTGAAGAACCCGAAATATCCGAGCCTGAAAGTGAATTTGCTGCTACTCCGACATCGGGGTTTGTTTCCCCAACTTTTAGTGGTCCTGGTTCACCTAGGGTAGAAAGAGTAATCACCCAAGATCTTCCTTCTGGACTTATTTCTATTGAATAACTTGCTCCGGAAGAAGAAGTAGGCATCCCTATCCCTGAAAATCAACCTGTTATTGAACTAAGGGAGTGTGAATCAATTTTTTACAGTCCACCTAGGAGCAGTTCTTGGTATCTTTCTTTGACTAATTATTTAGAAAACTCAGGGTTAAGTTTTTCACCCCCTCGTGCTCCTTATCACTCAACACCTAGAGGTTTTTATACTCCCATAAATATGTCAGGACAGTCGTCCATGTTTACTCAATCGCCCGAATCTTTTTTGTACGGCGGTCCTTCTATTCCCTTCGGGTATCAGTCTCTTTCTGGTACTTTTTTGGGAGCATCTCCTCAACCCATTGAGCAAGGGTTATTAACTGGAAGCAATGGTAAAAAGCCGTTGAGCGTAGAAGACATTCTTATGATGTCAGGTTCTATTCCCAATCCTCAACTTCAAGGTGGCCAGTTACCGCCTGGGGGGAAGCCTCAATTAACGCCTGGGGGGCAATCTCAAGGTACACAATTTGCATCTGGGGGGCAACCTCAAGGACAGAACATACCTATGGGACAGTACGTTCCTCAAGGTCAACCCCAGACTCAATATGTACCCCAAGGTCAACCCCAGTATCAATTCATACCTCAAGGTCAACCCCAGTATCAGTATGTGCCTCAAGGGTATCAACCCCAAGGCCAATACTCGAACCAAGGTTTCCAACCACCCCAAGGTCAAACGTTTGTTCAAGGAACGGGAAATGTACCTTTCAATTATCAATCCTACCCTCAATCTGGTTATGTTCCTCAGTATTCTCAACCAGTTATGGGTCAGTACCCCAGAATGAATATAGTGTGGGATCCATCACAAACCCAATAGGTGTTGCAGCCAAGTGTACAGTTGTCATCTCAAACTGGAAAACCCTTAGTTTCTGGTACACCCCAGCAACCAGTCCAGTCTAACATTCAAACTTCTGTACCTTCGGTAGTTTCTCAGCCTGGGCCTAGTACACCTCGTACTCCGCCTGAAACGACTGCTACAACTGCCGCAACATCTGTTCAATCTACCCCACCTACTTCTGGAGTATCGACAGCTCCGGTTTCTACTGTTCCTATATCTACTCCTCAGACATCTTTACCACCATCTGGATCTACGATTCAAACTTCGGTTCAGATGCCTGTAGGATAACCTGGTTTAAGTACGGTTGTCACAAGTCAACCACAATTCACCTATCAACCGTACGAGGGACAATACCAATTCGGTCCTGCTGTCCAGCAGTCGTTCTATCAGTATCAACCATATCCTAGGTACACTTATCAACAACCTCAACAACCCCAGTACGGTCCGGTTAATCCTAGTTTTCCGGGAGGATACAATATCCCGAACGCGATTCCTATTCCTAGTTATCCTGGATATCCTCCTCCTAGGGCTGGTCTCATGACCCAGAGTTTTAGGGATCCTAATCGGTAGTTACCGTTTATCGCAACTTTGGACTTACCTGACTTGTCACGCCTAACGAACGATCCCATTAATTATCTTCTGTTTTGGCCGCCAATGCCGAATAAGTTGCCCAGTGACATTCCCAAGTTCGAAGGTAAATCAGGAGAGGACCCGTCGAACCATGTGATGACTTACCACCTCTGGTGTGTGTCTAACTCCATCACAGATGATTCAATCCGTCTTAGACTTTTCCAGCGCACTCTAATTGGTCTCGCGGCCAAGTGGTACATTGAGTTACCGCGAGGCACTTTTTATAATTTTAGTCAGTTAGCTACCTCGTTTTTAACTCATTTTCAGTTGCCAGTCCGATATGACAATGGCACGGAACTGTTAACTTCGCTAAAACAATCGACATCCACGTACATTTCAGATCATATTCATGAGTGGAGACGTCGATGACGTTTAGTGAAAGTATTTATTCCGGATCAGATCTTGGCCGAGTGGTTTGTAAAATCTTTGTTGCCAAAGATCACTGAAGATGTTGCTAAAGCCGGAGTTGTTATTGAGGAGCAAGTCATTGCTCAAGCACAGTACCTTGACTTGGTCTATACTCAGTCGGGAACGTTACACGAAAAGATCCCTGATCTTCCCAAGCAAAATCAAATCGCTGCAGCTCCTTCGGGATCTCATGCCGTTGATGGTATGATTGGTATGGTTAACACTAAAAGTAAGAAGAAGTCTTCCAAGGATTCTTCTCCCATTATAACCTTGCTTGATTCCCCAACAGGAGATTCTTCTGCAGAGATTTCCGCCAATATTCATGTTGTAGAGTCATCTACAGCCAAATCAAAATCCGGTGGGAAGAAGAAAGGAAAGAAGAAGAATAAAACAGACAAAAGTTCAAAGGAGAAACCTGAAAAGGCGGAATCCAATGATGAAAAGCACAAACCTCGTTATCCTTGTCTCATTTGTGACGATGAACATTTTACAAGAGACTGCCCTCATCGTGCAGAGGTTGCGAAAATTGTCAAGGGTTCCCAAACTCCTGCTGTTTTGAAGGATCCTTTTCCGGCTCAAGACAGTAAGATGATAGGTTCATCCTCGAGTGCCAATGAAGAACCCATATTAATGGTGTCCCATGTTAGGATTGCGACTCGATCGCAAGATTATGGTAGTAAAAGTCCTGTTGATGGTAAAGAAGTAGAATCTTCTCATTCTAATCCATCAACCTTAGCTCCCGGTTCCGATCCACTATAGATCGAGAAACCTAATCCAGACTTGGTAATCAAACCACCTGCCAAGGGTATACTTTGAAAGTCAGCTTTCAATCCACATGCGAGAGCGGCTCAGAATTATAACATTGTTGAGGATTTAGCTGTTTCACCCTCAGCAATGTCGGCTTTGGAAGTGCTGCAATCATGCCCAGCACAACGCAAATTACTTTTGTCGGCTATAGGAGCTGTTGATGTTCAGGACCCGAACCTAATAATTTTCGATCTAGAAAATAGTACACTGCGTTTGCCTCATCAAATGGCTTTCCAGATTCCAGTGATAGTAAAAAACAGGCCTATTCATCGGACTGTAATTGATGAGGGAGCCTCAACGTGTATTATGTCGATATAGTGTTGGAGATCGCTTGGTTCTCCTTCGCTAAATCAATCCCCGAAAATTCTAAAGGCCTTTGATGGCCGTGGGTTTCATCCTTTTGGCATTCTACAGGATTTGCCTATAGGGGTTGAAGGAAAAAACGTTAGTCTAGATGTGGAGGTGGTTGATGCCCCTCTAGATTACAACCTTCTCTTGGGTCGAAGTTGGTCTTACGCTATGACAACGGTCGTTTCATCGGTCTTTCGAGTAATAAAGTTTCCACACAATGGAAATATCGTAACTATAGACTAGCTGGCTTACTTTTCATCCGACCCAGCCTCTTCGGAGAGTATTCAGCATGTTGGTAAAACGACTATCCCATATAAGGATGTTGGAGTAGGATTAGTTAAAGATGCCGATTTACTGGGAACTTTTCCTTTTCCTCCAATCAACGCATCATCTTCATTTGCAACCATTCATATGATTACATCAGACACCATTATTTACGATGATCCTTGGATCGTCCCTTTTGAATCTGAGATAGACTCATTTGGCAATTCCATGCCTTTGAGTCCATATGAAATTGCCTATGAAGCCGTGCAGTCGTTCGCTGACTCGTGTTCAACCAAAAATGACTTAATGAATGTGGTCCGTGAGGAATCACTTTTCACATCAACCTCGGATTTAACTACGTTTTCTGAACTTGTTCACTCTGATGAGCAAATTCGTGAAATCCTATGCGTAGATGATTTGCCATGGGAAGATCTCCACCACAGATCTTCGTTTTTACCTGAGGATGATCGTTTTGAAAATGATTTCTCATCAATTTTTACAACTGAATATGTCAAGGAACTTCAGAATCCAATGAAACATCCCGATTCAGAGTTAAATTTGGGAAACATCTCTCGAACTATTCCTATTGACATTTCGGTTAAGCCCGGAATTGTTGAGAACATTCATATAGGTGCCTCGTGTACAGATGACGAAATTCAATTATATAAGGCCCTATTTCAAGAATTATGCGACGTGTTTGCCTGGTCCTATGAGGAAATGCCAGGAATTGATCCCGCGATTGTTGTTCATGAGATCAAGACTTACCCGGATGCTAAACCTGTCCGGCAACGTTTGCGTCAGATTCACCAACGAAAATCTGCTGCAATTAAAGCAGAAGTTGAAAAACTGTTGAAAGTAGGTTTCATTTATCCGATCCTATTAACGGATTAGGTATCGAATATTGTTTCGGTTAACAAAAAGCAGGGAACAATAAGAATATGCATCGACTATAGGGACATTAATCGAGCCTGTCCAAAGGACAATTACCGAACTCCCTATATCGATCAAATCATTGATGATTGTGCCGGCAGCGAAATATTCTCCTTTATGGATGGTTTTTCCGAATACAATCAAATCAATATTCTACCTGCCGATCAACCAAAAACGGCTTTCATTTGTCCATGGGGGACATTTGCTTATTGTAAATTACCTTTTGGGCTTAAGAATGCCGGAGCAACTTTTCAAAGGGCGATGTCTTATGCGTTTCATGACATCAAGCACATTGTGCAACCTTATCTAGATGACTTGCCTGCTCATTCATTACATCGAGCTGATCACCTCGTCCATTTACGAGCAATCTTTATGAGGTGTAGGCATTATCGGATTCGGTTGAACCCACACAAATGTGTCTTCTGTATAGAAACGGGTCGATTGCTGGGATTTGTAGTTTTGAAAGCCGACATTCACGTTGATCCCTCGAAGGTCGAAGCTATCATCAAATTGCCTCCTCCTTCGAGTCTTAGCCAACTCCAAAGTTTGCAGGGGAAAGCAAACTTTTTACGACGATTCATTCCTAACTACGCCAAGGTTACAAAGGGTTTTACCTGGTTGTTGAAACATAACACTCAATTCTATTGGGATGAGATAGCTCAGAAATATTTTGATGCACTCAAACACGCGTTGACCCATGCACCGTTGTTGCATCCTCCCAACTACAACCAGGACTACTTCTTGTATCTCGCCGCTTCTCATTCCACCATTGGAATGGTCTTAGTTCAGGAAGATGAATCAGGAACTGAACATGTGATATATTACCTTAGTCGAACGTTAAATCCAACTGAGCTAAAATACTCACATGTGGAGAAATTGGCATTGGAGCTGTCCAACGTTTTCGTCACTACATTCTACTACGTAAAACTACAGTCATTTCCGATTGCAACCCTATGATCTACATTTTGACCAAGAAATTGCTAGGGGGCAAGTACTCTAAATGGATCGTTATCCTGCAAGAGTTCGACTTGGAATTTGAGAAATCTAAGTCTAAGAAATATTTAGTTTTTGTGGAGTTAATGTGTGACTTCCCGTGTGCTGACACAGAAACTGTGGCAGAGGAGCCCATTGCGGACGAATCCTTGTTTCTAATCAGTACTTTAGATCCGTGGTATGGGGATATCATCGTTTATCTCCAGACCCAATCCTTTCGGCCAGAAATTTCAAGGTCAGAACGTCGGAAGATTCGATTCCAGTCCCAACAATTCAGAATTATTGGAGATACTCTTTATCGCCGTGGGGCGGACTCTGTTTTTCGACGTTTCTTAACTCACGAGGAAGATGAAAGGGTTCTAAATGACTCACTTTGGAGCGTGTGGCGGTCATATGTCTGGGTTTGCCACAGCCCAAAAGATATTGCACGCTGGTTACTTCTGGCCGTCCTTGTTTAAAGATTGTATTACGGCGGTCCGAAAATGCCACAACTGCTAGATTTTTTATCGTAAGATGCGCGCTCCACCTGCTCCTCTCCACCATATAATTGTCGTTGGTCCTTTTGCAAAATGGGGTATCGATTTTATTACATGTAACCCTCACTCGGCCGGGGGGCATGCGTACATCATCCTTGCGGTAGATTATTTTACTAAGTGGGCTGAGGTGATGCCTACATTTGAGGCAGACGGCAAGACAACTGCAATTTTTGTGTTCAATCATATAATTGCTAGGTTTGGTGTCCTGCAAGTGATAACCACTGATCATGGGCGTCATTTTCGAAACGTTATGATGACCGAACTTACGGGCCAGCTTGGTTTACGTCACGATAGTTCAACCCCTTATTATCCACAAGCGAATGGTCTGGTTGAGTCCATCAACAAAGTTTTAGTTATCATGATCCGATGAATCATTGGGATTCATCGGTCAAATTGGCACAACATGCTATTTTCAGCGCTTTGGGCGTACCGAACTTCAGTAAAAACATCAACACGGTTCACTCCTTTCCAACTAGTCTATGGTTTGGAAGCCGTGTTACCCATTGAATGCGAATCCCGTCACTGCAAATGGCCATCGAGTTGCTTCCAGCCACTTCTCAAGACGAAAATCGTTTGTTATACTTGGCTCAATTAGATGAGAATCGACATGATGCTGCATTGGCGATCGAGACTCACGCAAAACCAATGAAAGCTTAGTATGATCGAAATGTGACCCCTCGAAATTTTTCGGAAGGAAATCTAGTCTTAGTGTATGATCAAGCTAATGATAAATTAGGCGCTGGAAAATTCGTTCCTATGTGGCATGGTCCCTATGTCGTCAAGCGAAAGCTAGCCAAAGGGGCTTATGAGTTGGTATAATTTGATGGGGACTCTTTGGGTAAACCCAGAAATGGCCTTTAATTGAAGAGGTATTATGCTTAAAAGAATGGGTATGGAGATTTTTAGTTAGGATAGTTTTTCTTTCTAGCTGGTGTGTTTTAGTTTAAACAGTGTGCTTAGCTTAGAGAGTGTTTTTTCGTCATTATTCCTGCTTATCTTGGTTTTACTCTTGATATTGCAGATGTCGATGCCTCTCAAAACATACATTGGTTTCACTGACAGGTGCTTGTCGTAATACACGGAACATCTCTTCCGCAGCTTGGGTTATCTATTCGCCCTCTGACGAGTTAGTATCTATGCAGGGGGTAAGCCTTGGTCAAACAACTAACAACATTGCCGAGTATAGTGCAGTGATTGAGTTATTATCTGAATCTATTTCATTTGGGATTCGGAGTTTGATAGTGAGGTTAGATTCTTAACTCGTTGTATTACAGCTTAATAGAGTGTATGCCATTAGAAATCCAGTGTTATTAAGATTATTTTTGAGAGTGCATCTCTTGGAATGTGAATTTGATTATATTGAATATCAGCATATTCCAAGGTCTTTAAATACATTAGCAGATGCAATTGCTTCTCGAATGTTAAATAGACATTTGCAATAATCATACATGTAAATTTAAAACCATTCCATAACATGATTTACAAGATAAGCCGGTAATAGTGATATATATATAGGAGTGTGTCAAAAAATACATCGTCCTCGATCATAGGTTGAAAAAAACCTTATGATCGGCAAAAATGTTAAGTACAAAAAACAAAAATGTCATATGTGCCCACAATAGGCGAACATCCTATCACTGGTGATGATCTCTATAAGAAACCACTGCACGGGCCACCTTGCAAAGGAACCTCCTAAAGGGTCCCGGGACTCCAATGACATAGCGCTGAAGTCGACGAGGAATGTCATCTATAGTGGTCTCAGGAATATCTCCTGTCAAGCGCTCGAGATGACCTCCAACTCGGCCAAAACCTCTGCTGATTCGTTGTGTGGGACTGGCGCGGGTGCAACTGGTTGTCTCCTCTCATAAGGCTGGAGAGCGCCTGGTCGCTGTGGACCCACATCTGCATTTTAAAATTTTTACTATCAGTTTTGAGACGATGGAAAAATAAAAAAAATTAAAATAGGAAAAATGTTGAAAAGTATTTTACCTGACTCGTCCCACTGCTCTCCTGGTGGAAGAACCATGTCTGGGTCACCATGAAAATATATCCCAGCGTAAGGGAAGTCCTGAATGGAAAAGACCTGGTTTTCCAACCATTGGAAATACTCAGGTTTGAATCGAGCAACCTCTGTCCTCTCGTCCGGGTGACGGGCCATGATTGCGACCCATCGCATCAGTTTGGGCTCTCGAGGAAGCCCAGCTCCAACAGTAAGGTGCTGTGGGATCAGCATAGGAACCCTCTCCAGGCCAAAACTCACAACTAAAGCCCCATAACCAAAGGTCTTTAGTCGTCCGTTCTTGGCCCTAGTCAGTTGGCCTTTCACATTGGCCAACACAGCATCACACCAGTTGAAGATGGTGCCTCGAAAGCAATCAACTGCCATACGCATCTGGGATCCGGTGGCAATATGTAATGTGGCAGCTCCGCAAAGTCTGGTGACAGTGAATGCAATCACCATGAGCTCAGGACGGGATATTGTCTTTATGTCTATCCCTTTGTCTCTAGCCTGGCTGTTGCAGTACTCTAGCCGGAGGCTATCGACAGACTGGCCACCTGGCCTAGTCCCGTACAGAGTCAAGTCTTCGCCTCTCTTAGGCAAACCAGTCAAGAAATAAATGTCCACCGGCTCGATTTCAAGCTGGTGGCTGCCAATGAAGAAGCACTGGTCCTGTATGCTCCATCTGTCAACCAGCCACTGTAAGAAATCCACCTGAGCCCTCATGCTAGGAATGGCCCAAATTTGTACAGTCCGCACGCCCTCAAAGCATCAAGTGAAGGCTGATGATTCCATGCGGTAGCATCCACGTCCTCATGCTCTCGTTCAAGCCAATCTAGCATGATGTACTCTCTGCATCAAGTATAAAGATTAATTAAATTGCTAGAAATTATTTTGATTGGTCCATTTTTGAGAATTTTTGGGTTCAAAACCCTTGTGACGGGGACCGCACCCTCCGGGTTAGACACAATGCGTGGGACCGCACTTTGTCTACATGGAAGGTGTGGACCCCGAGCTTTTTCCCAATGGAGAAAAAGTCGGGGTCTGCAAGCTAGCAGTGGTAAACATGCGGGCCCCTGCGCGTGGGTTTTATGCCTAAAAACCCTCCCAAAAATGAAAATAAATGACTAAAACAAAAATTGAAACGGTTAAAAATGAAGAGTAGGATGATGTGGATTACCTGGAGAAGACGGTGTTCGATTCTGACGGTTGGATTTTCCACAATCTTCACGGGAAGTTTTCTGAGCAAAAGCTCTATTTTCTCACCCAAACTCAAACGGTAAAAATGAATTGACAAAGGCCCTTTTTATAAGTTTTTTGAGTAAATAAATTGCAAATTTGTTTATGTTTCACTTTGGAAAGGTATTTTTGCGACATTTTTATCTATTTCAAACAGATATGAGTAATGTTTGTGCTTTTTTGCAGGATAACGGATTATTCAGGCGAAATCTATCATTTTCGACGAAAAAACATTTAGAGTCACCTTTAAGCTCTTTTCTGACTCCTGAAACATGAAAAGATTGTCGAGTTCTTCTTTTAAACTCGTTAAAACAGAATCAAAAGACGGTCCATTTACAACTCTTTTCCGACCGTAAAAACATGAAAAGATTGCCAGATTTTTGTCGTTTCAAATTCGATATTGGTTATAAAATGACGTGTCGTTGATCACTTTTTTACTTTTTCGGATCAAGGGCACTAATGACGAAAAATAATCCTTGGTCGTAAAAGATCAAGCGGTTCTCTCAAGTATTATTTTATACTTTTTCGGGCTTGGGAGACACAAATTTACAAAAAAGGTCAACCCTAGAGTCTTCTTAAGTTTTTTCAGACTCTCTAAAATTGAAAAACACCGAGTTTCTCCTATACTGGACTCGTTAAAATTTCACAGTAAAGGACCTGTTCAATTACAAATAGGAACGAACCACTCCTTCTTAGGTTTCGAATTTAAACTAAGTTGGACTCATCGGAAGGATGAGCTTATAATCAAGCAAATGTTATCCTCCTCAAGCTTGTCAAAAATAAAGAGGTACTTGCCAGAAATGGTCGGGGAAAAGAGAGAAAAATGAGCCTGTTTGTCATACTTTGTAACCACTCTTGAACACGACACTTTTATTCACTTGGGTTGGGAAATCCTTTGCCTAACAGTTGATCAAACCACATTGAAAGTCTTCAGCCGGTTTCTGGGTATTAACTTTGGGTCAATTGTCACCAAGCCATCTGTCGTGTCGTTATGTGTTCAAGAGGCCACTGCCAATAAGCCATTCATTTGCAAAATATCTGTCATCCATCTTGACCATACCTGAGTCAGTCCTTGCAACTAAATTTCTTCAACTTGATCTATGATTTCGTGTTGTGGGCTTGCCTACGACGGATCGCTTTCTATCGACATCAACTCATTATCTAGAAAGATGATCTAGGAATCGTCAGTACCTTGAGATCTGCATGCCTCAATGGCAGGTTTCTCGCCTTTAACGACAGTTTACATCATTGACTTTCGATCAAAGGATTCCGTGACATGTTCGACATCAACACATTTATTCGCATCTCATGGATTGTGCTGGGTACTTTGAGAGCCATTGACATCACTGGTGGTTTCTCTCACACTTGTTAACAGTTTACATCATTGACTGGTAATCAAGTGGTTTCTACCATGTTCGACATCAACACATTCATTCGCATGGATAGAATCGTACTGTTTCGAGAAGTAGAAATGAAGACCCTGGATCTAGTTTCCACAATCCAGGCTGCAAGGAATTTTGTATTCATTATATAATGGACTATTCATAAACAGATGGCTGCGTCCATACTGTGTCCACATGAGTCTATACTTGTGATGTTTTACAAGATCATTCATGTATCAGAGCAGTAGTTAGTTTTTCTAGTCAGTTTTGATCTGAGCATGGGAATTCCTACCATAGCGATGATATGATCTCATATACATATCTTGCATTGAATGTTTTTACAGGTTCCAACCGGGCTCTCCACAAGATGATCCTCGAAATGATAAAGTACTTCACTCTTCCTAAATGATAAGAAATCCTCATCTACTACAGACTTCGCACTTTAGGGGGCAATCTGTTACACAAAAATATCATCACCATGATTATTTGCAGTTAGTATGGGTCTATCATCACTTGTACTATCCTCCTAAGCAAGTCTCAAACCTCAGTTCTTCAAATCAAGCTTTGGAAATGAGAGAAAGACTTTAAAAATCAATGTAACTCTGGTTCCGCACTTTCTCTCATGGTCACCTGTGGTCCCACACCTTCTGTGTGCAAAAACTACGGACCTACCCGCTCTGTCCCTAATGGTGTAGGTGTGGAACCCTGTGAAAGTCAAAAGGCGCAAGTTTTATCTTAAAAAACTCACTTTGGGTTAATTCTAGAGGTTTCTAGAAGGAATTTTAACGTGGATTGTTCGCTCTGAGGTGGTTCATGCATCCCAAAAGAGAAGGAGCTAATCCCTTGATGAGAGGAGCTATCCCTTTGAAGGAGGGCTTTATCCCTTTGAAGGAGGACCTAGTAACCTCCCTCCATTGCACTATAAATATAGGCATTGGGCTGGTTGCTAGAGAGGTTAGAAGCTGAAAATTTTTGAGGGTAAATGTTGGTGAAATCAAGACTTCCTAGTTGAGCTTAAGAGGAGAGATCACACATCTTTTTGGCTTCATTGGGGAGTGAGTGAAACTTGTCAAAGTAGAGGAGACTTCTTGCTGGACCCTGGGAGGAGCTTGTACAGCGTCAAGGAAAAGGTTGTAAAGTTCTTCTTCTTCTGAATTAATACAATCAAAGTCATTTTTCTCAACAAGTATTTCATGTTATTTGTTTCATGGACTCCTTGACTTTCATGTTAAATATGTTTTATGCAATTGGCTTTTCAGGTGCTATTTAATTTGTTTGCCTTGTTTGTGTTTGCATATTCGCGAAAAGGAGCTCATTTGGATCAAAGGAGCGAGGGCATCCACAAGCTTGCGTTGGACCTAAGGTAGGCCCTAAAAACACTTGTTTGCTATTGTTTAACAAAGCATATTTAGAGAAAGATAGTGTCTGGTTGGTTTGCTTGTCATTAGGTCTTCTTTAGATTCTAGGAAGGTCTATCTTGTCCGCAAAACTCTCCACCATTATCTCTCCTAAGAACCTTTATCTTCTTCTCTAGCTGGTTTTCCACCAGAGCCTTAAATTCTTTAAACTTGTCAAAGACTTCAGGTTTCTTTTTAAGGAAATATATCCATGTATTCCTTGAGAAGTAATATATAAATGATACATAGTACATAGACTTACCCAATGATGGAACCTTCATAGGTCCAAACACATCATTGTGCACAAGCTCTAATATTTGTTTCGACCTCTTACCATGAGAGGGGAAACTCACTCAATTCTGCTTCCCATATACACAGTTTTCATTGAAGTCAAAATCCAGAGAGATATTAGTCATACCTTCTACCATACCTTTACCATGAAGTATTCGAAGGCCCTCTCTCTAATATGTCCAAGCCTTTGATGCCATAGCATGGTCTTTTCTCCAGAGACCACTAGATTTTTTGCTCCACTTTCAGGAACCACGGAACTGTTGCACCCATTAATAACATTGCTACCTTGCAGCTTGTATAGAGTTCCAATCCTAACTCCCCGTATCAATACCAATTCACCCGAACCATCTTGCAGGTATCCTTCTTGAACATTGTTTTTACACCTACATCATCCAGCTTGCTTACAGAAATCAGATTTCTAGCCAATGCAAGAATATGTAGAACACCCAAAAGTGTTCTAATCCTCCCACCTTGTAAATTCAAGTTAAATTTTCCGCGACTAATGATTTTAGCCTTCCTATCATCCCCCAAGAAGAAATCACTACCATCATATTTTTCATACTCGCAGAACCACTCTCTATGGGGAGTGAAGTGAAAGGATGCACTTGAGTCAATCAACCATGCCTCATGATCTACATGTGCACTTGAAGAAGCTAAGTACACATCCCCACCTTCACCTGAGATGGTTTTTGCCTCTACATAAGGAGCATCATCAGATCCCTTTCCTTTTTCAAGATCTTTAGATTTAAAGTCCCTTTTGTGGTACCCTTCCTTTCCGCATTTCCAGCACACCTTTACAGGTTTTCCTGAGATTTAGATCTCCCTCTAGATTTACATCTCCCACTCGATGACTTCTTTTTTTTTTCTGTTCTGGGACCTTCTTCGTACAGAAAAGGCATCACCATAAAGGATCTCCATATTTTTTCATCTCATCTCCTCTATCAATAAGGATGAGACTATTTCATCAAACTCCAAGGTAGTTGCATTGCTACCTATTCCAATAACTAGACTATCGCATGAATCTAGTAGAGAACACAACAAACTGATGCACTTATCTTCATCTAAAATTTTAATATCAATAGATAATAATTGACTTACCATAGTATTAAATGTGTTCAGACGCTTTGTCACCGAGTCTCCATCTTTCATCCTCAGGTTATACAACTTTTTCTTTAGGAATAGTTTATTCACCAAAGACATAGATTGGTACAAGGTCCCTAACTTGTCCCACAAATCCTTAGACGTAGCTTCCCATGACACATTCAACAATACTGAATCTGAGACATACAATCGTATTGTGCTCTTTTCCTTCCAATCCAACTTCTTCCATTCTTCATTAGACACACCCGTTGGTTTAGTACCTGTATCTACTGTGATCCACTAATATTTATCTACCAACAAATCCTCCATCTTGATTTTCCATAACTCAAAACTATGATCATCAAATTTCTTTATCTCTTTCTTTGCACTGCTTTCCATCTTCTTTCACCACCAAAATCGATCCCATAGATCTCCCACTAAAAAGGTTCTACCACAGGCCCAAGCAAAATCCTCAGTAACAAAGGCATCCCCTTGAAGCCAAAACAACTTTGATACCAAATGTAGGTATGTAGGTTTTAACCCTGTACAGAAATTACCTACATACAAATTCTAAAACATAAAAAATAAACAATGCGAGAGCATAACAAAAAAAACACATATACAAAGAGATTTTCCCCTGGATCCAAAAACCGGGACTACCAACTTGATTTTTCATTATGTTCCTTTCAATGTTACAATACATATATATACATGCCGAAGCATCCAATACCATGGAGAGAAAACCATCGCGCCCAAAACCATGTGCAAAAACCATACACAAAACCATAGGTAGATCTGCCCACCTAATATAGGGTCCAAAAAAATATTTCCCCACGGTGTTGCCCCGAACCCTGTAGAGGGGGGCTAACCACCCCCCTCAAACCCCCTGTGACCCCCCCACTGCGCAATCGCTGCAACGAAGGGGGGGCTTTGCCACCCCTCTAACCCACCATTAACTAGGGGAGCTAGTCATGGAAAGAATATAACACAACCCAACATTTTTTTCCTTCTAGGTCTCATAGATGACTAATAATGTTAAGTGGTCCCCTTCTGGTTGGAAAAAATTTACCCTTTTTTCAGCGTGCGCTTTCTTCTCTCGAGGCCTGTATAAAATGTTTTGTTTCTGAAGCATTGTTATTATGGTGAATATCTCATCGGTACATCCAAGATCAAAACTGGAAAGAACCATCTTTGTCAAAGGCATTTCACGTGGAAATTCAACCATTTTCCTCTTCAATTTGGTTAGAAGACCCTCCTCATCCAAAGCTCCTAAACTATACAATTGTTCCTTGGCAACTATGAGTGATTGAGGAGGAGAGGGATCCATAAAATCAAAGGAGAGGAGGTCATTGAGTCCCATGGCTTTCATGGTGAGTGTCATGAGTCCAATATTAATCCTTTGTATTTCTAGCATAGTGGTGGGAAACATCTCATTGTGATATGCACTTTATTTATATAGATGATATCACTTACCAGGACCTATAGGACCAACACGTTGAGCACGTTGCTTAGTCGATGCTTTAGAAATTAGTGTAATGACCAATGAATCCAGACCAAGTTTTTGATTTTGTACATTCTTCTCATCAAAGCGAACATCAACAACATAATATATTCCATCAATGGTTAAAGAATCTTACGCAATATTGGTGGCCACAACCACTTTTATTTTACCTGGAGGAGCAGGCTCAAAAATTCTTGATTGCATCTCACTGGGAAGAGCATTTTATACCAGCAAGATGATGAGTTCAGGAACATTCTTTCCAATTCCTTTCATTCACTCATAGAGAATTTGACATGTAGTATCAATTTCCTCCTGTCCCGTTAAGAAGAGAAGAATATCACCTTCCGGTTTTGTCAAGTGAATCTGCATGACCATGATCAATGCAACATCCAAATAGTCACTCTCCAGTTGCTTGGTATACAGTATCTCTACGGGATAAGTCCTCCCTGGGATAGTGAATATATTGCAGTTGAAGAAATATCCTAAGAATTTCTCAGCGTCCAGAGTGGCAGAGGTGACAATTAATCGAAGATCAGGCTTGTGTCTAACCAATTGCTTCAAGAGCCCAAACAACACATATGTGTGAATTCTCCTCTCGTGAGCCTCATTAAGCATGACTATTGAATGGTGAGATAGTTCTTCATCAACTAAAATATCTCTAAGAAGCATATCATGGGTCATGTACTTAATCATAGTCTAGGGCCAAGTGAAATCCAAACCCAACCTCCTACCCTAAATGACATCCGAATTCCTTCGCTACTCTTTTTTCTACAGACATAGCTACCACTCTATGAGGTTGGGTACAACCGATCTTACCTCTAGTAGTGTAAAATTGATCTTACCATACCCCTTCACTTGGTGACAATTGAATGAGATATCTACGATATGGAAGATGGATAAATCAATCAAGTAACAACCTCAATCAATAGGCATATTGAAACGGAGGTCTCCTCTTGTTTCACCAATGACACTTTCCATCTTTCAAACCTAAAAATTTCTTAAACTTGATGATAACAGGGTTCAAAACTCCTGCGATTATATGATTAAAAATCTAAAGGGAATAAAAAATGGGCACAGAAGCATAATCAAAACTTGAGCATGGTCTCACCCTTAGAAAGTAGATTTTACATTTGAAGCACCACATAGACATGATTCTTCGATGAGAACCTCTGCATGGTGAAGTGCCATTAGGTGGCCATTTTCAAAGCCCCAAACATCATCTACTCAGGGCCACCCTTTTCTTCCTGTTTCTTGCCCGCAGGTGCAAAAACTTGGTTGCCTCTTGTAGGTGATGCCATGATTCCTAATAATATTAATGAGTACCACCCCTTTCAGAATGATCGGACTAACTCAATTGAAATCGTTGCAAATCCTGAAAAAGAAATCAATGAAGTTTTGGGGAAAAAATCAATGGGGTATTGGGCAAAAAGAGGAAAACTGAACTCAAAAGGAAGCATGGAAGCTTTCTCCAAGTGCAAGTCAAAATTTAATATGGAATTTTGTACTTTCCACCTGTCGCAAAATCTCTTTCAAATTTAATGTGCTTGGAAATATCACTCAAATTTAATGTGGTTGGAGGGATTATATTTTCCCTGATTTAGTAATAAATGGATGCATTTATGTTGACATTAAAATTAAAATGGTGTAAAACATTTTTTATCTATTAACAATAGTTTTGGTGTAAAGTTTTATTTATTTATTCTGAAACATGTAATCTTACAATTTGATTTTTATTTTCAATTTAGTTTTAATAAAAATAAATCCCATGCAAATTGATTAATTTATATTTTTTCAATAATGGGAAACCCTATTATAACTTAGTTTTCAAACCAAAAGTGAGGACATCCATTTCTACCTTCTTCCTATGAATGTATCCTAACTCACCACTATTATTCAAGGAAAACCACATCACCTGGAATGACCCGTTGGTGGTCCATAAAGGGGCGGGATTTCATACTTTCCATATGCCTCCCTGTCTTCACCCATTAGCATGTTTCTTTATGTTCAATGAAGATGAGCTCTTAGCTAAGAAGAAGCAGATTTAGGGCATACTATAGGCCTAATCGATTAATTTATATTTCAAAGAATATATTAAAATTAATAGTTTAAATTTTTTTATTTATCGAATTCTATATTAATGCAAGTTTTCTTTAGTGCAATATTCGATATCCTTACATTTATGAAAACAACCCATTATTCTCTTGTTGTTTCCTTTTCAAGTAATGTTTTCTTAGTTCCGAAAGGGCCATACACCAAAAGACCAGAGGATTGAAGAACTTGTACTTCCCAAAAAAATTAGGCCTTTGTAATGGAAGAATAACTAGCTCATAAAGTTCTTATTTTACCTATTCTAACCCTCCAATTGAGTCAAAGTTTATATAAATATCATCTATATTTAGAACATAACAAGCTATCACAACATGTAAGAGAAAGGAATTGAAATCCAAAAAACATAGTGCACAATTAAAATGACTAACATAAATGACTAATTTGTATTATTGTAGTACTTTTTAAGTAGTCGTATTTTTTCCTAAACTAAATTAGTCTTTCACATTAGTCATTTTTAGTTGCATTACTTATTATCTAGTCGTGAATTTTAACCCGAGACTAAATTAGTCATTTATGTTGTTTTTAGTTGGGTCACTTAAGATTGCTCATTTTTGGTAGTATTTCACTTGGAAACGTTGTGACAACTAACGCTTTTAGTCACATGGTCACTAATTTCATCATTTTCTACTAGTGTTTGTTATGAAAAATCTCAATCAAAATAGTCGGAAAAAAACATAAAAATTCTTGAGATGTGCGAGGAATCTAGAGGAAAAACACTTCCAAACAGGGTAATGGTTCCTCTACTGTACTAACCTTCATTAACACACTGTTATCCAATCATTGGCCATTGTTACTAATTATATGTGATTACTAGTAACTTGTGTTACCCCTCCTTTGCCCTCCTTCCTCATGGAATCTGCCAATTCTGTTCTGGGAGGATGCTTGAGACATCATCACCTCCTTTCTCAAGCAACCTAATCTCATAACAATGAGCATAGGGCTCAGTACAATTTCATCCAAATCATGAAAAAATGGAATACATAAGGTGACCTTCATTATCTAATTCAGAGCTTTTCCAACATCTCTAAAACCTGCAACAACACAATCAACTTATCTAACTACCTATAGCATATATAACAACAACATCTACCTGTATAACATCAACAACCCATCATAATTACCCTACAACCATCTCTACTCAAACTCCAGTTCCTGCACTAGGTGATATTACACTAGTTCATGTCATAACCATGTTGATATCAATGCCAACCAGCAATACCAACAAGTTGATCACTACAGAAAACCAACCATTCATCACACTCATCACACATCATGAGGACTACCAACATCATCAAGTTTACATAAGGAATATGAAAAAATGTAATAGGAACCTATTAACATCAATTCCAACGCTAAAATTCCAATAAACTCACCATTTGGCATTTATGTCAACCTAAACCTGATCTCCATCATCTGAGATTGATCTCCACAATGCTCTCCTCAACTTTGAAACTGATTTCCATACCCACCAAATTCTCTCCCCCTTTGACATTAATGGCAAAGAGAAATACCAACACTAAAGGGAAATGTGAATAATTTGTTGGATGAATGAAATAATCCCCTTTTCATACTCAACACCATGTCGATAAAAGAATGATGTAGACTAGGGATGCGCATCTAAACCAAGGAACTCGACTCCCAACACACCTCAAGCTAAAACCATACAACCTCTACAATTGAACATGCTTCCCCTACGCCTATAAAATACTTGTAAACACACTCTCTTTGTTGTTGTAGCATCCATATCTTTACAATAAGTCTCTTTGCCAAGTGCAAGAGACCATGAACTATTTATTGACTCTATGCATCCAAGAACAATGACACTACATGCAAGTACATGGTTTCCACATCATAATATATGGCTATAACATCAATCTTTTTGTTTCATATATCATTTTAAGATCACTTCACATAAAAGCCAACACTGTTATTGTAGAAATTAGGTTGTACATTTGCAACTGCTCATGAAGTTTTAATCAAAATCACAAGACACAAACTTACTCTATTAGCCTAAGGACCTTAATTCACAATTTAGAACAAAATTCTCAAACATGCAGGAAGAAATAACACACATGCAACAAGTATTTTTATCTGGGGAAAGTAATCTACTAGAAACCCCAATGACTGATTGCATTAATCTAATGAATAGAGATGTTCATTTGGAACCTTTGAAGTATCACATTGGCATACTTTCCCTGAGAGACAAATAGTTCTGCATCACCTTGTCATACTTCCAATCTAAGGAGGTAGTGCATGAGACCTGTGTCCTTCATTTCAAACTCTCTTGTAAGGTCCTCCTTGCAAGATCTGATCAGCTACACATTGCTAGTTAAAATAAAATCATCAACATATAAAATAATAATAAAAATTTTACCTTCTACTAAGATATGATAGAGCTTTTAATATTCTTCAATTTTTGTGAAGCCCAAACCAATGAGATAGCCATTGATCATGATGTACCAAGCACAAGGTGCTTTCTTGAGATTGTAGAATTCTCACTTTAGTCTGCACACATGAGACTCCTGATCAAACATCTCGAAGCCTTATGGTTACTCGATATACACCTCCTCCTCAATAACTCCATTGATGAATGTTGTTTTCAAATCCATCTGGTGGATCTTCGACCCATCTGTGGAACCAAAGCAACAATTGATTTAATGGAGGAGTACCTTGATATAGGAGGAAAGGTCTCCTCATAGTCAATATCCTCAACGTGAGAGTACCCCTAGCCACAAATTTGGCCCTGTATTTTTCTATGCTTCTGTATGTTGCATATTTTACCTCGAAGATCCATCTCGAACCCACAATTGATTTATCTGCAGGTCTTGGGGCCACTTCCCAAATGTTTTTATTTACAATGGATTCATATTCCTCCACCATTGCATCAACCCACACAAGTTTCTCTATTGCTTCCTCAAAAGAGGATGGCTCAATCTCTACAAGCTCAGTCGGTAGATCCATGTAAACATTGTACCGATATAGTTACCTTCTTTGCCTACGCTAATTTGAAGGAGCACCCACATTCTCCCTCACATCCTACACAATTCTCTTAACTTCCTTGATCCTTTTCATGCCTTCTCTAGATGGTTTTACTTGAGTGGTTGTCTCCAATCTCTACTCCTCTATTTGCGGCTTATCCAAAACTTCCTGAGGCTCCTCCTTTGGAGCTAAAATATCCTCTTCTGGTGGAATCGGAGGCTCCCTCTAAAGAGAGAAAAATATTGCTTTATCTTCATCAAATTTTACATCCCTTTAGACAATGTAATTCTGAGGGATGGGAAGTACACATGGTAGCTGTGGGGACTTTCTTTGTAACCCACAAATATCCCCAATTCTCTTGTTGACTCTACCTTCTTCCTTGATCCTTTGGAGACATGGCTGTAAACAGAGGCTCCAAAAATCGTGAAGTGTGACACATCTAGGTTTCCCTCCAGGAAAGCCTCCTTCGGTATAATGATTCCCAAAATCCAATGAGGACTCTCATTTTCTACATAGATTGTTATGTTGCATGCCTCAGCTGACAAATGCAAAGGTAAGCCTTGATGATTCAACATCACCCTCAATGCTCTCACAATTTTACAATTATTTCTCTCATCCACCCCATTTTGTTATGGGTTGTGGGTTGTTTTCAACTCTCGTCGAATACCACCTTTTTCATAGAAATTTTTAAATTCTTTTGACACGTACTCACCTCCATTATCGTTCTTGAGAGCCTTTACCTTATTGCATGTTTCTTTCTCAACCAATGCCTTGAACTATACTAACTTGGATAATGTCTCATCCTTCTTTCGCATCAAGAAGATCCAACACTTCCATGAGAATTCATCAATAAAAATGAGTAAATATTTTTTCCGAGCAATGGAGGCTATCAAGAAAGGTCCACAGACATCAGAGTGAATCCTTTCCAGTGCTACATGTGCTTTTATATCTCGATCATGGAATATGGATTTTTGTGTACTTCACTGTTGACGGGTTGAAATGTACTGCCAACAACTAAGGTGTCTCCCTGGTGTGAATTCCTAATTAGAAATCACTTTGTTTTGGATAGGAGCCCCATCCACTATATGGGCCCGGCTACCACCATGAATGTTTTCTGCTCTTGGTTATCAAAAGAGAAGGTGTCAAAGTGGGGCAAGAATGAAATGCTCAGGCAGTAAAAAAAAATCAACCCAAGATTGACAAATTACAGAAAGAGGTGCGGACATGTCTCAACAACAGTAAGAAGAAATATACGATGAGAGGGATTAGTGAGCTAAAACCCCATAAAACATAATAAACAAGAACATTCCATAATTCAATTGTGAAGTAGTTCACAATAGGTCACCGACATGGCAAGGGATAAGTAAACATAGATTCGAAAGTGAAACATACATGCAACCACTATCTATCAGTACATAACATCTTGCATATATGAAAGCACACATACAAATATGGTGAGGTACCAGATAGCTAATACAACCACATGAGTAAGCATGGGAATTAGTTCCAAAGATAAAAGGAAACATCTTATTAATATTGCTGCAACTTCAAATACATATCATGCAATTGGTCAATACCCAATAGTGTAACATGGGTTGTTTATACCGTTGCCCGATGCCAAAACCATAGCCCCACTACAAATCCACTCTACTAGCTACCAAGAGTTGAGTGGTCCTAGTTCTCAAGCATAAACCGGATATCTCTAGTCTTAGCTTCCACTCAAGTGCCAAAGTCTTGAAATGAGACCTGAGGGAAAATTTATAGAGATGAGGTGATTGTTCACCTACTGTGACCCTTGGCCTTCCCTCATGACCTTTTGGCTACCCTCATGACTCTTGAGTTTACCCACTTCTTTCTTAGGCCAAAATTGATTGTTACATGCCCACATCAGTCCCAACATAGAGGTTGCTATAATTATGGGTGATATTTACATTATGATGAAAGAGAGAGGGGAGGGATGTATAGAGTTATTGGAAACCCTAGAATTCTTGATGTCGTATCTCACAATGATGTGGATGATTGCTCCTGAAACTGATTTGTTTTCTTTCCACTATGCTTCACTTGCATTCATCAATCCTTTGGTGATGTGCCTTGGGGTTTATTGAGGGGTTCTTGAATCTTTGAAGGGACCATCTCGTGTGCTAAAGGGGAACCATAGCCAAGCAAGCTTCATTAAAAACTTTAATCCTTCTGCATAAATGAACATATTGCTTCCCTCCTTCTAAATTTTGTGGTTGAGGAAACTTTAAGTAACTAATGAATGTGTGGCTTTGTCTTGCTGTGCTATGGTCGCAACCCTTTGGGATAACATGCTCCATACTCCTCATAAGCTTGAGTCATTCTTCAACTGGTGGCAAATCTATATGATTGAGACATTCATGCCCTATAATCTTGCAAGGAAATAATCATCAATTAAAACCCACAATAAACATATGGCAGTAAAAAGAAAATAAATGAGACAAATTAATGAATGATCAATTGGAGGGTAAAGAAATAGTCCATTTTCACGTGCATTGGTGATGGGTTGTTCATCATCATTCAACTTTCTCCACAACAAAAAAACCAATGCATAGCTTCCCTTTTTCCTTGGATAAGGTCCAACAAAAGTAGCCAACCTATTACTGAACCACTATGCCTATCAAATTCACAACGGTTTGTGGGAATCGACAATAGGAAACTAAATTTTGAGTCATCTTCTAGCATATGGGACATTACCACTCACATGTAGCTTCCTCATCTTTGGGATCTAATGACCCAATCGTATATCCAACACCTTGGCACTCAGTAAACCGATCTCATTTAGAAGTGTGACATAAATAAGGTGGACAAAATCACGACTTAGAAGTCACATAGTCGCATTTTGTTGGAAGTTTCAACTCTAATGGCTAGTCACGCCGCGACCCTATGACTTCATGTAGGAAATACTCGAAAATCGGTTGCATAGTCACATAAGTCATAGAAAATGATAATTCGCACCAACCTCTATCTACTTCAGGAGCAATTTTGTGACCTTGAGACTTGGGAGATGTTGCAGAGTCACATTTAAGGAAGTCACATTTTCTGGCTTTGTTCAAGGCTCAAAAATTATGATTCTATGACTTAGAGAGATAGAATGGTCATAGAGTCTCATATGTGAGCATCATTCCATGCGACTTTGCGATCTACCCAGCTACTATGATGGTCAAATCATCGTTTCAATCTACCATGGCGGCGCAATTATCAGTGTGATGCATTCCTTTGTTGGCCCTTTGTTGTATGGCTGACGGTCAATAGTGGTCATAAGCATATAGTGTTCTTCACTCCAACATTCCAACATGTATGTTTTGTTGACACCCAAATACATGCATTCATATGACACCTTTGAGCCGAAAACAACTCGCCTTTATCCTTTAATACTATACATTGAGCATGGCCTCTCTTAGACATTAGCTTCTTTTCTAGATGGTTGAAACGTGCAATTTTTGGGGATCCTTGTATGTTGCATGGGATGAGGATTTTCTTGTCCAATCCAAAAGAAAACATGGTTATAAATCTTATCTCTCGATCAGGCAACTCTACCCACTTTCTGGCTAGCTCTCAATGTGAAAGGAGTGTCACAGGCATAGGCTAGCATTACTCCATCCCTAACTTTCTATGATATGAAACCATTCTCATGCATTCCCTAAGTTATTACATGCGTTGATGGCAAAATAAAACATAACATGGTGCTTATAAAAAATGCCTCACTCTCCGTGCTTGGATTTTCCATGTCTGGTATAATGTGATCCTTTATTACCATATCCATGATACCTCTGTTCGAATCCTGGTGAGACGTGCATCAATCAAGTGTCGATCCTTCCTAATTCAATTGATTCCATGTGCGTAGACTACGTGGGGATATAGTTAATGAAATGGCATCACACTGGCTTTAGGGGGCCCCTCAATAAAAATGATTTCCTGAGGACAGGACTGCTTTATGCTAGTGTTAATAATAGCCTGCATTCTTTTACAAGGTTCATGTGAAATAATTTAAACATCCCTCACACCTTCATCTAAGTTATGTCGCAGAAAGGCATTAACCTAACATTAGCATTGTCTCATTTGATATGCATCCAACCTACCTTCCTTGGATCTCCTAAAATAAAACAATGAAATGAGACTGATTAGTTTACTCAAAAGATTTACATATGTATATGATTTGTATGTGGAAGCGTGGAACTCAAACAAATAATGTGAATGATCCACTAAGGAAAATGTGTTATAAGTCGTGGTTGAGCAAATGACACTTTAATTTGAATATCAATCTAAACATGGATGTTTTAATGGGATTGGTAGCTGCAAGTGGCATTTCTATTATGTGTCTCCCATGGTGATGATGCAGTTATAGTGTAAAATCTTAGAAGCATTTCCGAGCATGAATTTTGTAAGGTGATGGTTAATCCATAGTGAGGCTGGGTCCTTGGCCACACTGACATAGGGTCCTAAAGATGCATGAGAGGGGGGAAGTAGTTTCATAAACCCTAGTGTGATCGAAAGATGCTTTGTCAGCAATGTAAGATGTCATTATTCTATCATGATGCACATGGTCGAGAAACTAGGTTTCCATCGTCTAAGACTTCGAGTACATTACTAAAACAATGAGTCCCTTCCCACCTTGGTGTTGTTACAAGAATGAGGATCAATAATGAAAATATGATGTTATGATGCCCAGATAGTGCCAATAGATGTTTTTGGAAATGCAGCTAGAGGATAGGATGAAGTTAGACCAAGCTGTGGATTTATTCTATCATCCAAGGTTTTAGGTGCACAAGATGGGGATGAAAATACACAAACCTAGATACATTTGGATGGGACGAGGATGATGTTGAGGTTGTGCCATAGAAAAAATGTATTCCCATAAACCATAGTGAGTGAGGATAATTTCAAAGCGGGGTTGGGCCTTCAATCACATGCCCCTAGGGTTACAAAGTTGCCAAGGAATGAAATGATTCTCACAAACCCTAATGCACGTGCTGAGGTGAAGGATTGACCAAGAACCTAGGGAAAATATTCTGAACAGACTCTCACCATGATGCCATGTGATGCCATTGAAAATGCATCCCTAGAGGCATGCGAATATGAGCTTAAAAATCATGAGAGATTCTTAATGAATGAATGCATCCATTAACCTTTGGAACCTTAATGTGATCCAAAGGCCTTTGTCTGAGATAAAGCATGATGTAGATGCAATGTATGAAGCATGAGTGGGTGCATCAAAGGAGTTGGACAAGCCAGATTGTAGGGAGAGTAACTAGTTGTAGGCCTTATCGTAACCCTAGAGGTAGATGAATAAGCTTAAATGATGAAGGGAATCATGCTAGGGTCGATTTAGGGTTTCTCTCCAAACCCTAGTAAGGTCAACATAATTAAAGCTAGAATAGAGTCTTGTCTTCCCACACACGGTGCCACCACTGATCAAAAGGAACATTAAATAGGTAAAATCTCTGAATTCATAGGAAAGACATCAAATTTTTTAAACCCTAACACAATGGTAGGGCCAATGTCTGAGATGAGTAATGACAAACGAATGCAATATATACTGCATGATTGCACAAGTGAGTGCATGGACAGGGTATGATAACAACAAGCCATGGGGGGGAGGATAATAGGCAAGGAATGACTGGAGTGTCCCTGAATGGCTTGAGGCAAGCAACAGGGGGACCCAAAATTTTAGATTTGTCCAAAATTTTGGGTGGTGTCATAGCATCTACAACAATTGGTGAACCACTAGTAGAATCTAGTATCTCTGTCAAAAACCCTATAATAGTCTGAGCCCAATTATTGATGTGAGGTAATATTGAATGGTTTCTATGGGCACCTCTTGCGTTGCCTCGATCTTTGCATATATTCCTTCTCTTTGTGTCTCATCTAGGTCATGCCAGTCAGTAAACACCCAATTAAAATTTCACACATGCAAGTAGTTGATGTTGATGTAAAGAACGAGGTAGAGGGCTTATAATATTTAGAATTTTAAAAGTAAGTTTCTAGTGTTGCTCCACTGCTAGTGGCTCTGGACAGTCTCTCGATGGAGCCACTGAAGAAATCACAAATGTTGCTCCGCTGCCAGTGAGCCCAGTCAGTACCCTAGCAGAGTTGTTGCATTTCCTCTCTGTGCAGGAATCCTTTCTCAATCCTTTACCCTTTGTTTCATTTCATTTTATTTTATGTGTGAATTTGCACTTATTACTGGGCATTCATTGTGCTAGCGCAGATGAGGGATCCAGAATTATTTTATGAGCAAGAGAGGTTGTTTCTTGTTTGATAGAAACTAAGAGATATCCTATTTAGGTTTTCCCTTATGCCAATCTTCCACATCTCATTTCTAGTCAGCAAGTGAATAACGAACACAAGTCATTGAAACAATCAAGACCATGTTGAGCATGAGGTTTTGGGTTATGGGTATAGGTCATTCAAACTTATTAGGGTTCCCCATGAGAAACCAGTTCTTATTTTCCTACATAATAAATTAGACTTGTAGGAGAGATATCCAAGATGAATCTTTGATGATTGGTTCCAAGAGAGGCTACCGATTTGTGTAACCATCACAACTTCACACCATAATTAGCACTAGGGTTTTAGTTCTAGGGTTAGGTGGCTAGGAAACTCTCCTAGGGTTTCAAACATGTGTGAAGAGGTCGAAGAAATCAATTTATGATTTGATCAAGAGTGAACAGGTGGGAGAAATATATTCACGGTATCCATGGTTTGAAATATTTCCAGTTCATGAAGGATCACACGATGGTATGCAACCTAGAGGGAATTTCTAGGCTAGGTCAAGGGTGAGTGTTGTTGGAAATAATACTAAGAGGGGGGGGTGAATCAGTATTATTAAGTTCTTTTCAATATATCTTCCTTATTTATACTTTGAATTATTCTTCAGATATTGATCGTTACTTTGTATGTTAGTACCATAAAATAATGAGCATGAACAAGATAAATAGATAGTCACACCAAAGAACACCAAATATAAGGTGGAAACCCAATGTGGGTGAAAACCACCTCTTGCAATATGTCTCTATCTTCTTTCAATTAGAAACTTCTTTTACAATGAGATTGTACTGGTGCAGTCCTTTACCAGTATGCAGGCTGCAACCTGCAGAGAGCTACAACCCCCTTACTTCTTTCAAGGACCACTTTTCATAAATTTTCAAACTGGATCCAAGAAGATCAAATGATCATAAAGTATAAATGATTCTTCAGAAATACCCAAACCTCAGATCAATGCATGTTTTCTTTATACAGCAGATCACCCACGCGCCAACCCAAGCACTAGCTATAAATAAATATCTGATATGGTCACCTTTTATGATCCAGGTGGATATTGGTGGCCACCTGCCAAGTCCACCTGGACCCCCACCATTGTCTTTCTCAGCATTTTTAGTTTCCTTAATTGTAGCACAACTTACTATTTTTAGCAGTTTTTCGGGTCCTGAACTTCCAGAGCCGTTTTGAGGCCCTAAACGACGTTTTTTGGGAAATCTTTCTAACGAGCTATTGTACGCGTCAAACGGAGATCGTATGCCAAAGTTACGACCCCGGGAAGTTGATGTACCAATTTACCCAAACGGGGCCCACAGTTTGGCGTTTCATCTCCTAGGGTTAGGTTTTGGAATGTTAAGGGTTGTCCATTGTTTCTCAACAATAAATAGGCCTTCGAGCCTCATTGTAACACAGTTCAGAGGCATGTAGCCATCACATCTCTTCTCAGAGATAAGCTACCATCGCCCTAGCTAGTTTATTGCCATTTCTGTTTGTAAGCATATTTCAGTATTTTCCATTAATGAAATGAAGTATTATTTCCGCTGCATCATTGTGTATATGGTTATCTCTGTAATTTGTTGTGTTCCTGTTTAAATCCGGATCAGTGGTATCAGAGCGGTCTGCTTTTTCTCTGTTTTTCTTTGCATGTCCCCAACAAGGTCGGGATATAAGGAGTTAGGGCTTGAACTGGTTGAACCTTTGCAAGACCAGCCTCGCAAATCCCGACGGCCTCCCATGGCGGACGAGAAGAAAGACGAGGGGGCAGGAGATCCCATCAAAATCTTGCTCGAAGAAGCGCTCGAGCGACAACGGAACGCGATGATGGACAGCTTTGCGCAGATCCTTCAGCGGCTACCCAGAAGCGGCGCATCGGCTTCCAGTAGCTCCTCTGGAAACGCCACACCCTTTAGGGTACAAGTTAATTTTGAAATCCCCATATTCGAGGGTCAGATAGACGCCGATGCCGTAGATAAATGGTTAAATCTGCTAGAGGGTTATTTTTCTGTTCATGAATTTTCGAGCCGGGAAAAGATTGTTTTTGCTCTTCTCAAAGCAGCCCCCCACGTCAAGGACTGGTGGGAAACCTACTGCGAGCAGAAGGATGAAAGTACTGGCTCACTTTTTCAGCCGCACCCACCTGGGATTCGTTCCGGGATGCCATCAAGGAGCAGTACTACCCTGTCGGAAGCTATGAGGATGAATACATAAAGTGGACCACGCTGCGGCAGGGAAGGGACCAAGACGTGCCGGAGTTCACCAATCTTTTCCATACCCTTCGCACAAAGTTGGGTATCAAGGATTCGGAGCAACATTTGATCCTCAAATACCGTGGCTGCCTGCACAAGTACATCCAGGAAGAAATACAGTTCTTAAACATCCCCTCGCTCGGCGCAGCATACCGGTATGCCGTCAAGGTCGAGCAGAAGTTTAAACAAAAGAAGCGAGACTTTGGATCTGCGAATCCAAAGCAGGGGAAAGGTGCCCCTAAACCACAGAACAAAGGACAAAGCCAAGGCGGGACAGCCCAAGACAACCAGCCGAAGCTGCAAGCAAAGAGCAACGCCGCGAAGCCGAGAAAGGACACTGGAAAATGGTGCGAGTTCCATAAGAGCTCCACTCACAACACAAGTGAGTGTCGGGCCAAGCAGTCACTGGTGGCTGAGCTAAAGGTTTCAGAATCAGATGCATGTTCCGACTCTGAGTCAGAACCCGATAAGGGGTATGAAAAAGGGAAGCAGATCATTGATGCGGATCCCAGCGCCACTGTTGCTACCGCAAAGATCCAGAAAAATCAACCCGAAGATCCAGAGGAGGAGGAGCGTCTCTTCCACTCCCAGATGTGGGTAAAGGGCTCCCCGATACAGTTCATTGTTGATAGCGGGAGTCAAAAGAACCTCATTTCGGCAGAGGTCGTGAAGCGGTTGGGCTTACCGACCACAGCACATCCACAACCATACACCATTGGGTGGCTTCACCAAGGGCGAGATCTTCGCGTGAGCCAGCAGTGTCGCCTTCCATACAACATCAAGCCCTTCACGGATGAGGTATTGTGTGACATTGCTCCCCTTGAAGTTTGTGATGTATTACTAGGACAACCATACTTGTGGAAGCGACATGTTGTGTATGAATCAAGGCCCCGTGCTGTTATTATTACATTGGGAAATAAGCTGTTCAGGATACCAGAGGTAGCACCACCTGCCGCCATCTCTTTGATTACTGCAAAACAATGCAGTAAGATCATTTCCAAAACCAGGAAATTTGTTTTCCTGATGATACGCCCTCAAGGGAAGAAGAAGACAGTGGCCGCGGCCTCCAAACGGGGTTCCTCTGCACGGCAGCTACAGATGGACAAGATTGTGGAGGAGTACGAAGACATCTTCACCTCCCCGGCAGGGGTTCCTCTGCACTGTCAAGTCAAGCACTCCATCGATCTGACCCCAGGTGCGCCGCTACCCAATGGACCAATTTATCGGCGCTCCGTTCTGGAGAACAATGAAATCAAGAGACAGATTCAGGAGCTCCTGCAGAAAGGTCACATCCGTCCGAGTTCTTCGCCCTGTGGGAGCCCGATAGTGTTGGTACAGAAGAAGGATGGGACGTGGAGACTCTGTATTGACTATCGGGCGCTGAACAAGATCACTGTCCGTAATAGGTACCCGATCCCGCGGATCGATGACCTCCTAGACCAACTAAAGGGGGCGAAATATTTCAGCAAGATCGATCTGAAGTCAGGATATCACCAGGTACCAATTGAACCCTCAGATGTGTGGAAGACTGCCTTCAAATCCAAGGAGGGCCTCTTCGAATGGTTGGTCATGCCTTTCGGATTGACGAATGCTCCCGCAACCTTTATGAGGCTAATGGATGACATCTTGCGGCCATTCACCAACTCCTTTGTAGTAGTATACTTGGATGACATTCTGATCTTCAGCCAGAGTTGGGAAGAGCACCTCCACCACATCCGACAGGTTCTCCAAACACTGCGGCAACACAAGCTATGTGCCAATTTGGAGAAATGCACTTTTGGCATGACCGAGGTTCAGTATCTGGGATACATCATTGATGAACAGGGGGTGCATGTCGATCCAGCCAAGGTCCAAGTCATTCGGAATTGGCCCTCTCCAACCACTCTAACAGAGCTCCGCAGCTTTCTAGGTCTTGCCAACTTCTACCGCAGGTTTGTGTTGGGATTTTCTCATATTTCTTGGCCCTTGAGTCAAGTCACCAAGGGCGGGGCGAAAGCAAAATTCTTTTGGTCTGAATCTCAACAGAAGTCATTCAGGGAGTTGAAGGATCGCCTCTGCACGGCACCAGTGCTCGCGTTACCAGATTTACAACAACCATTTGAGGTCGAGACAGATGCCTCTGACTATGCTATTGGGGCAGTCCTTACTCAACATGGACATCCAGTGGCATATCACAGTGAAACACTTTCAGACACAGTCCGGAAGTACCCCACTTATGATAAAGAGATGTATTCCATTGTACAGGCCTACCGACAATGGAAGCATTACATTTTGGGGAAGGAAACGGTCATCCACACAGACCACCGACCTCTGCAGTTCATACAGACCCAAGGGAAATTGCAGAATGATCGCCATCAGAAGTGGTCTACATACCTGCAACAGTTTCACTTGAATATCAAGTATAAAAAGGGCAGCACCAATAATGTTGCAGATTGCCTCAGTCGACCACCGATCATGGCGCTAACCACCGTGCTCAACTCTTGCGGGCACGAGACTTCTGATTGGCCACTTCTCTACAAAAGCGACCCAGAATTTGGCCACACATACCAGACACTCTTGGAGGGTCGGCAGGTTGCAGATTTTCACCTCCAGGATGCCCTATTATGCCACCTCGGTCACCTCTGTGTTCCTTCAAGCGAGCGTGCCAAGATGATTTGGGAAGCACACTACAGTCGGGCTGCTGGGCATTTCGGGGTCGAGAAAACAGTGGCAGTACTGCAAAACTATTTCTATTGGCCGAATCTTCGATAGGATGTTGGGAAGTACATCCGATCATGTACTGCCTGTGCCATTGCCAAACCGACCATTAAGAAGCAAGGCCTCTATACCCTGTTGCCTACCCCTAGTCGACCTTGGGAATCCATCTCCATGGATTACATGTCAGGCCTTCCTTCCACTAAGCATGGAAATGACTGTGTTTTTGTGGTCGTCGACAGGTTCTCAAAGATGGCCATTATGATGGCCTGCAAGAAGAATATCACAGCAGAAGCCACTGCTAAACTCTTCTTTGAACGAGTGTGGGTGCACTTTGGGATCCCACAGTCTATCATCTCAGATCGGGACAGTCGGTTTCTCAGCACCTTTTGGTCCAGTCTCTGGTCAATGCTGGACACCAAACTCACGAAGTCCACAGCCTTCCATCCTCAAACTGATGGCCAGACGGAGGTTGTCAATAGGATGATTGTGCACATTCTGCGCATGTATAACTCAAAGCATCCACGCACATGGGACGAGAGCCTCCCCTACGTTCAGCACAGCTACAACCGAGCTCTTCACAGCTCCACTGGCCATAGCCCTTTTCAGGTGGGTTTGGGATTCCAGCCACTATGCCCCATTGATGTGGCCATGCCACTTGCAGCTACTCACGTGAATTCAGCTCATGTCCAGTCCGAAACAGATAAGGCCACCAGCTTCATTGAGCGAATCCAACATATTCGCCAGCAGGTCCATGACATTCTTGAGAAATCAAATGCCAAGTACAAGCAGCGACATGATCAACATCGGGTGCCACACAAGTTTCAGGTGGGCGACAAAGTCTGGTTGCATTTGCAAAAGGAACGCCTTACTGGAGCCTATCGGAAATTGAGACCACTCCGATATGGTCCTTACACCATTACTAAGGCTATGGGAGACAATGCATTTGAGCTCAGCATTCCCCCATTCCTTGGCCTGCACCCAGTATTTAATGTGGACCGCCTTCGGCCATACTTTCCACCATTGCTAGACACATCCGACATTGCAGAACAGCTCAAACCCACAGAATTAAATCCAGATTGCATGGAACAAGCCGCAACTGATCGGATCATGGACACACAGATCAAGAACACTCGCCAACAGAATATCCAACTGTATCGAGTTGTCAAAGCGGGCCAACTCCTTCAGCAGGGCAAGTGGCTCACCAGGGAACAAGTTCAGCAGAAGTTTCCTCATCTCATGGAGGAGCTCAACGCAATGGGGACCATTGCTTCCTAAGGGGGGAGGAATGATCCAGGTGGATATTGGTGGCCACCTGCCAAGTCCACCTGGACCCCCACCATTGTCTTTCTCAGCATTTTCAGTTTCCTTAATTGTAGCACAACTTACTATTTTTAGCAGTTTTTCGGGTCCTGAACTTCCGGAGCCGTTTTGAGGCCCTAAACGACGTTTTTTGGGAAATCTGGGGGCAACATGGGTCCATGGACCGATGTTGCCCTTCCCAAAGTGGTAGTGCTTGGATAGATCTTTCTAACGAGCTATTGTACGCGTCAAACGGAGATCGTATGCCAAAGTTACGACCCCGGGAAGTTGATGTACCAATTTACCCAAACGGGGCCCACAGTTTGGCATTTCATCTCCTAGGGTTAGGTTTTGGAATGTTAAGGGTTGTCCATTGTTTCTCAACAATAAATAGGCCTTCGAGCCTCATTGTAACACAGTTCAGAGGCATGTAGCCATCACATCTCTTCTCAGAGATAAGCTACCATCGCCCTAGCTAGTTTATTGCCATTTCTGTTTGTAAGCATATTTCAGTATTTTCCATTAATGAAATGAAGTATTATTTCCGCTGCATCATTGTGTATATGGTTATCTCTGTAATTTGTTGTGTTCCTGTTTAAATCCGGATCATTTTAATCAGAGGTTGTATATGCCAGAATCATACCATAATGCAGAGGACATACATTTTGTAGAGCACCCAGAGGCTAGACACAAGACAAACCCAATATCCGGACCCAGAGGCCTTTAGGGAATCAACAGAAGATGCTATATCATAGTTAAGGAATGATTGCTACTTCCCTGCGGTTGGCTGCTCTCAACTGAACTGCAATTCCCCCGAAGCGATGCGGATCTGTCGTCCTGCACGCATTCTTCTTGAATTCGGTTCAGTAGATTGCTCCTTGACAGATCATAAGAATGCCGATCTATTCTCCCTTAAGATCTTCAATTCATAATCGATACCTTGCCACCGGATCCCCTTTTTCTTTATATAGTCATGCTTTTGATAATACCATGAATCGAAACCAGAGGATCCGAAACCTGAGGCGCAACTGTTTTGACCAATTCTCTTAAGAGAAGGCTTAAGCGGGAAAACTATGATAGCGGTCCAAAACCACAAAAGGCGGGCTTTTAACTTAATGCATCCAAACTAATAATATATCGGGTCCAATCCTTATTGCTATCGGCGCCTGCCCATCTCATGGTTTATTCCTGACGTCTGATCCGATGGATCGGATGCGACATGCCCCATTAACCAGCCTTTATTTATATATCGGGTCCGCTCCTCATCGCTAACAATACATGCCCGGCGTCCGATCCGATGGATCGGATGCGATATGCCCCATTAACCAGCCTTTATTTATATATCGGGTCCGCTCCTTTCATCGCTATCGGCGATTTGAAGTGGGAGGCTATTATAAGATGGGCGAACACCGCGGATGCGATTTAATATGAAATGCTTTTAATTCCTTCATCGGGTCCGACCCCTCTTATCGCAATCAGAGGATTGGGGTGGGCGACCCTTTATGTATTCCGATATACTGTGGACGCGATATTTTTATAAACCATGTTTTGATGCCTTCATCGGGTCCGCTCGCAATCGGAGGTTTCAACGAAGTCTGACGCGCATATATGTCGAACTGCGGATGCGATATTATTATATATGTCTTTAATGCTCCCATCGGGTCCACTACCTCTTTATCGCACTCGGCATTCAGGGCTTTTAAGCATCGGAAGCGATATTATTATACGTCAAGTCTAATTCCACCATCGGGTCCACTGAGTTATCGCAATCGGAGGATTTGAGGTGGGCGACCCTTTATGTATTGCGATACTGTGGATGCGATCTTGTTATAAACCATGATTGATGCCTTCATCGGGTCCGCTCCCAATCGGAGGTTTCAACGAAGTCACTTAGCCGGACCCCCGACGCGCATGGATGCGATATTAATATAAACCAAAGTTAATGCCACCATCGGGTCCATTATGATATGCTTCCGGGTCACACAGCCGAAACACCATTGCGCCGATATGCCGAAACATATATATATATATCTATATATATATATATATATATATATATATATATATATATATATATATATATATATATATATATATATATAATTGATATGCGATATGCCGAAACTTCGATGCCGCAATTATATTATACATGTAACCACCAAAAGGGGATATAATGCATATATATGTGTTTTACGCACCCAACCAACTCCCGATAATATAAATGCATGCATATATGGGTTTTAGTAAGCCCGATAGCTCCCGATAGTGATAATGAATACATATATGGGTTTTAAGCACCCAAACACCTCCTGATAATGTTAATACATGCATATGTGGCCTGATCACTCCCGATAATGATTTAGCATGCATATATATGAGAAAAAGCCTTTATTTCTCTTATAAGCTCCCAATGGCTCATTGGCTCCCAATAACTGCTTCTTTTTTATATAAACATATGTAAATGGCTCCTCTTGTCTCCTCTTGGCTCTTCTTGTCCGATATGCCCTATTTTCTCTATTTATCTCTTCTGTAGATGTATATAAGTGAGATGTTCTTCTATGAGTGGGTTGCCATCAAGTACAACACATGCTCATAATGCCATAATGCCAACAATCTCCCCCTTTGGACTTGATGGCAACAACACCATCCAAAAAGCACTCTCCCCCTTTGACATCAAGGGCAAAGGGCGGATATATGCTTCTCCTAACTATTTCTCCCCCTGAACCTTGTACGCGTATACCCCATCAGAACCTCGCGTACAAGCACCAATCTGAGAATTAACAGCAGGATGATGCGTCGACAACCCCCAGCTTCTGCCTGAGGTATTCAAAAGTCTCCCTGGGCAATGGTTTGGTAAATATATCAGCCACTTGTTCCTTAGAAGAAATGCATTCCAACTTGACCTTTTGTTCAAGCACTTGTTCTCTGAGAAAATGATACTTGATCGGTATGTGCTTGGTTTTTGAATGCATGACTGGGTTCTTTGAAATGCTGATTGCACTTGTATTATCACATAAGATGGGGATAGGTGGAGTACAAGTGATTTGGAAATCCTGTAAAGTCTACATCATCCAAAGAAGTTGGGTGCAACAAGATGCAACAGCCACATATTCTGCTTCAGCTGTAGATAAAGCAATCGAAATTTGTTTCTTGTTGAACCAAGATACTAATCTGGAACCCATAAAGAAAGCACCACCACTTGTGCTTTTCCTGTCATCCACACTTCCAGCCCAATCTGCATCTGTGTAAGCATGAAGTGTGAGATCTGTATCTCTAGGATACCATAAGCCAAAGTTTTGAGTTCCTTGAAGATATTTGAAGATCCTCTTTACTGCCTGAAGATGAGTTTACTTTGGGTTTGCCTGAAATCTTCCAACTATTCCAACTGCATGCATGATGTCTGGTCGGGTACCTATCAAATAAAGTAGACTTCCAATCATATATCTGTATGTTGGTTGATGAACTGCAGCCGATTCATCATTTGCACTAAGACTGCATCCTGTAACCATGGGAGTACATACTGGTTTTGAATCTTCCATGCCATACTTCTTCAAAATCTACTTGAGGTACTCGGTTTGAGACAAGAAGATACCGTCTTTATTTTGTTGGATTTGCAATCCAAGAAAGTATGTCAGTTCACCTAGCAGGGACATTTCGAATTCTTTCTGCATTACCGAGGAAAAGTTTTGACTCATAGTTTCTTCATTGCTGCCAAAAATAATATCATCTACATACACAACAAGTATTAGCAACTTGTCATTTTCAATTTTTATATAAAGATTGCTATCTGCTGATCCTTTTTAAAAACCTTGTTGATGAAGATATTTGTCCAAACGGTAGTACCAAGCCCTTGGAGCTTGTTTAAGACCATAGAGAGCCTTTTTCAGTCTACATACAAGGTTTGGATCATTCCCAAGAATGAACCCATCTAGCTGCTCAATGTATACTTCTTCTTCTAAATCTCCATTCAGAAAAGCTAATTTCACATCCATTTGAAATACTTTGAATTTTTGAAAGCTTGAGAGAGCAAGGAACATTCGGATAGCTTCAAGTCTAGCAACAGGAGCAAAAGTTTCTTCAAAGTCTATTCCTTCTTGCTGAGCATATCCCTTACAAACCAGTCTTGCCTTGTTTCTATCTACTTCCCCATTTTCATTCAACTTATTTTTGAAGATCCATTTTGTCCCTATGACATTCTTATCTTTTGGTCTAGGAACTAATTCCCAAGTGTTGTTCTTTTCAATCTGCTCAAGTTCTTCATCCATAGCCTTGACCCAACATTCATCTCTGCATGCTTCTTTTACATTTTGTGGCTCAGTGGAGGAGACAAATGCCAAGTAGCTTGAGGCTTCTGCTATTGTTCTTCTTGTTTGTACACCTGCCTCTTTCTGCCCCAAAATCTGAGATTCTGGATGATTCTTTTGAACATGCCTGGATGGAGTCTTTTCTTCTATCCTTATCTGTTCCTCTGGAGCCTCTTGAGGTTCTTCTTCTTCATTATCCATCTGATTTGAAGGGTAGTCTTCATCCGCTTTGACATCTTCATGATTTACTTGCCTAGGAATGTATCCTTTTTCATCAACCACTACATCAATGCTGTCAACAATTCTTCCAAGTATTTTATTGTAACACTTATATGCTTTTCTATAAGGAGAATAACCAAGGAGAATGCCTTCATCTGCTTTAGGCTCAAGTTTCCCAAGCTGTTCATCAGTATTCTTAATATAGCATTTGCTTCCAAAAATTTTAAAATGCTTTACCGAAGGAGTCTTACCATACCAGAGCTCATGAGGAGTTTGAGTGTTATTTACTCGGACATTTGTTTTGTTGAGAATAACAACCGCGGCATATGAAGCTTCACCCCAGAAGGTTGCAGGAGTTCTAGATTCATCAAGCATGGCACGGGCCATTTGTTGGACTGTTCTGTTCATCCTTTCCACCACTCCATTTTGCTGAGGAGTCCTTGCTGTAGAGAATTCCCTTTTTATTCCATGCTCTTCACAGAAATCGAAAAATTCATTTGAGGTAAATTCCCCACCTCTGTCAGACCTGAGACACTTAATTTTGTGATCTGATTCATTTTCGACCAGGGCTTTGAAGGATTTGAATTTTTCAAATGCTTCATCTTTGTGTTTCATAAGTCCTAACCAAACAAACCTGGAGAAGTCGTCAATGAATAATATAAGGTATTCCTCTCCTCGAGGTGTCCTTGTCCTAAATGGACCACATACATCTGTATGAATAAGTTCGAGAGGTTTGCTAGCTGATCCTTCCTTCTCAGGGAAGTTAGTCCTGGTTTGTTTACCAAACTGACATGATTTGCATATTGTATTCTTTGGAATTTTGATATCTGGAAGATCACGAACTGCCTGATACTTGCATGCTTTCCTTATTTGTGAAAAAGTTAGATGCCCCAACCTCCAGTGCCATAACCAGTGCTCATCATCCTTGCTCATATAACATTGTTGTTGTCCTTCTTCAAATATGTATAGATTGTTTGGAGTTCTTTTGCCTTTGATCACTCTTTCACCTGTATCAAGATCACGAACATGACATCCATTTGATCTAAATATTACCTCGGTTCCTTGATCGCACATCTGACTGAAACTTAGAAGATTATGTTTCAATCCATCAACGTACAAAACATTTCCTGCTGTGACCTTTTCTTTCAATTGAGCAATACCTTTTCCTTTTATGGCAGCAAGAGTATCATTCCCAAATGAAACTTTCTTTCCTTTTTCTAAAGCAGTGTATGATTCAAGTTTTTCTTTATCACCTGTCATATGCTTCGAACATCCGCTGTCAATGTGCCATTGATTTTCCTGTCCTTCTGCATAAAATGCTATCCCACATCTTTCTGGTCGAGGTTCCTTTATTCTCCATGTTCTGGTGCTTGAATCTTGTTCCTTTGTTTGCTGAAACCTACTCCTGCATTCAGAGTCTTCATGGCCAAAGTTATTACAGATAGAGCATTCAATTTCATTTTCAAGAGCCGAGAAGTTGTTATAGGTCCTTTTTGTAATCCCAATCATACTTCTTTGCTTTTGAGCTTCTCTAGTCATGATTGTTTTGTAGGCAACACATTGAGCTGCTTTGTGACTGAAGTTATGGCAAGAGAAACATTGGTCATTGAAGAAACTTCTGCGATTATCAAATTTTCCAGTCATATGATTGTGATTTCTATTTTCATCAATTCTTGAGGTAAATTGAGAGGATCTTGGCTGATTGTAGCTTTTGTTCGTCCTTAAGGTGAATTGTCCCTGATTTGTCTGGTAGTCTTTGTTTATTCTTGATGAAATTTGTCCCTGTTTTACCTGGTGATCTATGTTTAGCTTTTTCTCATATCTTCTTGCAGCATCGAGATAACTCTTCGAGGTGGATGCTTGAGATGTTTCTCCATTATACCCCAGACCTGTCTTAATTAGAGGAGAGCGCTGTACATTGATGATCTCATCCAGAGTTTCAGATCCTTTAACAAATTTAAGATTGAGAGCCTTTGTTTTCTCAATTTCTTTTCGAAGCCCAACAATTTCACATTCTAACTTTTCAAGAGATTGTTCCTTTTCATCAAGTTGGATTTGCAGAGTCTCAATGATCATATTCTTTTATTCTAAGCATGTCTTGAGTCTAGACATCTCCTCATAATAACTATCTATATCTAGAGCATCCATGTAATCATCATCTTCAAAAGCCATTAAAAGTTTATAGGGATTACCTCGCTCATATTCATCGCTATTTGATAGACCATCGCTGTCTTCATGGGTGTAATAGCTCTTCTTATTTGCATTTTGTTTCTTATTCCATATAAAAGGTTCCTTCCCTTGTCAATCTTATCCTTATGAGGACATTTGGTAGCATAGTGACCTACTCTTCCACAAGCAAAACATTTGAAGGGTAACTTACCTCTGAATCTGCCAGTACCTCGTTGAAGATTTCTGACAAAATTTGATTCTTCTTCTTCTTCTGACACATGACTTGATTCAAGGTACTCTCCTTTGCCTGAAGCCTTGAAGGCAGCTTCTCTCCTATCTGAAGGACCTCCTTTTCTCATTTCATAAGCAGTTAGAATTCCATGCAGCTGTGACATGGTGAGAGTTCGTAGATTCTCCTTTTCTTCTATGGCGGACACTTTAGATTCAAACTTGGTGGAAAGGATCTTAGAACTTTTTCAACCACAATAACCTCTTTTATTTCTTCACCCAAGTTTTTCATGCAGTTAACAATCTCATCTACCCTAAGGAAATAGTTAGCCACACTTTCATCATTATACATTCTGAGATTCTCATACTGAATCCTGAGGGTTTGAAGTTTAGCACGCTTTACCTGTTCATCTCCTTCATAGCTCAAGACAATCTTGTCCCATATTTCTTTTGCGGATTTATATTGCATAACCTTTACGAATTCTGATTGAGATAGGCATCCCAACAAAGTATTAACTGCTTTAGCATTTGTTTCATATTTCTTTTTCTCGACCAGATCTGTAGGAGTAGCTGAAGGAAAAGTGTAGCCTGTCTCTATGATATCCCAAACTTCTGTACCAAGAGATTGAAGATAGGCAGTAACTCTTACCTTCCAATAATTGAAGTTTGTCCCATCAAAAATCGGTGGCCTGATTGATGCTTCCCTCTCGTAGTTGCTCATAATGAACGATCTTCCTTCAAGTGATAAAGCTTCTCTGAAGGACCGGCTCTGATACCAATTGTTGGAAATAATACTGAGAGGGGGGGGTGAATCAGTATTATTAAGTTCTTTTCAATATATCTTCCTTATTTATACTTTGAATTATTCTTCAGATATTGATCGTTACTTTGTATGTCAATACCATAAAATAATGAGCATGAACAAGTTAAATAGATAGTCACACCAAAGAACACCAGATATAATGTGGAAACCCAATGTGGTTGAAAACCACCTGCTGCAATATGTCTCTATCTTCTTTCAATTAGAAACTTCTTTTACAATGAGATTGTACTGGTGCAGTCCTTTACCAGTACGCAGGCTGCAACCTGCAGAGAGCTACAACTCTCTCTCGTTTTCCAGTCTCTCCTGGAAGGGAGCTACAACCCCCTTACTTCTTTCAAGGACCACTTTTCATAAATTTTCAAACTGGATCCAAGAAGATCAAATGATCATAAAGTATAAATGATTCTTCAAAAATACCCAAACCTCAAATCAATGCATGTTTTCTTTATACAACAGATCACCCACGTGCCAACCCAAGCACTAGCTATAAATAAATATCTGATCTGGTCACCTTTTAATCAGAGGTTGTATATGCTAGAATCATACCATAATGCAGAGAACATACATGTTATAGAGCACCCAGAGGTTAGACACAAGACAAACCCAATATCCGGACCCAGAGACCTTTAGCAAATCAACAGAAGACGCTATGTCAGAGTTAAGGAATGACTGCTACTTCCCTGCGGTTGGCTGCTCTCAACTGAACTGCAATACCCCCGAAGCAATGCGGATCTGCCGTCCTACACGCATTCTTCTTGAATTCGGTTCAGTAGATTTCTCCTTGACAGATCATAAGAATGCCGATCTATTCTCTCTTAGGATCTTCAATTCATAATCGATACCTTGCCACCGGATCCCCTCTTTCTTTATATAGTCATGCTTTTGATAATACCATGAATCGAAACCAGAGGATCCGAAACCTGAGGCGCAATTGTTTTGACCAATTCTCTTAAGAGAAAGCTTAAGCGGGAAAACTATGATAGCGGTCCAAAACCACAAAAGGCGGGATTTTAACTTAATTCATCCAAAGTAATAATATATCGGGTCCAATCCTTATTGCTATCGGCGCTTGCCCATCTCATGGTTTATTCCTGACGTCCGATCCGATGGATCGGATGCGACATGCCCCATTAACCAGCCTTTATTTATATATCGGGTCCGCTCCTCATCATTAACAATACATGCCCGGCGTCCAATCCGATGGATCGGATGCGATATGCACATTAACCAACCTTTATTTATATATCGGGTCCGCTCCTTTCATCGCTATCGGTGATTTGAAGTGGGAGGCTATTATAAGATGGGCGAACACCGCGGATGCGATTTAATATGAAATGCTTTTAATTCCTTCATTGGGTCCGACCCCTCTTATCGCAATCGGAGGATTGGGGTGGGCGACCCTTTATGTATTCCAATATACTGTGGATGCGATATTCTTATAAACCATGTTTTGATGCCTTCATCGGGTCCGCTCGCAATCGGAGGTTTCAACGAAGTCCGACACGCATATATGCCAAACTGCGGATGTGATATTATTATATATTGTCTTTAATGCTCCCATCGGGTCCACTACCTCTTTATCGCACTCGGCATTCAGGGCTTTTAAGCATCGGACGCGATATTATTATACGTTAAGTTTAATTCCACCATCGGGTCCGCTGAGTTATCGCAATCGGAGGATTTGAGGTGGGCGACCCTTTATGTATTGCGATACTGCGGATGCGATCTTGTTATAAACCATGATTGATGCCTTCATTGGGTCCACTCCCAATCGGAGGTTTCAACGAAGTCACTTAGCCGGACCCCCGACACGCATGGATGCGATATTAATATAAACCAAAGTTAATGCCACCATCGGGTCCATTGCAATATGCTTCCGGGTCACACAGCCGAAACACCATTGCGCCGATATGCCGAAACATATATATCTATATCTATATATATATATATATATATATATATATATATATATATATATATATATATATATATATATATATATATATATATATATATATATATATATATATATATATATATATATATATATATATATATATATATATATATATATATATATATATATATATATATATATATATATATAATTGATATGCGATATGCCGAAACTTCGATGCCGCAATTATATTATTCATGTAACCGCCGAAATGGGATATAATGCATATATATGGGTTTTACGCACCCAACCAACTCCTGATAATATAAATGCATGCATATATGGGTTTTAGTAAGCCCGATAGCTCCCGATAGTGATAATGAATACATATATGGGTTTTAAGCACCCAAACACCTCCCGATAATGTTAATACATGCATATGTGGCCTGATCACTCCCGATAATGATTTAGCATGCATATATATGAGAAAAAGCCTCTATTGCTCTGATAAGCTCCCAATGGCTCAATGGCTCCCGATAACTGCTTGTTTTTGATATAAACATATGTAAATGGCTCCTCTTGTCTCCTCTTGGCTCTTCTTGTCTGATATGCCCTGTTTTCTCTATTTCTCTCTTCTATAGATGTATATAAGTGAGATGTTCTTCTATGAGTGGGTTGCCATCAAGTACAACACATGCTCATAATGCCATAATGCCAACAAGTGTGTGCCAAATGAAAGGGAAGGTGCATGATGCAATGCAGCAGACATGTCTTATGGTGTAATATAATTCTATCAGCAGAAGAGGTCAGCTAACGGCAGATAAAATAACCATGCAAAGATGTTATTTATGTTATGCAACAACAAGCAGTGTAAGAATGCGAATGCAAGCTGGTGGAAAATTGAACAGCAGGAAACTAAAAATCCCATGGCAAGGGAAACAAAAAATAACAAATTTAAACCATAAAGAAAATTCTAATCAGCAAATGAATAATAAAAACCTAAAACTTAACTAGTCTAAACCCTAAATCCTAACTTAACTTAAGAGGAGATCGAGTCATGCGAAATCGAACTTCCAATGTAGCCACCGCAACAGTTCTCGACCTGCAAAAACAAATATGACATCAATCACAATTTTGTGAAAAGATTTGTCCAAAAAAGAAAATGCTTACCTGTAAAGCACGCTCAACAGAAATAAAATCTCATCTACTTATAGGGAAACATGACAGAAAATACATTTCAAGCCAAACTACAATCCAATCCTGGTAAACCAAATCACAAGTGTGAAATTTATAGTCATCCAGACATGACATACATCTGTTCATGCTTAACCCTAAATCTAATGCAAGGCAAGATTCTGTCCGCTAGCAACAGAATCCACCAAATTAATCTTATCAGCAACCCTATCATGATGTAGAGGATGATCAACTTGATAACTCGCAAAAGAGGGGCTTCTGCTGGGTGTAACTGAGATCCCTAAGGATTCAAACACAGAAACCCTAATTTCGGAAACCCTGGTTTGAAATTGTTCATAGGCTTCATCTAGGGTGTGAGGCCCTGACATAGCCATCACTGGAGGCTGAAGTGCCTCATCGTCCTGACAAAACTCTGAACCTTCAAATGACACACCATCAAATATTGGTAGCTTCGCAATATTTGTAAGTGGATGACTATGGTTATCATTGGTTGTGACCAGACAACTATCAGTGAAAATATTATTGATTGGATCTAATGTCTAAATATTGATAGATTGGTAGCTCGATAGATTATATTCTTTAGATTCCCAAAAATGAATTGAATCAAACGAAAGAGTCTCAGGTAGAGGGGAGGTCAGGAGATGGTCACCTTCCCATATAGGAGATTGTAAGACATCATTTGAGAGTGTATGTTGACAGACTGTACTAGCTCAGCAACAATCAAAATGATTTGAGACAATGGCCAGAGAACTCCCTTCAGCAAACAAATTAGGGTATAGATGTTGATGCACATTAGTTGAAAGCTGATGGAATGATTTTTTCAGAGATACATAGCTCTAATCAAAGGATTTTTGAGATGAGCTCGCATCCAACAATATGGTGTTGAGAGCAGCATGGTGTGTAGAAACCCTAATTCGACCTGGTTCAGGGGTTTCAGCAGGAACATGAGAACCTGACATAACCATCAGTAGAAGTTGAAGTGCCTCAACTTCCTGATGAGTCCCTAAACATTCGAAAGGTGTATCATCAAATTTTGGTGGCTTCATAGGATCAATATATGGATATGTAGGATAATCACCAAAGGTGTGAGTGAATGTATTTTTGGTATAATGAGAATCGTTGAAACCACTAGTTTGATCAAGTTGGGTATCTTGCACATAAGTCTCTTCTTGGACAGAGAGTGAAGAGGGATTAATGATAGAACCAGCTTGATCTAGGTGAGGTGCAAGGCCCTCTCCTTCACTTGTTAAAGGTTGTAGGTTGAAAAGATCTGGCACAAGAGGTTTGAGGTCCGCCTCCCTTAACTATGAAACATCACTCCCATGTTCATGATTGTGATTAACACGAGCAAGACAAAGATATGCATGATGTGAAGGAACCGCCAGTGTAGTAGACCCATGGACTAAATCTGGGTAGAAAGGATGCACAGGGTCAGATGAAGGGGCACCAATCGAACCAAGACTCACATCCTGCCCATTTATGTTTGCCAAATGGGAAGATGGATTTGAAGACATGATGTGGTTCGTGCATTTGATGGGACAATCAACTTTACCCGAGACAAGATCAAGGCCATCATGGGCACATGAATGAGATCCATGAATATAATGAGGAAGATATGTTATATAATTTTCAAATTCAAGATCAAAAGAATGTACGAGGGATTTAGAGATGAGGCCATTAGATTCATCTCCCAGAAAGCATTGTTCATCATTTGAACCATTTATAGCCAAAATATTATTATGTAACAAGTCAAGAGGAGGATGAGAAATCCCACTAGAAGTAATCTCCTCCTCGAGGGCTTGAGGTTGTTCCGGATTCAGAGAGATAGGAAAAACAAGATTAGGGGTATAATCCTGACACTTTGTAATTTTCAAATTATGATGATACTCATGTGAAACAAGATTTGTTTCTAATTGAAAATGTTGTAAAGAAACGAGAACCAATCATTGAAAATTTATATTCAAATACGCCCAGTTGACATCTCTTTTGGGAAATTCAAAACAAAGATGTACAAATCTAAAAGAAAAAGCCTCTAAATATTCTTCAGATTTCATCCTAAGCTCATTTATCCTCTTTAACAAATTTTCAAAATCGTACCTGTGAAATTCTTGTTGGAGCCTACCAATGAGTTGCTCAAATGAATTAATCAACGTCGTTGGCAACGTATGGCACCATTTCTTGGTGCGACCTTCAAGGGTGAGGGAGAAGAACACACAAGAAAACTCTTCATCGTCGATCTCAAAAGATTAACAAACCTCGAGGAAATCAGAAATGTGCTCGATTATGGATGTTCCATCCTCACCATCAAACTTTAAATGAGACAAGTGATGGTGCCGCTCCTCAGGAATTGAAAGTTTAAAAATAGACAAACCAAATAAACACCCTAGGAGAAAAATTCTGGACAGAGCCATTAACAGATATGAGACTAAATTATAGGCTCCGAGGGCTCAGCTTGTCATCTCACCCTCCTTCTAACGCAAATTTTTTGACGGGTCGCAATGTACCACCAAAAATTAAGGGGTCTCCTTGGTGTGAAGTCCTAGTTATACCTCACACCGTTTCAGATAGGAGCCCCATTTGATATGTGGGCCTGACTGCCACCATGAATGTTTTCTACTCCTGGTTATTAAATGAGAAGGTGTCAGAGTAGGGAAAGAATGAAATGCTCGGGAAAAGAATAAAAATCAACCCAAGATTTAAAAATTGCAGAAAGAGGTAGGAACAAGTCTCAACAACAATAATAAGAGATATACGATGAGAGGGATTAATAAGCTAAAACCCCATCAGACATAATAAACAAGAACATGCCAGAAGTCAATTGCGAAGTAGTTCAAAATAGGTCACTGACATGGCAACGAACAAGTAAACATAGATTTGAAAGAGAAACATACATGCAACCACTATTTATCAGTACATAACATCTTGCGTATATGAAAGCACACATACAAATATGGTGAGGTGCCCGACAACTAATACAACCACCACGAATAAGCATGGGAATCAGTGCCAAAGATAAAAGAAAACATATTATTAATATTGTTGCAACTTCAAATACATATCATGCAATTGGTCAATACCCAATAGTGGAACATGGGTTGTTTATACTATTCCCCAATGCCAAGGCCCAAAACCCTAGCCCCACTACAAATCCACTCTACTAGCTACCAAGAGCAAAGTGGCCATAGCTCTCAAGCATAAACCATGTATCTCTAGTCTTAGCTTCTACTCAAGTGCCAAAGTCATGAAATGAGGCCCAAGGGAACATTTATAGGGATGAGGTGATTGTTCACCTACCATGACCCTTGGCCTTCCCTCATGACCTTTCGGCTATCCTCATGACTCTTGAGTTTACCCACTTATTTCTCAAGCCAAAATTGGTTGTTACATGCCCACATCAGTCCCAACATAGTGGTTGCTATAATGGTGCGTGATATTTACATTATGATGAAATAGAGAGAGGATGGATGTAGAGGGTTATTGGAAACCCTAGAATTCTTGATGATTGTATCTCACAATGATTTGGATGTTTGGTCCTAAAACCAATTTGTTTTCATGCCACTATGCTTTGCTTGCATTCATCAATCCTCTGTTAATCTGCCTTGGGTTTTATTGAGGGGTTATTGAAGCTTACAAGGGACCATATGGCTTGTTAAAGGGGAACCCTAGCCATCAAGCTTCATGACAAACTGTAATCCTTCTACATATATCAACATATTTCTTACCTCCTTCTAACTTTTGTGGTTGAGGCAACTTTAAGTAACCGATGAATGTATGGCTTTGTCTTGGTGTGCTATGGTCGCAACCCTTTGGGACAACATGCTCCATACTCCTCATAACCTTGAAGCATTCTCCAATTAGTGGAAAATCTATATGATTGAGACATTCATGCCCTATAATCCTATAAGGACATAATCATCAATTAAAACCCATGATAAACATACGGTGGTAAAAAGGAAATAAATGAGACAAATTAATGAATGATCAATTGGAGGGGAAAGAAAGATTCCATTTTCACGAGTGTTGTTGATGGGTTGTTCATCATCATTCATGTTTCTCCACAACAACAAAACCAACACATAGCTTCCCCTTTGCCTTGGATAAGGTCCAACAAAAGCAGCCAGCCCATTACTGAGCCACTATGCCTCTCAAATTCACAATAGTTCGTGGGAATCAACAACAGGAAACTAAATTTCGAGTCATATTCTACCATCTAGGACATTATCACTCACATATAATTTCCTCATATTTGTGATCTGATGACCCAAAGATCCAACACCTTGGCACTCACTAAACCGATCTCATTTAGAAGTACGACTTAAATAAATTGGACAGAATCGCGACATAGAAGTCACATAGTCACATTTTGTTGGAAGTTGCAACTCCGATGGCGAGTCATGGCCATGACCCTGTGACTTCTTGTAGGATATACTTGAAAATTGGTCACATAGTCATAGAAAAGGAGAATTCGCAACAACCATTGTCTGCTTCGGGAGCGATTTTTGGACCTGGTGACTTGGGAGAGGTCATAGAGTCACATTGAGGGAAGTCACACTTTCTGGCTTTTTTCGAGGCTCCAAAATTGCAATTTTGTTACTTGGAGAGATCATATGGTCACAAAGTCTCATATGTAAGCATCATTCCATGTGACTCCACAACCTTCCCAGCTACTGTGATGGTCAAGTCATAGTTTCAATCTGCCATGGCAGTACAATTATTAGAGCATGATGCATTCCTTTGTTGGCCCTCTGTTGTGTGGTTAACGATCAGTAATGGTCATAAGCATCTAGTGTTATTTGCTCTAACATTCCAGCATGCACATTATATTGACACCCAAATATATGCATTCATATGACACCTTTGAGCCAAAAACAACATGCCTTTATCCTTTGATACCATACGTTGATCATGGACTCTCTCAGACATTAGATTCTTTTCCATATGGTTGAAACATGCGATTTTTTTGGATTCCCATACATTGCATGGAATCAGGATTTGCTTGTCCAATGCAAAAAAAACGTTGTTATAAATCTACTCCCTCGACCAGGCAACTCTGCCCACATTCTGGTTGGCTCTCAACATAAAGAAGTGTCGTGGGCATAGGCCAGCATTGCTCCATTGCCGAATTTCTGTGATATGAAACCATTCTCATGCAGTCCTTGTGTTATTACATGCGTTGATGGCAAAAGACAACATAACATGCTTCCCATAAAAATGCCTCAATCTCTATGCTTGGATTCTCGATGTCTGGTATAATGTGATCCTTTATTACCATATCCACAATACCTCTATTCAAATCCTAGTGAGAAATGCATCAATCCAACACCAATCCTTCCTAATTCCTTTTCTTCCATGTGCATAGGCTATGTGGGGATCTAGTCAATGTGATGGCATCACACTGGCTTTAGGAGGCCCCTCAATAAAAATGATGTCCTGATGATAGGACTTCTTTATGCTAGTATTAATAATAGCCTGCGTGCTTTTACGAGGTTCATGTGAAACAATTTAAAAATCCCTCACCCCTTCATCTAAGTGGTTTCACAGCAAGGCATTAACCTAACATCATCATTCTTTCCTTTGATATGCATCCAAGTTACCTTCCTTTGATCTCTTGAAATAAAACAATGAAATGAGACCAATTAGTTTACTAAAAGGATTTACACATGTATATGATTTGTATGTGGAAGCATGGAACTCAAACAAATAATGTGAATGATCCACTAAGGAAAATGCATTATAAGTCACGTGGTTGAGAAAATCATGCTTTAATTTGGAGATCAATCTAAACATGGATGCTTTAATGGGACCGGTAAATGCAAGTGCCTTTTCTATTATGTGTCTCCCATGGTGATGATTCACTTATAGTGTAAAATATTAGAAGCATTTCCAAGCATGAATTTTGTAAGGTGAGGGTTAATCCACAGTGAGGCTGGGTCCTTGTCCATGCTAATATAATGTCCTAAAGATGCATGAGAGGGGGTAAGTAGTTTCATAAACCCCAGTGTGATCGAAAGATGCTCTGTCAGTAATGCAAGATGTCATTGTTCTATCACGATGCACATAGTCAAGAAACAAGGTTGGGATCGTCTTGTACTTTGAGTGCATTACTAAAACAATGAGTCCCTTCCCACCCTAGTGTTGTTACAGGAATGAGGATCAATAATGTCAAGATGATGTTGTGAAATGATGCTTGGTTAGTGCCAACAGATGTTTGTAGAAATGCTGCTAGAGGATAGGATGAAGTTAGACCAGGTCGTGGATTTATTTGCTCATCCAAGGGTTCAAGTGCACAAGATGGGGATGACGATACACAAACCTATGGAAGGGACGAGGGTGATGGTGAGCTCGTGCCATCGAAAAAATGTATTTCCATAAACCCTAGTGAGTGAGGATAATTTCAGAGTAGGGTTGGGCCTTCAATCACATGCCCCTGGGTTACAAATATGCCAAGGAAAGAAATGATTCTCACAAACCCTAATGCACATGCTGAGGTGAAGGATTGGCCAAGAATCTCAGGAAAATATTTTGAACAGAGTCTCACCATGATTCCATGTGATGATAATGAAAATACATCCCTAGAGGCATGTGAAGATGAGCTTCAAAATCATGAGAGATTCTTAATGCATCAATGCATCCATTAACCTTCAGAACCCTAATGCGATCCTAAGGCCTATGTCTGAGATGAAGCATGATGTAGATGCAATGTATGAAGCATGAGTGGGCACATCAAAGGAGTCGGACAAGCCAGATCGCGGGGAGAGTAACCAGTTGTAGGCCTTATCGCAACCCTATAGGTAGATGAATAAGGTTAAACCATGAAGGGAATCATGCTAGGGATGATTTAGGGTTTCTCTCCAAACCCTAGTAAGGTCAACATAATGAAAACTGCACTGGAGTCTTGTCTACCCACACACAGTGCCACCACTGATCTAAAGGCACATTAAATAAGTACAATCTCTGAATTCATTGGAAAGAAATCACATTTCTGAAACACTAAGGCAATGGTAGGGCTGATGCGTGAGATGAGGCATGAAAAATAAATGAAATATATATCGCACGATTGCACGAGTGAGTGCATCAACAAGGTATGATAAGAACAAAATGTTGGGGGGGTGGGGGGGGGAATAGGCAAAGAATGACTCGAGCGTCCCTGAATGACTTGAGGCGAGTAGTTGGGGGACCTGAAATTTTAGATATGTCCAAAATTTTGGGTGGTGTAGTAGTGGCTACAACATTCCCCAAAGTACATCCTTTGCACACATCCTATTGGTCAAGTGCTCCTTTATGGAGGCATTTGGTTATCTGTTGCATGATCTTCAAAGCACCATGATGAAAATGGCCAATTCTTCTATGCCAAAGTTCACCGACATCATGGATCTACACCTTCTCCACCTTTGTGCTCAATGGAACACAATCCTCCACATCTAGCTTGTATAGTTTCTTCACATGAACCCTGATCTGCTTCATCTATCTTGTGGCTATGTGTCTTTGGAATTCCTTTCCTTTGTTGAATATCATATCATAACCATGGTCTTCCAAAACTACAACAAATATGAGATTTTTCTTTAGGCCTAGGGGGGAGCTTGACTCCCTCTCAAAGGTGACTGTACCAACCTCGATCATTCTATACCTTCCATTGTCCCCCATTTCGATTTGCATCTACAAATATTTATCCTCCAGGTCACTGAAAAATTACATACACCTTGTCATGTGGAACGATGCACCTGAGGCCAAGTACCACATGCTCCCCATCACTGTGTTCGTCATACATGAACTGAGGGTAAACTCAAGCTTGGACTGTGAAGCCAAATATTCATCTGCTACTCCTCTTAAGGTCTTCTTTTTTATCTTCTTTTTTGGACACTTTGTGACATAGTGCCTGAATTCATGACAATGGAAGCATTTAATTTTTGACAAATCTTTCTTCTTGCCCCCTTGACTAGATTCTGGTTTGGATTGGGATTTCTTCCCTTTTCCCTTATTTTCCTTTCCATCCAATGCAAATTTTTCTTCATCTTGACCCTTGAATGAAATCCCATCTCGAGTATTCTGCCTTATTTCCTCACGTACAAAATGAGACCATAAGTTCTCCCAATTCATTAGTTTCTCCCTCTCGTTCACTAAATCCTGATAACAATGCCATCTCTTGGGAAGGCCCAGAAGGGATAGGCTTACCAAGTCATTTTCAGGGACAATAAAATTTACCCTACACATTTCATGATGATATTTTGTGAGCCTGATCAAATACTGCGGCATAGTGTCATTCTTCTGCATCTTGATACCTCAAATTTTATCCTTGAGTGCCAGCTTCCTGTGGTCACTACTATTCTAAAAAATAAAAATTAGTTTTTTCCACACCATGAATGGAGTTTCTTTTCTGTGGAGATTAGATACAATATTATCTCGTACTCTGTCCAAGATTATTCTCCTACCTTGGGTACATATTTCTTCCACTGTGCAAGGTCCTAGAAATCAGTTGTTGGTGGTCTTGGAATATATATGTTTTAACATATTAAGCAATCCATTGTCATCCAATACTACCTCCATGCAGTCGTTCCATGCAACAAAATTTGAGGTGCCTTCCAAGGCATACTCTAGCCTTAGTCCATTGAAGGTCATCTTCTCAGTTCTGAAGAAGTCCTGCTCCACTTGTCTTCAAATTTGAACCTCTGAAAAACAACTTCAAATTTCCTACTCTAATGTGAATCTAGCTCTGATACAATGTGGAAATTATCTTTTACATTTTCAACTGCTCATTAATTTTTAATCAAAATCAAAAGACACAAACCTACTCTATTTACCTAAGGACATCAATTCACAATTTAGAACATAAATCTCATACATGCAAGAATAAATAACACACATGCAACAAGTATTTTTATATGGGGAAAGAAATATGCTAAAAACTGTAATTCATGCTTGCATTAATCTGATGAATAGAGATGTATTACAATTTCTTTTCTTAACTGAGCACAACGTGCAAGTGCATAACCTATATCTATTCTCACTAAAGGCCTATGACCCATAATTAGTCAAAATTTTCCTCTGCTTGAGCTCCTATGTCCTTGCATTGTTCCTTGAGGAATTAGGCCCCAATTATTTAGGAAATTCCTCAAATTTAATTTCACAATTCCTTTGGATGATCATCTAACTACATGAAACACTTGTATACTCAAGACTAATCTACAACTAATGTTACACTACCTTGGCATCTCCACCAAGCTTGGGGAACTTGAATTCTCTGCATGTACTAGCTATTTTGGGTTGATTGATTAGGTAACTGGATGATCACTAAGCTTGAATGAAGTACCACTTCACGACTTGACCCTCCACTAGTTCTTCCAATAGTTGGAACTAGTTTAATTGAAAACAACCTTAGATAACTAACCTTGATTGCTAAAAATTAGCAATCACACATTATTAACTGAACTCTAACTCCTTAAACTCAAATTTACTGAGCAAATTGGGTGATAAAAGCCATGTCACACAAGTTAACATCATCCAAGTTGTCTACTGATGTGGAAATTCAAATTTTCTCAATTTAAACAGAGGCAAAATCAAATTGAGAATTTCTTGCTGCATTTTTCAACAATGCCATCTATGACCCAAAATATTTGACAAATATTACAGGGATTCGTATACCTATTACATGGAAACTAGGATAATATATCATGACTATACAATGCCTCTAAATATACTACATATGGCTGTACCATGACTCACCAACACTCTCTCAATGTGTGCATGATTCCATAGGTCTCTCCATGTACAATACACCAGCAAGATAAGTAATAACATAAGTACATGATATCCATGTGCAATAATATATGCTCCATACAGCAGCACCAATGAAGATTAAAGACATAACATGTACATCAAATATATGTCCTCCATGAGCAAAGATATAGGATCTATATGTAGCAACAATAATAGGATTACTAAATATATACATCTAGTGCATGGCCACTCTCATCATATTGACCATAAACAAATATATCACCATCAACATGTGTGTAACACTCATCAATGAAATATTTGTATCAAAATCATGATAATCACTAGTAACCACCATGCTCCACATAGGCATCAACAACAAAATCAATTGTTAGAAGCAGCATGGCTATATGAAATAGAAGCAACATCATATACATCCTCACCAACATGAAGGAATATATCATCAATGGAGCTCAATGACAAGCATCATACAATGGTATCAACTCTAGATCTAAGAAGCAAATCAATAAGCAACATCAACATCACTGACAACATATGAACCAAAATCAAGAAATATCTCCATGTAATAGTAGAAAAGTATCTATCATCCAACTCTCACAAGTTCACAACTCACCACAACTCAACCATCCATATGTGAAACATATTAGTAGTAGCATGCATCATACCTTTAGGTACATAAGGAAAAATAAACAATATCCAATCTTTATATGTGTTAATTCAAATGTACCAACAACTGATCTCCATAGAAGCTATGCAATACATGATAAACATGAGATAATTATGATATAGCAATGTGAATACTAGCCACATGCTAATGTTTCCATGCAATCATACAGTCTCATGCAACTAGAACTATGTGGCAGTAGCAACAAAATTCTTTTCTAAATCATCTTGTGTCAATCAATTTCAAATACATGCACAATAATCTCCTCCATAGTGAACATAATTCCAACTCTTTATAGATCCATTAGGTAGCAAATAATGCTCCCCCTGAATGTGTGATCCTCCATCACACTTAGACCTTTCACATAAAACCATACAATTGATATATTTTCAAAAATATAAATGGAAACATGACATACAACTGCTCCAAAGTCATTAGAAGAAAATATGTATGGATGATCCAACCAATAATAAACTCAAGTAAGGATAGAATCACAGATAGAGACAATACTTCAAAACTCATAAACTCCTCCTGAACACATGCATCTCTTAATATGCATCTTTTCTTCATGCAAACCTTCTAATATGGATGCACAACTAAGGTTCTGCATGCAACTCAATCTACAACCATGTGTTCCCCCCGAGGCCATGCAAGCCTTAGTTTTTTGTGGGAGTTCCTTGATCCTCCTTTCTCCTCCAAACTTTCTTATGCATATCTTCCTTCTTTTTATTTGGTTGGCCTTGCATGTTCTTCTCTCCTTTATTCGATCTCCTGTAACACATGGTAAGCTTGCAATCCTTGGCCTTATGGCTAATATGTCACACACAAAACATCTTATGTGACCAAGGAACTGAGGAATAGATTGAAATATTTTGCTGACCTGATTTCTATTCTTTGCATGTGCCCTATAGTCAATGTGTAGTTAAGAGCCCTATGGCCAAATTATTGCATGATAAACAATAACCATGTAAAAGAATATTATACTTGATTGATGGTGACCTTTGTGAAAATAGAAATATTATTTGAGTGCATGCTTTTGATTGCTTCTCCTTTTGTTGAGATGGTTTGATTTCTCCACTATTACAATTAGCTACCATATGTCTACATTTTTTTACAGATGTAACTTTTTCCCTTCCTTAGCCTTCTTTTAGTTGCTCTTATTAGCTAAGAAGATTTTATCTCTTTGTCGCATTTTTTTGTTGTAGGTCCATGTATTACACATTTTTAAAATTCCCCATTTCTATTCATATTCTTTGGCCTTCTTCGCTTGCTCTTCTACTTCTTGCATGGTTTTTGGTTTTGTTGAGAATTATCCTTCTTCTTTTTGCTACTAGATGCTCCAACAATTATTGATTTTCTTGTACATTCTTAAGCGCTAGATCTAAGCCTTTATAGTACTTCTCTTGTAATAATTGCTTCAACATTCATTTTTTTTGTACTCACCCTCCAACTCCTTGTACTTCTTCCTAATTCCAATTTTGATTTTATTTCCTTCTTCTAGCTGAGTTTTCAAATCTGATATTTATTCTTTGTAGCCACACTCCTTTTCATCAAAAAATTGCAATAAGATCTATTAATCTTTATTTTCAGTTGTAAGTCTCTTGATCTCTACTTCTAGGGCCATTATCTTAGGTTGTACTTCATCTTTGTTATTGATCTCTCCTTGTTTTCCCTCTAGATCAATATTTGATTCATCATATCTATCACTAGTTGTTATGTAAAATCTATGACTTCGAACATAAGTATCTTCCCTAGGAATAGTGGACTAACCTAGAACAACATAAAGACAAGTGGAGTAATGTTTTCCTTAAAGTAAATAGATAACAAGATGAAGCCTACCTGGAATATGTCACATTCTTCACTCCTTCTCTGGCTTGAAAGCTTCAATCCTAGCTTTGATCGTTATTATTATAACTTTCACGGTCAGATAACACAAGAAAGGGATCCATGGAATCTATGCAGCATCATCTAATCACTTTATTCAATATATCAACATGGTATTGAAATATATGAAACCATAAAATCATATATAGGAAAACAAATAAATCTTTGCATTAATAGAAATGGAGTGAGTTACAACCAAAAATAGGTGTTGATCTTATACAAGAGCTCCTCCAAGTTGACTTGTATTTTCCTTGTCACAAAGTGCACCTCCAATCACCATAATGCATGGAAATAGATCCCTCACAAGAACATCATAAGGGTATCAGTCTCCAAAAGTCAACCCATTTCCTATGGATTGCATTAAATATACAGGTGGAGGACGTAACTCATGAATTCTTATCCTTTTACCAATATGGGCTTGAGATCCACTCTTGATGGGGGGATGAGCTTAAGGAATAAAGGATGAAAACTCCAAGGTAGGATAGGATAGGATTTGAGACTTTTGTCTAAGGTAAATGGTTATAATAGATCCTGGAAGCTTATGGAAGAAGAGGCTTTGAGATTCTCTCTCTTTTTCATTAATTTCTATAATCAACGCAATCCCAACATTGAGCAACCTGCTGGTGATTAGCGCAGGTGAAGAGTAGGGCAACCTGGTAGTCAATGTTGTCTAGTAAGAGGCTAGGGAGCATTGGTCATTAAAATCACTGAAACAAGCTGTTTTCAGGCCAAAAATCAGGGATTAGAGTGATTCATGCTTAGGTATTTATGCAAGGATGATAAGAAGGAGGTCAAAGGATGTTGATTGATCTTGTTGAAGGCCTATTGACCAGATGTGATTAAATTGCCTATAACACTAGTGTTTCATTTTCTTCTTGTGAGGAGACTTGATTTGTCACTGCAATAAGAGTAGAATTCTTTGCAATGTTATCCATCCTTGAAATCTGCAACTTTCCTTTATAATACAAATTCTACAACTTGTCCAACATCTCTTTTGTAGTCTCACAATGCTTCACATATAGATTATCAGATCTTGAAATTCCATGCAAAATAATTTGTTTGGCTTTATCATTAAATTCATCCTTTATTATATTCAATTGATAACAAAATATTTTCATTAAGAGACAAAAAATTTACCTATGTAAAGAATTGGAACTCCTTGTTGATTCATTTTGAAAAAAAAATTGCAAATTTTCTACTAATACTCCTCAAATCCATTCTCCAACGATCAAGCTGCAATCGAGATTCCATGCTTTGATACCAATTGTTAGAAACTAAATCACTACTAGGGGGGTGAATTAGTAGTGAAGGAACTTATAATTTTTTTTAATTGATTATACCTTTGAACCATGCATAAACCATGGAAAATTTTAGGGGCGAATTTTGGCCCTTGGACTAAATTAAGGGGTTTTATATTTTTATTGGGCAAATATTTTGTATCATAGTACATTATTACAAATCGCCTCAAATTTATTTTATAAAAAAATTAGGTATGGAGGTTAGCCCACCTTATTTTAAGGGAGAGGGTAAAAAAAGTAAATTTAGCCCTTGAAATTAGGAGTTACAATCCTCCATTCGCCCTCATTTTCAAGAAAATGTATTTATGATAGTTATAAATAAAAATATAAATACAATGGAGGTATGGTAAATAAATATTTATTTTTTTTTATATTTACTCCATATGTCACCTTATATTTATGAACACACAAGCGTGTAAGTAAATAAAAATATAAATAAAGTGGAGGTATGGTAAATAAATAAAACCTCTTTTTATACTTCAAAGATATTGTAAATAAATAAAAATATAAATAAAGTATAGGTATGGTAAATAAATAAAACCTCTTTCTATATTTAGTCCATAACCCTCTTTCTATTTAAGAAGGCTCAAAAAAGAGGTTTTATTTAATTGAATCCTATGGGCCAAATACCATATTTATAAAAGAGGTATGGTAAATTAATAAAAATATAAATAAACTAGAGGTATGGTAAATAAATAAAACATTTTTTATATTTACTCCATAAGCCACCTTATATTGAAGAACACTAAAAAAATGTGTTATATTTAGGTGGAGCCTATGGGCCAAATACCATGGGCGAAATTATTATTAATACCATGCAAAAAAATATTATTAACCCTAATATTAGTATTAATAAAAATAAAGATGGCACATGGTATTTACCCATGGTATTCACGTGGAATGCAGCCTATTTAAAGGGGGCAATTAAACTAGCATAGATCCATCTTTACTCTGGATCAAATATCGTGATATGCAAACTAACATAGAGTGAAAAAATATTTGATCCCTCTCGGGGCTTGGTAGATCAAGAGTAAAAATGGATCTTGTAATTTAATGTCACTTAAACATTTTAACTTGGTAAAAATAAAAAATAAAATAAAAATCAATTATTAATTTTATTAATTTTTATAAATTACTAATAGTAGTTTTTAAGCTCCACGTTTATGATAACCCATGGTATTGACCCATGGTAATACCATGGTATTCATGTGAGCATAGACTATTTAAAGGGGAAATTCTATCAGCTTAGATCCATCTTAATTCCATGTCTACCAAGTGTTGGGAGGGATAAATAGATTTCATCCCTCTAAGAGTGGTAGATGTGGAGTTAAGATGGATATAGGTTGGTTTTTATGATAATGAAGATATTAAATAGACTTGGGAAATTATATTGTAAAAAAAAATCTTAAGGTGAATGGTTAAAGCTACATTTAGTCACTTCACAAAATTTACTAAAAAATACTGATATCTCCATTAATATTGGTTTTTCTGATTTAACAAAAAAAAAAATCAAACAATGAAATCTTAACTCTTTCCGCATCACCCTCGCAGAAGAGAGATAGTCACTGCCCAGATTTCCCACCATTTTTCAAACATTCTCTTAATGATATCTTCATGAAAAGGTTAAGGTACTGATCTTGGATTAGTTGTTTGAAAAATATGTTGGTTTTTCTCTGCTATTCTTAGTTTGTCGTAATGATCTATAGGGGTTGGATCACTGCACCATATTTTCCTAAAAGGTGGAGATTGTGCACCAAAAAGGAAATTAATCCACATGTTACAACGCTATTAAAAATGGTATGAAGGTAGTGAATTATGCTAATAAGAAATTTAGATTGTGAGAGACGTAATTAAATTTTATTATTTAATTGAAGATTTCCAATTAAAATAATAATAAATCTACATTTACATAAGGCTCACTTCTTTCCATTAGATCCCCTTGAGGCCTTTGGGATACCTAGTACTTCATTATATTATATAGTTGGGGCTTGCTACTTGTTAGCGTGTTGGGGTAAACAAACTTGATGTGTTTTTTTTTATCTCCCAGTTGGAGTCTATGGAATAAGAAAGAAATTTGATAGTTTGGAAAAAGTGGTAGCTTGACAAAAGTGGTAGAGAAAACATTAATGTCTCCAACCATGACAAACATGGCCAATAAAACTTTCAACATTGTTTGTAGGAAGTGAAAATTGTGTTTCTTTTTTCCAAACATGTATGTTAGTATATTACAATTTAATGAATATGTTTTATTATTATCATATATGGTTTCATACTTGAACAAAACATTTGTCAGGACTTCACAATGTTTTATTATTCAGTGAAAGATTTTCCAAGATCTTACAAGATTTTATAATTCAGTGAAAGATTCATCATGACTTTACAAGATAATATAATATGGTGAGAGATTCGCCAAACAAAATATATATACATATTATATTAGTGATAAAATTGCCTCCCATTTTTCCTATGTATCATGGGGATTCGCCCATTTATTATACATATAAATTTAGGGTGGTTCTTAAAATTTCCCTGGCATAAACTAAAGCACATAAAAAAATATCATATCATTAAACATAGACATGAAACATGAAAACATGAAAACACAAGGGACACAAGGATTTCTAGTGGAAAACCCCCCTCCGGGGAAAAAGCACCGTTGTTGTTGTTGCACTACTCAAAATATTTTATTATGTTAGGAATATTATCTACATAGAGATTCAATTGGCTAATATAAAATGTAGATCTCTTTCTCACATGAATCTATGAAAATCCATCTGCTAGAAGCCACCATGACCAATGATCCTCACCCGGTTACTCCTGAACTATCGTACGACTCTACAAAATCCTATATGCAAGAAGCCACCATGACTAATGAGCCTCTCTTAGTTTCTTCTGAACTATCCAACCACCATTTGATGGATAAAATGGCTCCCTATATTGATTTTGTTGGATTCTCGCAACTCCAATCCTCTATGTGGTTCTCGTTTCATTCATTTTCAAACTGGAGCTGAGAACTAATCAACATGAAAACCACAATGACAATCTCTTCAAGGCAAAAAATCAATAATCCAAAATAAAATGAATCATCACAAACGTTGTATAATATGATATGATAAGTGCATCATGAAAAAACCTCTCTATAGTAAACAAATATGCTCTCAAATGAATACTACATACAAAACAATAAACTAGAGATCATGCAAGTGCAACCAAACACCAAAAACATCTATAGCTAATCCACACTTCATCTCCTTTCTCTCTGCATAAAATTTTGACTGAAATATACCACTTCTACCACTTGCAACTACTGTGAACTACTTTAAATTTTATGCATAATAACATGCACAACCTGCTCACTCTTCTCCTCTCTCACTAACTCTCAACACAATAAAAAACCAACCAAATGAACTCAAATACTTATTCTATTTATCATTTTTAGAGATCATTAAATCACTAAATGCAACTTTGTCATAAATCTCTATTCATACATTCAGAAAATGATCCAACGCTTAAGTAGATCCTCATCCTTGACTTGATCTACCATTATCTTCATTGGATGATATGTATTTCCACTTTAACCACTTTCTAGATTATGGTTAACATTTTCCAACATTGTTATGAAAAATCCCAAACAAAATAGCTAGAAAAACACATAAAATTTCTTGAGATGCATGAGGAATCAGGAGGAAGAAAACTTCCAAACATGGTAACACTACATATACTTTAAGGACCCGCATTAACACACTCTTCTCCAAGCCTTGGTCGAGGTTAGTAATGCTTTGTGGCCACCAGTAACCCATGTTACCACTCCCTTTCCTTCCTTTCTCATGAAATATGTCAATTTTTATTTGGGGGGATGCTTGAGACATCGTCACCTCCTTGCTCAAGAAATCTTATCTGATGAAAATGAGCATAGGGATCAGTACAAGGCCATCCAAGTCATGACAACATGCAATACATCAGGTGACCTTCATCGGCTCATCGAGAGCTTGTCCAACGTCTTCAAAACTCGTAGCAACAAAATCAACCTGTCTAACTACCTCCAACACCTATAGTAGCAACATCTACATGTACAACATCAACAAACCATCATACATATCTTGCAACCATCTCTACTCAACCTCTAGTGTTTGCACTAGGTCTTATTACACCAGGTCATGGCACAGCCATGTTGACATTGATGCGAACCAACAAGACCAACAAGTTGATCACTGCAGCAAACCAACCATTCATAACGCTCATCATACATCATCAATACTACCAACAACATCAGGTTGACATAAGGCATATGACAAATTGCAATTGTCTCGTTTGCATCAAATTATGTTTTGGAAAGGATCTCCTAAATTATCTAATCAGGAAAAGAAAATTTTGACTTTTATAAATAATTGGAATCTCAAGTTGGATCACACATATATCTACATATATGGGGAAATGGGCTTCGACATCTTCTGCTCGTCTATGTCACAAATAAGTTGTTGGTGGAGGAGATTTGTTATCAAAACTTTATGCATGATTTCAATGCTACTTTTTCAAAAGGAAAGGAATGATTTTTCATCCCCTGTAGTTACCATATAGGTTATTACATGGTTAGGAAAACCAAACATGCTAAATAGGAAGGAAAATCCCAACTATAATATAATTTTAGACTGGAATATTTAGGAGACAGCCCTAAAGGGTTAGTATTAAAATTTGAAGCATGCCAAACAAATATATAACTTAGCCATATTCTCATGAGAATTGGTACAATGAGATTTTTACAAAAAATGCCTGAGATTGGAAAATAATATATAATAGAAGGAATAATCACAAATCTATGGTTTTTGCCTCATTATCCCTGGAAGAAAAAATCAGGGGGCTACATAAATGAAAGAAGAAGAGGCAAGGAAAATAGTTAAAACCCATATTAAGGATGAAGTTTAGCTAAATACTATCCAAGATAAATAGGAAAGGGAAAATGTGAGAAAGAAAGATAAAGGAAACTAGAGGCCAAATTGAGAAAGAAGGAGGAGGAAGAGAAAGCTCAAAATAATCCTGAATAGGAGAGGTTAAAGCATGGTGTAGAGTAGAGGAGGAAAGAACAAGAGGAAAATTATTTACAAGAAAAAATAGAACTGATGACTAGGATATCCTAGCAAATTATAAGAGAAAAAGAAAAGAGGTCAGAAAGGAAGAGCGGGAAAATAAAGTGTTAGATCTTAGAGCCACAACACTTAAACTCAAATAGTTTGTCCCTAATGGTGTATCGATTTAATGGAAGATGACCATAAAAATAAAGGTTGGGATAATAGTAATGGATGAGGCCCTAACATGTATTGAAACCCATGACATGAATGAGAAACAAGATGTGGCCATTGGACATAGAGGAGATTGTACCCAAAATGAATAGGTAACCACATTGCAAGAAACTCAGGAAGTAGAGAAGGTGTCCATAGGAGAAACTATTGAAACTGAAGGATTCAAAGCATTATCAAGGGCCAAAAATGGAAATAGTAAAAGTGGGAAAGACTCATGAAAGATGGACACAATGATGGAATAGTTCCACACTCTATAAATCTTGGAGAATATCCTTTCTTGGGGATGTCAAATGATTCCAGAATAGGTGGATGATGTGGTGAACCTTGATATATTTTCTTATCATAGGGACAGGAGGTGTGTGGTGAAGAAACCACAAAGAAAGTGAAAAATATCCCATGATTTTGGAGTCATTTGTACCTTATAAGAATTCATCCTAGACACCAAAATAGCACAAATAATTGACTTAGTAGTAAATGGTCCATCCCTTTCTCATGCTTCTTTTGATAGGACCAGGGAAGAAGAAAAAGAGTTGGACCAATTTCACAAAGGAGTTGCATATTTGCAACATCAATTGAAGTACTACAAATAGTCTGGAGGAATATCAAACTTAGTAGCTAACCTCATGGGAGAACACTTGTAGTGCATGGAAGCACATGATACCTTTCTACATAAAGCTCTTGAATTTGAAGACGAAAATTTGTAGTTGTCACTAGCTCACAAAGGAGTTGTGTAGTGAAAGGAAAGAGGAGCTATTTCTTCTAGGACTTAGATACAAAAGGAAAAAATAGACAAAGAAAATGGGATTACTCTCTTGATCAAAGGTAGTCTCAATTGGATGATTACCACCACTTGTTAATGGGTTGAATTAAAAGAATATTTATATAAACACATGGAGGGGGAGTGGTCAACATGAAAAAGGATATGGTCAAGGTAAACAAGACCATGACCAAGATTTTCCTACTAGGTTTTGTAACTTCTAATGACATTTGGCCATTCCATGAAGTAGCGGTTGAGTGCAAGAAAATCATTGATGAGCACCAATGAGGCATTAAAAAAATTGTACGATAGAGTAGATTCATCTATGGAAATTCAATATGAATGGCATTAGAACAATTAACTAGTTGGAGAATTGTGAACAAAAAGTGGAAAACAAACTCCATGTGTATTAGAGAAAGTAAGGTGAACTTGATTCTTCTAATGGATCAAAACAAGTTCTCTACAACCAAAAATGTGAGGAATTGTTTTCTGAATGGGTTTCATGGATTGAGGAGGACACTGACATTGATACCCGAAGGTCACAATAGCAATATTTTATTTATTGTTCACTTTTTTATTTTCTATAAATATATTGGTAATGAAAAGGGAAACTTGGGGATTGAAAATGGGTTGTAAATTGGAAATTTTTTGAATTGTAGAAAAACTATTTTTGATTAATTGAGAAGCTTTGAAGTAACAATAATTCTGTCAATATTATTAGATTTTCATATTTATGATTTTTGACAATGAATAATCCTCCAAGTAAGGATTATTTTTTATGTTTCTAACTATTCATTTGGAATTTGTATTGCATTATTGTGATGTTAGTAAGGTACTTTATTGAATGTTTGATGGGTTGAAATAATATAGAATTACTTTTTCTTATTCTCTATTCCTCACTACTACACTGCCTTGCTTCTGAAAACACTTTCATTACGTATAAGCAACGATTTGGCTTGATATACTATACTTCACTAAACGTCAATGACCTTTCATCTGTTATTAAATGGACTTGTTTTGTCACTCTGACGAAGCTTGTTTCATAGTCTTGTTAGTGAAACTTAGTCGAACAATTCAATGGAAAAAATGCTCATCAAATATTAAACACATTTCCATTGTTGGATAATCGATGGAAAGGGGATGAATCAAGTTTCGGATCTTCGATGGAAGCTTCGTTGACATCTACAACATAATTTAGTGAAATACTATTAGAAAACCAATAAGAGCCTACAATGTAATGCGATAGAGACACAAGAGATAGTTGATGTGTTGCCAAAATATACCATGTAAGAGATTTGTCAGATAATTACAAAATCCAATGAGAGTTTCCTGACTAAGCAATGTCAGCGATCCATCAAATAAGTGAAAAATCTGACAGGTTTTGTTCGACGATAGGGCATAAGAGAGTATAAAATACGACCAGAGTTGTTTGACAATATAGAGTCAGAAATCTCATGGATAAGTATTGTTGTGGAAAGACAAAACCTTTCTATTTTTTTTTACTTTATTATCTTCATAATAATAATGGGGTTCTCTATGTGAATTATGGTTATGTGAATTATGGTTATATCGCTACTTTTAATGTTTTGCTTTGGTTAATTTTGCAATATTTTCACTTTCTTCGTATTTGTGTTTTTATTACTTTATTGGGTGCATTTTCTCACCAACTTCCTAATGAATCTGACTTGGATGAATTTGGACTTACGGTTTGCAAATGTCGATTATTCAAAGTTTTAGTGATTTTCAGTGCCTCGACTTAAAAAATTACAAAATATATTTTACTTATATTTATAAATTTAATTATTTAATATATATATATATATATATATATATATATATATATATATATATATATTAATATTAATATTAATTTGTTTAAATAATTATAATTAATTAAGATCTATATATAATAATTTTTTCCAATTAATTTATTAATCTAAATTAATTAGGATAATGGTAAATTAATTTGTAAATAATATTATTAATTATTAATTTCCTATTCTACAAAACCACCGGGTTCAACAATATAATGTATAAACAAAAATTGTATGATAAATAAAAAATCTATATTATCTACATACGATAACCAATATAAAATAAAAAAAAGTAAAAATTGAAAGGCCCGAAGCCCAGAACTAATTCTAATTTCAATAAAATTTACGGGGTTTCGGATGGCTTCCAGGCTTCCCCTCACATCAACATACACTAATATATAAATGTGTCCCATCGGGACCCCTCCTTATTCACTTCCTCTTCCTTAATGTACCACTCATAATGAGCTAATGACACTTACATTGAGTTTGGCTTTAAATTTAATTTTTATAATTAATTTGTATTGTACTTAAATTTTTATTTAATTTTTAATTTTTACCTTTTTTTTATAATATTTATTTATGTATATAATTTGTTATCTTTTTTTTATTTTTTATTTTAAAAACTAATTTTTCAATTACACTGTGGAGGTATGCATTTTTTTTCAACCTTTTGACAGTTTGATAACTCAACTTTGAAGAGGGTTATTTTGAGTTTTACTTGGCCAAATGAGGCCCAAGATGACTCATTGGAAATGTAGAATCATGAAGAACAATATGGAAATATAAAACCAACCAAATTTGGTCATTAATTATGCCTAAAAAATAGCAGAAAATGGAACTCTGAATTTGGCACCAAAAAACCAATTTCTAAAATTGTTTTTGAAAATTTGGTTGGATGAAACTTTTGTTGTTTCAAATTATTTTGATTGGATCCTCTTTGGCTAAATATATCATTACAGGAATCATTGGGAGGAACATTTTTTGTTTATTTTATTCATTTAATTAGAATTTAGTTGGAGAGTTTGTTTTCCCAATTTTGGCACTTTGATTTTATGTGCAAAAGTAATTCATTTTATTTCAATTTTTATTGGTTTTTGTAGGACATTTGTTGAAAACGATGAATATAAGGTATCTTGGAGCAATGATATTGCTTCAATAGTAAACAAAAGGAAGATTTCAAGCTCCAAATCTGATGGATCTTAAACACTCCCACCAACTCTCCATTTTGGCAGATTTTTGTAAATTATTAGTACAAGTCTTGAGAATGAGGATGGGGTTCCTCTCCTCTGCAAATTATTACCTATAAGAACTTTTGTAGTTATATTTTGAGCTGTAGATAGGGAGAAAAACTTAGATATCAGTTATTGGGGGCTTTCTTTTCGAAATCTAGACTCTGTAATAAGGGTTGAGCCCGCACTTTTGCAACTCTTTCCCTTTAGTGGCAAAGATTATGATTTGGGAAAGATTGTTGGAGATTGAATCAAAGAACAAAACAAAGAGACTAGATTTCATTAATTTGTATGTAGGTACTTTTATTTAAAATGAAAATTTCATTTTTTGATGGTAGATCTATGTAAAAACATTCATATTTTGCACTCTTGTTTGATATGAAGACTCGTGTCTTTTGGATTAGCTATATAATTCATTCATATCATAGATATGTTGTTAATTTTCAATTTTCTTGTGTGCTTAAATCATATTTTTGAGTAACTATTTGCTCAAAAAATTGTCATTGAAATTGACTTAATTGTTATCAGAAGTACGTGAATTATTTATGTGTTTTGATGACTAATCATTCATAGGTTTAAATCTCCAAACAAAGCATGTCATGCACTCACAATATCAGTTGTTAGAACTTTTTCTACAGTCTGGTATTCATCACAAAAGGGGCATGTTAAATCTCCATTCATTTAATTACCTTGCTCTTAGTTGGGATTAAATCTACACCTTCCTAATCGAGATAGATTTATTTTTCTGTCACTTGCATCTTAGATTAGATTTGCATTTAGATTTAATCATGGAATTTTAGAACTCCCCTTACACAAGGGGAAAACTATAGCGTGTCTTGGTTGAGCCCTCAATTCAACTTGAGGATTTATTTATTGTAAGCATGCAGCAAGAAGGTAAGTTTGATTTCTCTCTTTTTTTTATTATTAATTAGAAACATCACAAGTCAACAGGGAGAGAGAGGGGGTAACTAGACCCATTAAACCTATTCAAAGCCATCATTTAAATGGATACGGGTATGATTTGGAACTCTAGTTGGATGACCTTCCCAAATGTTGATGAGGTCAGTTTTTGCCATCAACATTTATTGCACTGGAAGGAGGGCCAACATGAAGTTTTCCTTTTAAACATTTTGGTTTTAAGTTTTATTTATTTTCGAAGGCTCCTTCAAAATTACCTATTTGGAGTTTTTCTACCGGACCTCCACCAACCATCACTTCAATGAAGGTAGTAAGGCTCTTCTCAAAAATAAACTTTAATGGTAATACTTTTGCTTTTTATCTTCTCCTTCGATTTATTTTAGATTGTAATCGTTTTGACATTGACAAAGATGTCATTTGCAAGATTTCCACTCTTACTTTGACAGGTAAAATTGAAGACTCGTGCCAATCATTACCAGTTTCCTTTGTACATAGTTGGGACAAGCTTTCAAAAAATTTCCTTCATGTGTTTCCGTAATATATTTGTGAAAAGGTTTGTGATCAATTAGAAGCATTAAGTAGATGAGAAGGTGATTTTTTAGATAATTTTCTCATTATAATTAAATTAGCTTGTTTACAATCTCTATCCAAAGATTTTCCTCCTAAGTTTTGTTGGAAATAATACTGAGAGGGGGGGTGAATCAGTCATAACTTTTTCATTTCCAAATTCAAATTCATATACGCTCCTTTAGTTAAGGAAAGCCGCATGTATACGCAATTGTGTTTAATGCAACAAGCGTATATCTAGTAAACTTACAATTCAGTTAGTTGCTTCTTAATGAGTGCATCAGAACATTATTAACCATATGAATAGTAAACAGGAGCAGTAAAGCTAAACAAATCATCACACATAAGCAACACACATGAACACCAAGATGTAAGGTGGAAACCCAATGTGGGTGAAAACCACCTGCTGCAATTTGTCTCTATCTTCTTTTAATAAGAAACTTCTTTTTATAATGATTCTGTACTGGGGCATTCTTATACCAGTACGCAGGCTGCTACCTGTAGAAGGCTACAACCTTCTCTCGTTCTCCAACTTCTCCTGGAAGGGAGCTACAACCCCCTTAGCTCTTGTACTAGCTTAGGTACTAGTACGTAGGTGCTGACCTACAGAAGGCTACAACCTTCTCTTTTCTTCCAGGGACCACATTTCATAAATTTTTCAGATTGGATCCATGAATCAATCAAGTATATCTGCATCTCCTTTGCACCAAACAAAACTGAATCAAATAGTCACTTCTCTGAATGTTGTACCCAGAAAACAGTAACAGTAACCAGACACCAATTCTGAACCCAGAACACTGCAGCAATAAACAAAAGTAGCTAAAACATATTTCAAGAGACGTACGCTACTTCAATGTGTACAACCTGCGTGCATACGCTTCTGAATTAAGGCCAACCTGCGTATACGCTATTTTGAATTACAGAACCAGCGTGTATATGCGCCTTTGCTTCGCTGAACCTACATACAGATCTATAAAAGATAATTCATTCTTTCAAATATTCAGACATCAGTTATACCCAGATTATCAGATTTATAGATCAAGTCATGCGCCAAATATAACAGATCAAAATCACACAAAGATACTATGACCCATCAATAGAACTTATCCATCTTCTTGTGCTCAGGTTCCTCCTTGATTCAGATAAACTAATCACCAGTATTCCAGATCTTGCTCTTCATAAGATATTCAATCCTTGAGTCAATACCTTTGCCAAATGATCTCCTCCTTTTTATAGTCTTAGGCCTTACTCAAACCATGGTTCAAAACCATAGAGAACCAATAGTAGGGACCCAATACCTAGGTTCAATACTTCGGACGCAATACCGAGGTCCAAAACCATAGGTCCAAATACCATGGACCCAAAAATAAGCTTTCCCACATGTACGTGCTTTTCCGTGCATGAAAGTGCATCTATACGCATAGACGATTTTTTATCATAAATACCACGTGTATACATGACCTAGTTAAGAGGAACCTGCGTATATGTATTGTTCTTCCATTCTGAGAGCTTGAATTGTGATCTGCCATCTGAGTGAGTTGCCATCAAGGACAACACCTATGTCATAGAGCCAAACCTGTGTCATAATGCCAACAATATTCCCCGTTGGACTTGATGGCAACCTCAAGTCACTCAAAGTCATTCTCCCCCTTTGACATCAAGGACAAAGGGTTATGCTCCCTCTGAGTATATGCTAAATTCTCTGCTCTATTGTGTTGTCCAAGCTCCCCCTGACTGTAGGCAAGGTCTGCAAGAAGATGTTCTACAAGAAGATACATAACTTTATACATTATAAATGACCTTCCTACCACCAAAGACTCATACATACATCCATCTCCCAACCATGTGGGAATTGACTCATCTACCTAACCAAGTGGGGATACACCAAAAGTGTATACAAGATAAAACAAGAACATTACATCATCCATCCCAGGCATAGTGGGGAAACCAAGATAGGCCGTTACATGACCTTGATAAGAAAAGAAATACATGACATAGAGACAACATATCTACAGCAAGACTATGATAGCTATCAAAAACTATCATCAGTACCATCATTTAGACCAGCAACCATGTTCTCCCTCTGCACCTTTTCTACCTTAAATCAAAACAATTGTGAAATTGAACCAAGATCTTCTAGGATAATGCCAACAATGCATTATTAGAAGAATATATATGCTTCCCCTGAACCTGTGCTAGATGGTCTCTGTTAGAGCCATATCAGACTCCTTTCATCCTAAGCCTGGTCCACTATTTGTCTTCAAACCAACATATATGCGACTGCACCCACATAAACTGGCGTATGTACGTGGATCCTCCTAATGAAACTAGTGTACAACCACTTTTCTCTAAAACAGACAAGATCCAACAGTAAGATGATGCATCAACTACCCCCAGCTTCTGTCTGAGGTATTCAAATGTTTCCCTGGGCAGTGGTTTGGTGAGTATATCAACAACTTGTTCCTTAGAGGGGACATACTTCAATTTTACCTTTTGCTCAAGCACTTGTTCCCAGAGAAAATGATACTTGATAGGTATGTGCTTAGTCTATGAATGCATGATAGGATTCTTTGAAATACTCATTGCACTTGTATTATCACAAAAAATGGAGATAGGTGGAGTATAAGTGATTTGAAGGTCTTGGAATTTTTGCATCATCCAAAGGAGTTGTGTGCAGCAAGATGCAGCAGCCACATATTTTACTTCAGCTGTAGATAATGCAATTGAACTTTGTTTCTTGCTGAACCAAGATACTAATCTAGAACCCATAAAGAATGCACCACCACTAGTGCTTTTCCTGTCATCCAAACTTCCTGCCCAATTTGCATCAGTATATGCATGAAGTGTGAGATCTGTATCTCTAGGATACCATAAGCCATATTTTTGAGTTCCTTGAAGATACTTGAAAATTCTCTTAACTGCCTGAAGATGAGTTTCCTTTGGATTTGCCTGAAACCTTCCAACTATTCTTACTGCATGCATAATGTCTGGTCGGGTGCTTGTTAGATAGAGCAGACTACCAATCATGGATCTATAGGTTGGTTGATGTACTGCTGCTGGTTCATCATTTGCATTGAGGCTGCATCCTATTACCATAGGAGTACATACTGGTTTTGAATCCTCCATCCCATATTTCTTCAAGATCTACTTGAGATACTTGGTTTGTGATAAAAAAATACCGTCTTTGTTTTGTTGGACTTGTAAACCAAGAAAATATGTGAGCTTACCAATCAGGGACATTTCAAATTCTTTTTGCATCACCAAGTCAAAGTTTTGACTCATGTCTTCTTCATTGCTACCAAAGATGATATCATCAACATATACAACAAGTATTAGCAACTTATCATTGTCAGTTTTTATATATAGATTGCTAGTTGTTGATCCTTTTGTAAAACCTTTTGATGGAGATACTTATCCAGATGATAATACTAAGCCCTTGGAGCCTGTTTAAGGCCATAGAGATCCTTTTTGAGTTTGCATACAAGTTTTGGATCATTTCCAAGGATAAACCCATATGGTTGCTCAATATACACTTCTTCATCCAAGTCTCCATTCAGAAAGGCAGATTTCACGTCCATTTGAAATACTTTGAACTTCTGAAAGCTAGAAAGAGCAAGGAACATTCTTATGGCCTCAAGCTTGGCAACTGGTGCAAAAGTTTCTTCAAAGTCTATACCTTCTTGTTGCACATACCCTTTACAAACAAGTCTGGCCTTGTTTCTAATAACATCTCCATTTTCATTCAGCTTGTTTTTGAATATCCATTTTGTCCCTATGACATTCTTATCTTTTGGTCTAGGGACCAACTCCCAAGTGTTATTCTTTTCAATCTGCTCTAGTTCTTCATTCATGGCCTTGACCCAGCATTCATCTTTGCATGCCTCACTTACATTTTGTGGTTCAGTGGAGGAGAGCAATGCTAGATAGCTTGAAGCTTCTGAAATGGTTCTTCTTGTTTGTACACCTGCCTCTTTCTGCCCCAAAATTTGAGTTTCTGGATGATTCTTCTGAACGTACCTAGATGGAGTCTTTTCTTCTATCCTTATCTGTTCTTCTGGTGCCTCATGAGTTTCTTCTTCATCATTAGTCTGATTTGATGTTGAAGGATGGTCCTCATTATCTTCGAAATCTTCCAATTTTACCTGCTTAGGAATGTTTCCTTCTTCATCAACCACTACATCAATACTTTCAACAATTTTTCCAAGTCTTTTATTGTAACACTTTTATGCTTTGCTATGGGGATAGTAACCAAGGAGAATGCCTTCATCTACTCTAGGTTAAAATTTTCCAAGGTTTTCATCAGTCTTTTTGATGTAGCATTTGCTTCTAAAAATATTGAAGTATTTTACTGTGGGAGTCTTACCATATCAGAGTTCATAAGGAGTTTGAGTGCTGTTTACCCGGACGTTTGTCTTATTGAGAATAGTAACTGCAGCAAATGCAGCTTCACCCTAGAAGGTTGTGGGAGTTCCAGACTCATCTAGCATAGCATGAGCCATTTGTTGAACCGTTTTGTTCATCCTTTCCACTACTCCATTTTGCTGAGGAGTCCTTGTAGTAGATAATTCCCTTCTTATTCCATGTTCTTCACAAAAATTGAAAAATTCATCCGAGGTAAATTCCCCTCCTCGATCAGACCTGAGGCATTTGATTCTGTGATCTGATTCGTTTTCAACCAAGGCTTTGAATTCTTTGAACTTTTCAAAGGCTTCATCTTTATGCTTTAGAAGTCCTATCCAACACATCTTGGAAAAATCATCAATGAACAATATGAAGTATTCTTCTCCTCGAGGTGACCTTTTCCTAGTATGGACAAGTTCAAGTGGCATGCTAGCTGATCCTTCCTTCTCAGGGAAATTAGTTATGGTTTGCTTACCAAACTGACATGATTTGCATATTGTATTGTCTGGAATTTTGATGTCAGGGAGATCACGAACTGCCTGATATTTGCATGCTTTCCTTATCTGAGAGAAGCTTAGATGCCCCAATCTTCTATGCCATAGCCAGTGTTCATCATTCTTTCTTAGATAGCATTATTGTTGTCCTCCCTTGAGTATGTATAAATTATTGGGAGTTCTTATGCCTTTGATCACTGTTTCTCCTATATCAAGCTCACGAACAATACATCCATTTGTTCGAAATACTACTTCATTTCCTTGATCACACATTTGACTAACACTCAATAGACTATGCTTTCGGTCATCAACATACATAACTATTCAAGCTTTGACCTTTTCTTTCAAGAAAACAGAACCTTTACCTTTTATGAGTGCAGGGGTGTCATTTCCAAATGAGACCTTCCTTTCCTTTTCTAAGGCACTATATGACAGGAGTTTTTCGTTATCACCTATCATATGTTTTGAGCATCCACTGTCAATGTACCACTGATTTTCCTGTCCTTCCACATATAAGGCTATCCCACATCTTTCTGGTTGCATTTATTTCTTTCTCCATGTTTTGGGACTCAATGAAGCTTGCTCCTTCTGAGTTGTTTGCCAAAACCTACTCCTGCATTCAGAATCTTCATGACCGAAGTTGTTACAAATAGAACATTCTATTTCATTCTCAAGAGCAGAAAAGTTATTGTAGGTCCTTTTCATGATCCCAGTCACACTCCTTTGTTTTTGAGCTTCTTTAATCATGATGGTCTTGTAGGCAACAGATTGAGCAGCTTTGTGACCAAAGTTATGGAAAGAGAAATATTGGCCATTGAAGAAATTCCTGCGATTATCAAACCTACTGACCAAATGAATGTAGTTTCCATTGACATCCATTCTTGAGGAAAATTGAGAATGATTTACCTGTGGTTGGTTGTAGCTTATGTTCATCCTTGAAGTAGATTTCCCCTAATTTACTTGGTAATCTTTGTTCATTCTTGAAGTAAATTGTCCCTAATTTACCTGGTGATCTGCATTATGCTTTTGTTGTTGATTTCCAACCTGTTCACTTCTCCTTGTTGCATTAAAATAACTTTTGGAGGTGGATGGCTTCTGTGCTTGCTTCTGTGCTTGAGATGCTTCTTCAGTATATCCAAGACCTGTCTTGATTAGAGGAGAACGCTGCACTTTGATAATCTCATCTAAAGTTTCAGATCCTTTAGCAAATTTAAGATTAAGAGCTTTTGATTTCTCAATATCTTTTCTAAGTCCCACAATTTCACATTCTAACTTTTCATTGTGTTTTTCTCTTTCAGCAAGTTGGAATGTCAGAGTATCTATAATCATATTCTTTTCCTCTAAACAAATTTTAACTTTAGAAATGTCTTCATAAAGAACTTCTTCATCTATATCATCCAAGAAATCATCATCTTCAAAGGCCATCAAAAGTCTGTAATCATTACATTGTTCATCTTCATCACTATTTGAAAATCCATCACTGTCTTCATGTGTGTAATAGCTCTTCGTACTTACATTCTATTTTCTGTTCCATCTAACTGGTTCCTTACCTTTGTCAAGCTTATCTTTATGAGGACACTTAGTAGCATAGTGACCGACTCTTCCACAAGAAAAACATTTGAAAGGTAGCTTACCTCTGAATCTTCCAGAACCTCGTTGAAGGTTCTTGACAAAATTCAATTCTTCCTCTTCTTCTGACATATGTCCTGAGTCATTGTAATCTCCTTTTCCCGAGGCTTTGAATGTGGCTTCTCTCTTGTCTGATGGTCCCCCTTTTCTCATTTCGTAAGCGGTTAGGATTATGTGCAGCTGTGACATGGTAATGCTCTGTAGATTCTGTTTTTCTTCTATGGCAGAAACTTTTGATTCAAACTTAGAAGACAAAGATCTTAGAACCTTTTCAACCAAAACAACTTCTTTTATTTCTTCACCCAAGTTTTTCATGCAATTAACAATCTCATCTATACGTAGGAAATAGTTAGCCACACTTTCATCATTTTGCATTCTGAGATTTTCATATTGAATTCTGAGAGTTCGTAGTTTTGCTCGTTTTACCTGATCATCTCCTTCATAGCTCAGAACGATCTTGTCCTGTATTTCTTTTGTGGTTTTGAGCTGCATAACCTTGACGAATTCTAATTGGGATAGACTCCCTAATAGAGTATTGACATCCTTTGCATTTGTTTCATACTGCTTCTTATCAGCCGTATCTGTAGGAGTTTCTGATGGAAATGTGTAGCCTATTTCCACGATATCCCAGACTTCTGTACCAAGAGATTGAAGATAGGTTGTGATTATTACCTTCCAATAGACGAAGTTTCTCCCATCAAAAATTGGTGGCCTAATCGATGCCTCTTTCTCGTAGTTTCTCATGATGATAGATCTTCCTTCAAGCGATCAAGCTTCTTTTGAAGGACCTGCTCTGATACCAGTTGTTGGAAATAATACTGAGAGGGGCAGGGTGAATCAGTATTATCAAATCAATATAACTTTTTCATTTCCAAATTCAGATTCATATACGCTAAGGAAAGTCGCGTGTATATGCAACTGTGTGTAATGCAACAAGCGTATATCTAGTAAACTTATAATTTAGTTAATTGCTTCATAATGAGTGCATCAGAACATTATTAACCATATGAACAGTAAACAGGAGCAGTAAGGCTAAACAAATCATCACACATAAGCAACACACATGAACACCAAGATGTAAGGTGGAAACCCAATGTGGGTGAAAACCACCTACTACAATTCGTCTCTATCTTCTTTTAATTAGAAACTTCCTTTTACAATGATTCTGTACTGGTTCAGTCTTATACCAGTACGCAGGCTGCTACCTGCAGAAGGCTACAACCTTCTCTCATTCTCCAGCTTCTCCTGGAAGGGAGCTACAATCCCCTTAACTCTTGTACTAGCTGAGGTACTAGTACATAGGTGCTGACCTACAGAAGGCTACAAACTTCTCTTTTCTTCTAGGGACCACGTTTCATAAAATTTTCAAACTGGATCCATGAATCAATCAAGTATATCTACATCTCCTTTGCACTAAACAAAACTGAATCAAATAGTCACTTCTCTGAATGTTGTACCCAGAAAATAGTAACAGCAACTAGAAACCAATTCTGAACCCAGAACACTGCAGCAATAAACAGAAGTAGCTAAAACATATTTCAAGATATGTACGCTACTTCAATGTGTACAACCTGCGTGCATACGCTTCTGAATTAAGGCCAACCTGCGTATACGCTATTTTGAATTACAAAACCAACATGTATACGCGCCTTTGCTTCGTTGAACCTACGTATAGATGTATAAAAGATAATTCACTCTTTCAAATATTCAGACATCAGTTATACCCAGATTATCAGATTTATAGATCAAGTCATGCACCAAAGATAACAGATCAAAATCACACAAAGATACTATGACCCATCAATAGAACTTATCCATCTTCTTGTGCTCAGGTTACTCCTTGATTCAGATTCATCTATGCACCATAAACCAATCACCAGTATTCCAGATCTTGCTCTTTATAAGATATTCAATCCTTGAGTCAATACCTTTGCCAAATGATCTCCTCCTTTTTATAGTCTTAGGCCTTACTCAAACCATGGTCCAAAACCATAGAGAACCAATAGTAGGGACCCAATACCTAGGTTCAATTCTTCGGACGCAATACCAAGGTCCAAAACCATAGGTCCAAATACCATGGACCCAAAAATAAGCTTTCCCACATGTACGTGCTTTTCCGTGCATGAAAGTGCATGTATACACATACACAACTTTTGTTCATAAATATCGCGTGTATACACGACCTAGTTAAGAGGAACCTGCGTATATGTATTGTTCTTCCATTCTAAGAGCTTGAACTGTGATCTGCCATCTGAGTGAGTTGCCATCAAGGACAACACCTATGTCATAGAGCCAAACCTATGCCATAATGCCAACAAGTTTCAATTACTTGGATGGTTTAAACAATAATGTCTTTTTCTTATAATTCTAAAAATTGTAAGGAACTAGAAAATATGACTTTTGTTGAAGAGGCAATGGCTCAAAATAGCAATGCAAATTTGCTACAAACTGAAAATGAAAATGCTGCCAACCAACAATTTCAGTAGAAAATAAATGTTGTTGAAATAAATAACATTGATCTGAAATTTTCTACAATCAATAAGTTAGATTCTCTGAACCAAAATAATGATACTAATATAAATTATGATAGCTCTACTGAAGAAGAAAATCAATAAGAAGTAAATTCCATTCAAACAAATAATGTGAATCTTGAAAATAATCTTATCAATCAATCAACAGATATGTGTCGTGAAGAATAAGTTGCAAAATCAGCTAATAACAACAAAAAAGTGATAAGCATACCCAGTAATGATCATCAAGCAAATCAACAATAAAAAAAAATATGCAATAATGCAAATGTAGAAAAATTTGAAATGTGCATTCTAGAAAATGAACAAATTTCTTCAAACAAAGAAATTTTTAGGTACATAACCTCAAATTCCCATTTCTCTCTTTTATCCCGATCTGTTTAATGATATTTCAACAAATTTTTGCACAAATATTATTTCAAAAAATGAAGGAGTTGCTATGAATTTATTCATTAATGAATTATTGGTAAATTTTGATTGGGATAGGGAAGATTCAATTAATCATAATTTCAACAGTCCTGAAATTTTTCTCAATTATGCATTTAATCATTTTCATGGTTTTGATTTATCTTATGAAAAGGAAGATAACATTAGTGAAATCATTTATAATAATGGTTTGAAGTTTTAAAACGCTGAGTCTCTTCGTCCTTTGGTAACGATCATGTCAAATTCTGATATTTTCAATTCAACAAGTCCATTCATATTTGAAGATGGGAAGAACATAAATTCAAAAAATGTTTTAGCAAGTTCTCATTTTCAAACCTCCAAGCACTTTGAAGATTTTATTATTCAAGAATTTATTCCTATTTATGATTCTTACCGTGGTGAAGTTCATTGTTCTGATCATGAACTTGAAATTTTTCCATCTCCACGAGTGAATGCTAATAATAATTTTAATCTTATTATTTTAGTTGACACTTGTGCAAAAGTTTTTTTTGTAAAAAAACCTTAGTTATGTTGTACTATTATTTGTAACATTACAATATATTATAATTTCATTTTTATTCATTTTCCTCGATTTGAGTTTATTTTTCTTTCAAATTTTATTTTTGAATTTGTGAATACATTATGCTCGCAATTTTAACATTAGGACACTCAATACTCATCAAATGCATTAATGGGCATATGAAAAAACAAATTTCATGACTTTAAGCATGAGCATCAACAACTCCTTATTCTCCAATTTTATTTGATTTTTGTGTCTAGAAAATTCATATATTGTTTTCAAAATAATTCTTCATAACTTTCTGACATTTGGGAGTGCATTAGAATTTGGCCAATAGTCTCATTTATTTAAAAATATTCTAAGTTATTTATTTAACTTGCATTCACACTTAATTGATCCATTTTAGAAGTATCTGGAAACATTAGTTGCACATAATATTTTTGATGTTTTAGATTTTGTACATAATACTAACAATTTTCAGAAAACTACAACATTTAAAGATATATCATCCAAGTCTGACCTAGTCTTTCCCCTTTAATTGAACTTATTTCAATCATTAATAGAAATACACCTTGATTTTCATGATCTTGTAGGTAGATGTTTGGAAGAATTTCAAGGTAAGAATTTTATTAATAAATTTATTTTGCTAAACTTGTTATATGTACATAATAGGATGATTTTTTCTTTTAATAATCTAAATGCAATTTTATTTCTATTTCTAATTTTTATATTTTCATATATGCGGAAATAAAACTGAGAGAATGGTTACATTGGAAGTACGATTTCAACTAGTTTTAGTCTGCTCTTTAAATTAGGATTAAGAATAGATTAGTTTAAAGTTAGATTTCTTTTCTATTTGTATTTCCTTCAACATTGTAGATTTTAAATAAGCAAGTAATGAGCTCAAGTCTTTCTCTTGGTATTCCTTTAATTTCTTCACAAATGGTGGCTTAGATCATATCAATCATCAAATATTTTTATATCATACACAATTTTGATGTGATATATTATCTTTCTTCACAAAGCTTCATCACATTTGTTGAAATTGTCATTTGCAAAGAAAACCATGAATGGTGAAGTTCCAAAGAATCACTACAACTAGGCGCTTTTTATTCACAAGAATTTTTAAATGGCGCCTTTCACTACGCTTGTCACTCAACACAAAAGTGGACGCAAATTAATATCTCATTACTTAGAATCTAACTTAGATTGAATAAATAGATGATTTTGAACAAATGAAAACTTTAAGGAAAATGCATGGGACAATATGAAGATTTATAAGGTAAACTTGCAATCAAATTCTTCCAGGTATGTGTATACATGTTCATATTCATCTATTTTTAGCTTTGTTTTCCTTTCAGTCATTTTATTTCTCATTTGTACTCCTTTTTACAGGTCTTTATTGGCTTGATTTGGAGACTTAAGTAAATTACCGTTGGCATAAAGCGAGCAAATAGCCCTTCCAAATTCACAAACATGTTTAGGGAAGTATTTATTTTTTCATCAAAATTTCTATTTTTGCACTTTTTATAGGTGCTTTTCTTTATATTTCCTTCACTTTCCATATGTGTGAGATGAGTCACGATAATTTTTCATCGCTTATTGATTCATTTAAAATTAAACGCTTGGCTCCCTCTTGTTTAATTTTTCTCTGGGCTTGTAGCTTCTGACATTTTAATAGAAAATTAAAGAAAGGCCCTAAAAGAAAAAGGAAATCACACATAATTCTACATTAATTACAAAATTTCTCTTGTCCATTTCCATTCTCTTATGTTCTATAATGTCCCCATTCATTAAGGTTGTGATAAAACTTCTTTTCATCCCATGTATTCTCTTTTATTTCATTGATTTTTAACAAATCCCAAGATGACTAAGTTCCTTAAGGATTATCCATTTTTCATGGTGTGAGCACATGGATCTTTATTGTTTTTCCTTCACTGGGCATCCGTTCTTTATTTTCCATTTGATCTCGAAACCACCTCAAATTGATTGTCTTGGGAGAATTCTTTCTAGGATGATATGTATAGATGAACCCTTCACCTTCACTCCATTCTTGTGCATATTACTCATTAACCCAGAACCCCGGAAGCTTGTAACCATTTAAAATCTAATTCCATAGTTTTAGGGAACGTGAGCTATGGGCTCCACGTCATCACAATCTTCCATTTGTGCACACAAAATTTCTTGCCCCCACTCCTGCATAACGTTGCACTATCTCACAAGTAGTGGCCCCACTTCGTGTTAATATCCTGTGAGCCTGGAATCCCATATCCTTTTCCAAACTCCAATTTGTAGTATCTTCTAGGAATGTAGACTTGAGGTGCTCCTCTCTCATCTATACTAAGTGTGTGTCGCTAATACCCAAAATCTTATGTTGATTACATTCAATCTTTCCTATCTGAGATACTAAATGTACGCTTAGTCTTTCACTACCCTTTATAATTTCTTTAAAATTTCAGGAACTCGACCTTTGTGACAAAGTCATATCAACTTTCACATACCTATGGGATTATGACTCCACTTATGTCCTCTTGCCTAGATTCTTGTTAGCCCAAAATATTTCTAAAATGCATTTTATTAGAATCTGAGCCTCAAGCATTTCAATAACTTAAGCTAATATGGTTCCCTCCTTATCTTATCAGTTATTTTGGCCACCTCCATCCCAAAAGTATTTATAATTTATGATTGCGAACAAGTTGGGCATATCTTCCTGTAAGCTACTATAGTAGGATCCCTATAATAAGCTTGCTTTTAGAGTACCCAGGTAATTCTTTTTGGATAATTTTATCTACCTCCAGCTCCAACCTTCCAAGCTATCATAACTAGTGGCTCACTTACACTTTCATCCTCGCTTCGATATTGGATGTTCATTCCCTTTTCTCCTTTTATCTACATCCTTGATCTCATCATCCCAACCATTTTTTTATTGTACATCCTCTTTTTCTTTTCAAGAATTTTCTAAGCAAACCATGGGGACTTCACTCAATAAACCTCTAACATATCACATGCGATCATGGCATACTAAACAATAGCCTTTATACCTCTAAAAATGACATTATTTAAACCCTTGACAATGTGAATCCAATACACCTTCCCAATTTAAAAGACCCTTATTTTCACTAGATATTGTAGGTATCCATTTTCTTATTAACATTTTTTACACCCCTTTATATTTTTTCATTAACTTTCAGCTCCATTTTTGATACTTGCAAAAATAAAAACCCTTTACCCCTTATTATATACTCAATATATTATGCCATTTCTTCCTCAATATATATCCTCCAATATGAACCCATGTGGTATGGTATTTCTCCCCTAGTGAAACCCCTATGAAGAAAACACTTTGTTAATGTGATAAATTGGTAAGAAAATATGGAATATGCAAAGGTAATGGATCATAGGAAACTTTGATTCTCAACCCTCTCAAATCCTTAAAAATGAGTCATTATTCTTCAAGCTTAAGGTTCACTCCAGTTTAGATTTAATAAGTGATGACTTTGGGTAAATGAAACCTTAATAGAATGCAACTTCTCCATACTTTTAATATTAATCAAAAGGAGGAGTTATTTCTTTTGAAAAAATGGTATATTTTAGGTAAATTTTAGTGAAATTCTACAAGGTAAGTTTCATATGCTCATTTTCATATGTTATCATATTCTTTATGCTTTTTGTTTCAGATTTATTTTTAGTATTTTTTGATCTAACCCTTTGTTTTTGTAGGTCCTCAAGGATCGCTTTAAAGACTTTGCACTCCTACATGCTCAAATTTGGAATTCATCCTCATTAGTTTTGCTTGATTTTAATATTTCCAAGGCAGTTATGATGTTGATTAAATTGCAAGATAGCTAAATCAGGGAGTCTTTGAACCTATAATTTGTTTTACAAACTTTATTTTTATTAGAAAATTGTTATGATGATTCCATGCAGGCTTATTTTCAAAACAAGAAGATTTTCCAAGAGAAGCAACACCTTATTTGACTTTCTCTCATAGCTAAAATCTAGATTCAGTTTGACTAAAAGCCTAATTATCTATAACAGTATAAGACCTAATCAATCAAAATCTCAACTTAATAAAAGCATGTATTTTTCCTCTTCGTAATTCTTCTTTTGTTAAGACATTTTAAATATCCTTGTTGAGGTTTCCTTCATTATGGTGTGGCTTTTATATTTCCTTTATGGTTTACATTTTTCTTTTCTATTTGCAATACTTCACTCATGTGTTGATTTCACCTTCGCTTCACATTTGTTCTGGTGATAATACCAAGCATTAAATGGAGAATTTTTCTCACCCAACATTGGGCAGAATACATGGGAAATATTCACTCTCCTTATATAATGGGATTTCATTTATGTTTATACCATCATTTCCAATTTTGACTTTGGTTCATTAAGCAGATGTACCGGGTGAGTTGGGCAATGGCTAAACCAAGTGACATGGTGGTTGGGAAGATGTGCAAAGTAAGTTCAGCCCATGACTTCCCATGAACTGAGTTCCCACTAGGGGGTCTCATAATGATTTTTAGAAAATTGACTAAATTAACATTTAGGTGTTAAAAGCGAGTTTATAATTTATTGATTATACAGCATGTACATACTAACAAATGATAATATATTTTTTCATTGATGAGCTAATGATTTATGTTGATTCATTTACATAGTAGGGTGAATTCCCACACCCTAGGTGCACCAGCACTAAGGCGGGGCACCAAGGCACCCATGGGGCGTCAAGTGCTCAGCACGTAAGGGCACCTGTGCAACAAGTTGGTGGGTCGACCAGAATTGGCAAGGGGCACATGCACAAAATAAGTAAGGTCAGCCCATGACTACCCATGCCAAATCAAAGTGGAAAAAAAATTAAGTTTGAACAAAATTGTGACTGTGGAGGTGTTGCATGTACAACATAGAGGCAAGCGTCGTGTGGGCACTCGCATGAAGACAGGGTGCCTCGGCGCCCACATGCAAATGGGGTGTATACAATAGATGACACAATGTATGACATGATGGGTAAACCAAATGAGTGAAGTGAATCGAGGGCGAAATGCACATGAAAATGGTGTGTGCCCTGGGCACACCCAAGTGCCCAAACACAATCTGCACAATACGATGATGGGACAACTAGTTAGGCACATCAAGTGGATTGAGCGAGCTAGATGATGGGTGAACCAAGCAACATGGCAGGCGGGTAGACGTGTGAATTAACATGAAAGGAAAAGATATGCATGTGCATGGCAGGGAGAACACCCTCGACTTGGGTGCACCTGCACGAAGGTGATACACCCATGGGGGCATCACATGCTGAGCATGTCAGGGTGCCCATGCGACGATTTGGTGGGTCAAACCAACTTTGCAAGAGGCACTCGCAGAAAAGAAGGTTGGACCATGATTTCCCTGAACAAAGTTCCCACAAGGGGGTTTCATAATGATTTTTGGAAAGTTGACTAAATTAATGTTTAGGTGTTAAAAGTCAGTTTATAATTGATTGATTATGTAGCATGGTACTAAAAAATCCTAATATTTTATTTTTGTTGATGATCTAATCATTTATGTTTACTGATTTGCACAGTAGCTCGAACGCTCACACCCTGGACGCACACACACGAAGGTGAGGTTCCTGAGCGCCCATGGGGAATTGCGTGTTGGGCACACCAGGGTGCCCACTTGGCAGGTTGACCATGCGATGAGTTGGTGGATTGACCTGACTTGGCATGGGGAGCCCGCACAAAAGAAGTAATGTTGACCCATGAATTTCAATGAATAAAATTGTCTCATAATGTTTTCTAGAAAATTGACTAAATTCATGTTTAGGTGTTAAAAGTGAGTTTATAATTGATTGATTATGTAGCATGGTACTAACAAATGATAATATTTTTTCTCATTGATGAGATAATGATAATATTTTTGAATGATCTTCTAGTTTCACCTATGTAGATTTTTCTACAAGATCAATTCATCTTGTAGACTCCCTTTAAGTGATTTTGATCAATTTTATCCTTAACTGGTTTCATTTTCTTCCTTATTGTTTCATATAGCCTAAACATTGAACGAGTATTTCTTCTTATGAGAATCTTCGTAATTTTTTGAGTGACATCTCGAATGTATGGAAGGTATGCTCTTCTCATAGAAGGTTGAAAACTAGCAGATCTTTGAAATTTGTTTTTCTTTACGTTGGATTTCTTAAGGGAATTAGAGATCTCCTTTACTTTGTAACCAACCTCCTTGAAAGCATTTTTGAGGTGGCACAATTCCTGCTCCAAGTGATCTTTATCTTATATTCTAACCACTCTTAATTCCAAGGTGTTTAAAACTCCAAACTTCTGAACTGGGTAATGATGGGAGTATGCATGAAGATAATTGTCACTATATTTATTTTTTCTAAAGACTTGATGTCCAAGGCTTCCATCATTATTTTTTTTAGCTAATACATAAAGGAAAGGAATACAATTCTAGCCCTCTAATTCCATAGTGAATTTAATGTCCTCTGATATACCATTAAGATGATCCAAGAATTTATTAAGCTCTTCTTTTCCATGTTGTCAATTCACATTAGTATCATCAACATATCTTTTCCATCTTTTAGGCTTAAACGAGTAGGAGTTTATTGCTTTTTGTTCAAATTTTTATATGTATATATTTTCTACAATAGGAGAAAGGGGGGATCCCATTACTACCCCTTTTATTTTCTCTTAGTATTCTCCTTGGACGCTGAAGAATGTTAAGTAGAGACAGACTTCTCCAATTTTTGTAGTGTCTAGGTTAGTAACTTCAAAGAGAACTTGGATAACATCTTCTAAGGGAATCTTGGTAAATAATGAAACAACATCAAAAGTGGAGATCCTATCATCTTTGTCTAATTTTTCATCCTTGATGATTTTGACAAATTCATATGAGTCTTTTATGAAGGAGTCACTATGGCCAACCAAGGGGATTAATTTACTAGCTACATATTTGGCTAATCCATAAGTGGAGGAGCCAATGGTATTAAAAATAGGTCTAAAGGGGAAATCATGTTTATGGATATTAGGGAGACAATAGATTATAGGGGTTATTTCAGTTGTTGGGTTGAGCTTCTTTTTTATGTTATCATGAAGATTGGAGTCTTGGATTGTTTTTTTACCTCTTTAATGGGTTTTGAGATAGGGTTTTTATCGAACCTTTTGTAGCTACCATAATTAAGGTGTTCTTTAATTTTTTCAATGTAGTTATCCTTGTTAAGGATAACGGTGGAATCTCCCTTGTCATCTTTGAGTATTACAATGCTATAGTTATTCCTTAATTAGTTTAGAATTGATATTTCATTTTAGAACAGGTTGCTCTTAGGTGGTTTGGCCCTTCTAAGTATTAATGCACAATATTGTCTTATAGCTTCTTTCTCATCCTCATTCTCAAGGTGTTGTATGTTATCTTCAATACAACAATTTGGATGCATTTAGAGGACATGGAAAAGTTGAGACCTCTACAAAGAATGTAGAGAGTAACTAGATAAATGGACAATATTGTTATTTCCATGTGTATTACTCCTATCCCCATGACCATTTCTAATATCATTACTCACTTTGATAAAACCCTTTCTTATATTAAAATCAAGTCTGAAATGTTCTTCAATTTAAAGTTGTCCTCTTTATTTATCAAAGAGACATTAAGGAAATGGCAACCATTATGAGAGCAAGACAACGATGTATTAGTGTTGAAACTAAAGGAGATGCCTCTAATATTCGAAGGGCAGGGATTAGGTCTCGAGTCATTATTACGAGGGGGATCAATGTCATTGTTGTTTAAATGGGAGGAGATGTTATTAACTTTAACTCTATCAACGCTGAAGGTGTCATTGATTTTTAGAGATATGTTGTCAACGTTATGGGAGGAGATGTTAACGTTAACTCTTCTATCAACGCTGCTAACGTTAACTCTTCTATCAACGCTACTGTTAATGCTAACACTATTCAAATTTACACTAAGGAGAGGAGTTGCTTCCGTTCAATGTGCTACCGATATTGCTGCAACAGAAATCTATGTTCTTGTTGCTACGATTAATTTCACTATCAACTGGAGGATTTGATTCAAAGTCCAAAGAGATAGGGAATGAGGCAACCATTACTAGATGATGGTTTTTGAGCTCAATAAGTTTTAATTTTTGTCTTCTACGTGTAGTAAATCCTTCTTTACAAGCTTTAAAAAAGGAAGAAGCATCAATTATGCTCCAAAGGTTAGGTTAAATTCTATTGGCAAGGTTAGGGTGAAGTTTAAAAGCTTTTTCAAAAATGGAACTGAACAAATATCTGGTCCTTTTTATTTAGCCACAGATGAGAGCCTGACTTAACTTAAAAAAAGATTTAGAAATTTTGCTGCAACGAAGTTTGTGTTTAATGTTAACAAAGGAGGGAATTAAGTTTTCATCTCTGCAAGTTTTTTTAGGAAAGATAAATCTGTCATCCTTCTCTCAATCTTGATTCTTGTTTTCATAGTCTCTAATTCTTGATTCTTAGTTTTCTAGTAGATTCCAAGAGTCTCCTCAATGTAAATTTATGTGTTGATTTGATTTTCCCACGGTATTCATTTTATCTCTATTTTTTTAGTCCACATGATCAAGAGAAATCTTGATGAGAGAAAGGATAAGAGAGGAGGTGTAAATACATAAAAAGAAAGAAAAAAACCTACTGATTAACTATTAATTTATTAAATAATATATTAAAATAATAGTAGATTCATTATATATAAATATATCTTAAATAATTAGAATTAATAAATGTCCTATAGGTAATTAATAACATAATCAATTAATTAATTAATTAATATAATTAATTCATTATAGGTATTAATAAATTTGATAATTATTATTATTAATAACCAAATCAACTAATTAATATAGTTAATTGGTTATTTTAATTTATCAATTAATATAATAAATTAAATAATTAATGTTACAAATTCAACTAATTAATGTAATGTAATTGCTAATTAAACCTAACTAGACTAGTATAAAGTTAGAGTTGGGAAGGGAACAAACCTTAAAGTTGGATAGTACAGGGAGTCAACTTCTACTTACCTCCAGACATCCATAGTGGTTAAGGCTATTAGGATGTTTCAGAATATCCCAAGTCTCTCTAAGTCTTCTTTTGAAATAGTGATCTTCCTTGGAAATGATAGTAGCCTCCTCTATGATAATAGCTCTAAATAATAAACTTCTTACTTTATTTCTACACCATACAAAAAATGAACTAGTAAAGTTCCATCTCAACTAATCTGATGTCAAACTTGGGATGAAAACAGATGAATTGAGAATAAAAATACTCACAATTCACATAAATTGAGTTAAAGGGCTAAAAATAATGACGAACATTTTTATGACTAAATATTAATTAAAAGACTTGAGTGCATGAATACTTGAGTGAGCTCCTCTTGGTTTTGAGAATAGTTTATCACAGTAGTCTAATATTGGAGCAAATGTCCCTAAATTTGATGGAGCAACAATGAAGTTAACATTGACTTTGTTGTTTCTCTGTTGGATCAAGGAAGGTTTTCTCCAAGATTCTCCAAATCATCATTTATTCTCTACTGAATAGGGCTAGCCACATGAAGGTATGATATTTCCCTCCACCCCAGCTCCCCCTCCTCACATCACTCTCAACTCATAAAGAAACACATGTGGTTTTGTACATAAAGAAGCATATAGTAATCATTCATTAACATATAACACTCATTCATTCGTTAATCATAAACACAAAATACTTCACCTTAATAAATGTTATCATCAACAATATGCTTTCATAATATGGCAAGTGACGTTTCTAATGATATAACTATTATAATATTATATTTTCCTTTTTATTTGATTTTTAAAATAATTCAAAAACGACTTCATCAATTTCTTCTTCCCCTTCAGTCCTTATGGCCTATGTAGCTCTCATGGATGACTTGGTCATGTACTCAGGACATCTTCAAGGCTACTGCAAGAACAGTAGATCACCAGCTGCAACAAGAAAGAAATGTTAAATTGACATTTTTGGTTATTATTATTACAAGTATTTCATTAATAAAAATTTAATTAGAGTTATCTTTACCTGCTTCAGTAGAGGGGAAAAACCAAATAGTTTCAGATGCATATATATGTTCTTCTTCTTGAATAGTCCCATAATCTACATGATTTGGAGTTGAAAAAATAAATCTTATAATTAATACACCATTTGCAATTAAATATTTTTAATTTTAATACCTGCTACATTTTTCAAATCACGTGAAATACCTCCATTAAGGAGCCACACCATTGACACTAGGTTGTGTCTCTTTATTGCTTGCCTACTTAAAACAAACAAACACGTTACTTTATGCCCAAAAATAATAATAAATAGATTCTAAAAGTAGTAAATTATAAGTATTCTTCATTGATTTTATTTACCTGCTTGTTGATGGGAGTGCTGGAAGATTGTGTTTGACCCCAGCTCTTTTGCATTCAACTACAACTTGATAGCCATGCTTGTTACAGGGAAAAGTGTCTATTTAGAACTGCTCTATCCCACTAAGGTGTGACAGCTGCCTTAGAAACAAACAGAGAAAAAATACTTTTGTTTTTCCTTTATGAATTATAGATAGAGAGGAACAGAAAGACCAACCTCTGTCTTGCGCTAATCCTTCGATTCGATCCCTCTCTTCTTTGATAGTCCTCAGCTACCTGCTCCCTTGCACGCCCAGCTTCACAAAGTACCTGTAAGATCATATTAGCATAGCACTATACAAAGACATGGATCTATAATCATAAAAAATCTAGGATCAGATGTAAATTGACCATACAAATGTAACAAGCATCAATGATACAAAAGCATGGAGGAAAACTCAAATAGCTTTTATTGATAAACAAGAAAAGATCCAGGAGGAGTTACAACCATTTGTTTCGACCCAGCATCAACCTCCCAGCAAAGAAGCCCCTCTTCACCTCAAACAAAGCTTAGATCACCCAACAATCTGATGTTTGTCTCTAGAAACCAACATCAATTCCTTACAATATTCAAAATTCCATCCTCTGGATCTCTGGGATGAGGGATCCATATATAGATATCTGTAAGGGGGATGAGTCAGCTTGTGATTTGATTAGTGTCTTCTCTCTGATATTTCTTTCTTCCACTTGGAGACTGAGGGCCTCTTACTCATCCTTGGTCGAATTCAGTGAGGCAAGTGTAACAGGAGAAGATTCTGGAAGCTTCCATTGCCTCTCCACCTCGCGGAATGACACTACCATTTGTCATTTCTCACCCATCGCACCCCACAGAAGGGACTTTTGAAATGCAATGCACCCTCATAGTGTATTTAGGTGAGATGCAACGCACTTAGTGAGTGGAGCAGCTGCAATGATCCTGTTTTGACCAATTCTGAGTAGTTTCTCATGGAGAACTTCTGGGAGAAGCTGTAATCTGTTGACCTTGTTCCTTTAGGGGTTAGAACAACACTTTTAGGGACTTAGGATCCCTTGGTTTATGGACATTTCATGCTTGGGGTTGTAGGGAACAAAAATGTCTATAACAGTTGCCCCCTAAAGTATGAGGTCGTTAACCTTTTGGTGTCGGGTGAAATGCTTTATTATGAGGATCCGAAGTTCTTTCAATGCTGGGAGGAGACCTGTAATAAGATACAATACAATACATTATCTTCATACTATTTTCATGATCTATCTGAGGGCATTCCCATGCTCAGCTTTATAAATTCATTTTCATGTACATAGGATAGACAATCGTCTGAGTGTAGACTGATGATTCTAATAGAGCCATCATCCTTTTGAGTGGATGATTATCTGTGTAGAAATGATGTACATTTAATGTATTTATTTCCCTGAATATATATCACAGCCCGGATGGATGGAACTAGATCCGGGGTCTTCAATCTCGTCTGATCTTCACTCGAAGTACAAGTCGATCCATGTGAGAAATGTTCTGAAGTCGAACATCAAAAGACATCGCTTGATTACCAGTCAATGATGTAAATTGTTAACAAGCGCGAGAGGAATCACCGATAATGATAATGACCCTAAAGGTATTGCAGTACAATTCACGTGCTGTGAATAAAGGACTTGGCGTCGAACACCACGCAAAATCTTTCGGTCGAAGGCCATTGATGTAAACCTGTCGCCGGAAGTGAGAAACTTGCCATTGAGGCATGCAAGCTTCAAAGTACTAAATGGGGTGTTCCTAGATCAACTTCTTGGATAATGAGTTGATGTCGATAAGAAGTGATCCATCACAGGAGGGCCTTAATGAATCCCACATTAATGACACGGAACGGAGCAAATGATTTTAATGGAGGTGAAAATGGTCTGATAACATACGGTTCAGGGTGGCGGTTATGAAAGAATGGAGTATGAATGTATTGTAGCGGGTGAGACACATGTGAATTCTCTGAATGACTTCTCTTGAACATATCGGCGACACTGACATGATGGATTGGTAGCATTACCCCAAATGTGGATGGTGTGATGGGACCATGGCGATGTGACCGGTGAATGAAACAACCCAACCCGACTTGGATGTGGAGTGAAAGTGTCATGTTCAAGAGCGACTTGCTACCAACAAAGTTTCTTCAAGTTTTCTTCCCAATTTTCCCCAGTCATTGCTGACCAGTACCTCTTTATTTTTGTCAAGATTGAGGAGGATAACATATGCTTGTTCTATAATTTGCCCTTTGGGCAAACCCATCGCTATGTTTTAACGAGCCTAGCGATAGTGAAACTCGTTCTTGTCTGCTATGGACAAGTTTGTCGCTATTAAGTTTTAACGAGTTTAACAACAAAGATAACTCGGTCCTTTTCAATTTTAGAGAGTCTGAAAAGGGACGTAAAGGAAACTCCAAAATTCCTTTTTCGTCATCTAATCCCTTAAGTCCGAAAAAGTATAAAACGATACAGAAGGGATGAATTTTCCATACTTTTAACGATCCGAACAAAACAAGCGCTCGATATTTTTGTGTAATAATCCCTCAGGTCCAAAAAAGATTAAAATCTAAAGGAGGGATAGCACTTCCGGTCCCTTTAACGAGCTGGAGAGGCCAATGGCTCGGCAATATTTTCATATTTTACGAGTCAGTTGAAAAGAGCTTAAAGGAGACTCGTCTTTTGAGGAACGAGTGATAAAATTGGGTAGCAGCTGATTCCAGGTAAGATTTGGAATTTTCCAATCATGGCAGTGTTACAAGGATGGCTAGTGGGATCACTCTTCGCAGCTGTTCCTCAAAATGGGTAAACAATCAAATGGAGGTGAATGATCGGCCAATGAAAAAGTGGAGGTGACGGTGCAAACACAACCAAGGCTTTAACGGCTGAAGTACTAAATTCACGATGGTTATTTACCGAGGAATAGTTCATTTTTTAACGAGCTTAAATGCGGGGGGAAACATTTGCTCATCTCTTATGTTTATTTTTTAACGAGCTTGAACTATGTGTTAAAACTGCTCGATGCGAGTTTATTTTTTAACGAACTTGAACCCTGCAGTAACACTGCTCGTGATAAGTTTGCATTCCCCCAGCATAATAACGCAAATCGAGGTGCATGCCCCCAAGCTTCATTGCATTCAACTCGGTGGTTGGAATGAAGGTTTACCTTTGAGATTTGGAAAGGGGATTTGTTTCATTTTTTAATGAGGTTGACACAGTAAAAGAACTATCCTCATGGCTCCTTGTTTCATTTTTTAACAAGGTTGACACGAGATAAGAACCATCCTCGAAATCCACCGTATTTACAGTGTTTGATATAAAATCAAAAACTGAAGGATGATTAAGGTTGCTGGAATAATCTTCGTGGTAATCCGGAAGATGGGAGCAATGATGATAATCTTCCCATGGTGCCTCTCCTATCATCATTGATTGAATGATTCCGTCGTTTGTAGAATGTACATGCGACCAAGGATCTGAAGGGGTGCCATATTCCTTAGACGTATCTATCCAAACGCTTGATGAGCATTGATTTGGGGTTGCCCCCGAGGCCAACAAAATTGATTGCTACAATATTTCTAAAATGGCGATGATCCATGCTGACAAAATGTTTAGGAATCTTTCGAATCCATTAGATATAGAAGATTTCATATTGAAGTTTTCCACTGTGGCCACTTTTGCCAGTTTACTCGGAGGCGGTAGGGCAAAAGTACCCATTAAGGCAGGGTCTTTTAGGAGGCCTACTCCAATATTTTGAAGCAAATGATTGCTTCCATGGATCATTGGAATGCTTCCCGTAACTTGTGAACTGTTGGGGAGAAATGTTTGTTGGTCGACGATTGTAATTCCTCCTTGGAAGGGAAATGCAATCTTCCTAAAATACGTTGACACAACAGCCGCCATAGCATATATCCATGGCCTTCCTAGTAGGATGTTGTAATCAAGATTTCCATCGATTACTTCAACATTTATTTCTACTGTTTTCCCTCCTAGTTCAACTTTCAAGTTACTTAGAATACCATATGGGGTATATGTCCTTCCGTTGAATGCTTTTAATGTCGTTGAAGATCGCGACAAGGTTGGAGATCCTAAAGTTTTCCAGCAACTCATCGACATAATGCATGTAGATGCCCCCTCATCAATACTTGTTCGATGAACAGTTTTGTTGAGGGCTTTCACTTGAACAAGGAAAGCTAGTTGGGCTGGTAATTGAGGATCGTATCCTTTATCATCGAAGGATACAAGATTGGAATCCTTTGGGTCTATCCCACCAATGGCTGATAATAAATCCTGCCTTTGGGATGGGCAATTCTGTAGTACTTCAAGAGTCGACATAGAGGATGGCAATTGGGCCAAATCTTCCACTATATTATAATGCTGTGCCGCTCTAGCGTGGGGATTAAATGTCGACTTGTGTACTACTCCCTTTGGCGGTTTTATCGTCAATTCAGGAATGGTAGGCAGCGCAACTTCTGTCGAAGTTGTTGTTGAACTACTAGGTTGATCTTTATCCTTGTTGTTCGACAGCTGTGGATTCCCATAATATTTGTTCCTTGTCGATATCAAAGCATCATTTTTCCATTTTGAAACCGATAACATTAGCACTTGAGACGGGGAAGCATTTCCACTTTCAACCAGATTTATTCCTGGATTGGGAAACGGATCAGTAAACACTGCAGAGGTTTTTGAATTCTTTAAGAGTTTCTTAAGCTCAGCTCTGTGTGGACAATTTGCGGTCCAATGATCCTCATCGCATATGAAGCATGGATTTTTTGGTTTCCTATCTCCAGGAGGGTTTGAAGAAGATTTTTCAGGTGATGATTCCTCTTGTTTCTTCTTCTTCCCTTTGCCTTTCTTCTTGCTTCCTGGTTGTTTGGTTTATTTTCCTTTATCTGTCGATACGACATTTACTTCCAAAGCAAGAAGTTCATCTTTTGCATTTTGACTTGAAATCTTACGAGCCTTTTTGGATGTAGCCTTTGTCGATTTCGTGTCTGTTGTGCCAATCACGCCATCGCCGGCATGAGAGTCATTGTTTGATTTAGGAGGGGGAGGAATTGAGAATTCCGGTCTAGGGGCGTCATGTATTTTATCGTAGAGCGTGCCGGACTGAGTGTAAATCAAGTCCAGATATTGTGCAAGAGCGATAACTTGCTCTTCTGTTACGACTCCCCCCTTTGCCACATCTTCCGTGATGGAAGGCAGTAATGACTTGATAAACCATTCAACTAAGAGCTGATCGGGGACATACGTTTTTACCATTCTACGATGACGTCACCACTCATGTATATGATCAGATATGTGAGTGGTCGTTGTCTGTTTGAAGTTGGTAAGAAGTTCTGTTCCCGTTTCGTACCTTATTGGTAACTGAAAATGGGTTAAAAAGGTTGTGGATAAGGTACTGAAGTTGTCGAACGAAGCTCTAGGCAATTCGATGAACCATTTTGCCACCGGACCCGTTAACGTCCTCTGAAAGAGGTGAAGTCTTATCGAATCATCATTTAGGGTGTTTGACGAACACCATAGATGAAAGGTTATCACGTGATTCGATGGATCTTCACCCGAATTTCCATTAAATTTAGGAATATCTAATGGAAGTTTATGCAGAATCACTGGCCACCAAGGGGCGTAAGCGATTGGATCGTTTGTTAACCGGTTTAAATCAGGTAACTCCAAAGTTGCCACAAAGGGTAACTGTTGATTCAGGTTAGGTGAAGCATACCCAGGATAAGACAAGATTACCTGAGCAGTTGGTCTTTGCATACCAGCATAATGCATTTGATGCTGGTATGTTTGGTAAGGTTGGTGGGCATGACCATTGTAAAATGGTTGATTTTGACCGTTTTGAATGTACGGCTGTCCACTATTAGCAAAGATTTGTTGCTCAGAACCTTGGTATACTTGTTGGAATTGCGGTTGTTGGTTTGTACTAGCCATGGTTGTGAAGCCATGTGCTGTTGACCGATACTAACAGTTTGACCAAGATGAGGGTTAATTGTACCCGTCTGAACCTGTGTCATTCCACTAGTCGGCAATTGTGGTTGAGTCGCAGGGTCAAGGGGCTGTTGCATTACAATCTGAGAAACCTGAGGTTGGCATACAACAGGCAGCGCTTGAACTTGCGACACCGTCACAATAGCTGGCATAGTTGGGATATTTGACATAGGTAAGCATTGTTGCATCGAGTATACAACTCTTGGTTGTTGAGGTAGTATTGGTACCCAACCACTTGAGGTAATTCCAGTATAACCTGAATGTTGTTGTGAACACCCGTATGGATATCCTCCTGGAGGGGATAATGAAAGGGTATACTGCCCCCCATACGGTGGTAATCCAGAACTCAAAGGAATTGTTTGCCCTTGGGGACCAGACTGCCCAAATTTACCTCCAAATGGATCAACTTGTTGAGACTCAACATAAGAGTTTCCAAATATTATTCCGGATGAACAAATAGGAACGGACCATACTGTCGAAATAGCCCCTGAGTGGACTCCTTCTAGCGGTTGAGAGCTAGTTGGGACAGATGGTATACCGGCAAACATTGTCGGAGTGATAGTAGGGAGATCTGCCATCATTGTGTCAGACGACACAGTCCTAGATGTTGACGGTTGTTCAGACATTTGTAGTCTATCCAAAATATTACCTAGCGATTCTACAGAAGCTTCCGCTGGTGGTAGACTAACTTCTGATGTAGAAGGATATAGAGTGACCCTGACTCCAAATTGTTTTGGAGTACTTGTCGGAGGATCTTCTACAATTTCTTCTATGGCAATCAGACCAGGTGGAAGGGGAAGACCATCAGGTCTGTAGAATATTTCTGGTGCCGAAGAAGGTGTGAAATCGGCAGCGACAGATGTTTGAAGAGCAAGACTCTCCGAACCGGTTGTAGATGGAACTGGTTCGGTAACACAAGTGTTTACTCTCAGACTAGGATCAGTATCACTGTCCTTCTGCGGTTGCTGAACTTCTTCTGTAGAGGCAGGGATTCCAGAAATGTTTGGAGTAACCGGAGTCTCTGATGTCGTTGGAACACTTGTTCTAACTTTAATAGGAGATTTGGAACCGGTTAAACGAGTTCGATTTGTCTGTACTGGCTTCGATTCCGGAGACAAAGACGGTTGACTCGTAAGCCTCCATGAACGATGGGGTTTGAATTGACTTTCTTCCACGATTGCGGATTACTCGATCAACTAAAATAAAGGGGAAGTATGTTTCCAAATTAAATGAATTTTAGACGCTTTTACACAACTTGTTTTTTCAGTTTTTAAGAGTCAAGAAAAAACAAAATATGACTCTAGTCTCCTTCGATTTTTAATGAGCCTGAAGTGACAAGTACTCAGATGGACCTTTTCCGTTAAGGAGTCTGAAAAGGAATGAAAGGGACTGCTCTGGAAATCTAGGTAGAGGGAGTACCAAACCAATCGCAAAACTGCAGAATACTTTTTACGGTACAGCAGTCAATCTTCCCGAATGCTGTGTTTAGTGCATTGTGATCGATAGGGCGGTAGACACGACTTCCTATGGATAAAGGATTAAGCCTATTGGGGTCTCCCAAAGTATACTCGACGGTACGTGGGAGCACAAGTCCGTACTGGCAGTTATCGTCTCAAAGTGGAGGAATCACCCAACCATCAGTGAGAACAACAGTTACCAGGCTTTACGACGCCGGAATACGTCTCTAGCCTAGACTTCTAAATGTTGTGCGTTAAGTTCCAAAGCGTTGTTAGATTCATTGAATTTATTTTAAGTTGATCTTGTTTATGAAGTTTCCCTTTCGGGTTCACCACGAGATGTAGATGTAATTCCTAAAATGCAATCTAAGATGATAAACAAACTTTTTATCTCTTTTATGCAATGAAAATCCTAGCTACTAGGGAAAAGAAAGACATAATCTTTTCACAAAGAGAAAAGAGCACACTCTAAATGCACTTTCCTAAATCAAGCCAATCAGATTGTCTATATGCAAATGCACATGCATGTATTTGTTTTTCGACTTTCTTAGTATATGGATGCTAAAAAGAAAGTTGATGCATAATTCTGAATTTCTTTTCAAGCGACAAATATCAACAAGCTTCTTTTCGAAATCAAAAAATGGAGACAATTACAACACCTTACGATTTTGAAATGAATACTTGTTCTTGGCACTAGAAAATTACAAATTCAGACCAAAAGCAATAGTAACAGGATAATCGACCATCAACAACAATCAAACTTTTTCCTACAATCGAAATCGACACTTGCGACATATTCAAATCAAAGGACGACAGTACGACTATGCTACTTTTGCAAAGGAGAACTGTAAATGACTCAACAAACACACAAAAACATCTACAGTTCTTTTATACAAAGGAGGCGGAATAACAACAAGGAAAAGGGGTTTCAAATAGACATATACTGATCACAGGCAGCAAGATTCAGGAATAGAACTAGAAAGAATGAATCACAGAAGCGACAACTACACAGAGCTAGTATGATCAGCGCACCTGTAACACAGAGAATCTGAAATGCAGCGCAAGTTTTCCACTCGGGAAGTGCGCTGAAATTCAGAATCTCTGAACAGTACCTACGCTGGGCCAGAAACGAGACCCTATTCGGGTTCCGGGTCACAGTTTGCAGTTCAATTCTTGGGTTTTGGCCGAGTAAAAAGAAATTAGTAATGCAACAATCAAGGGTAGATCTAAGGAGGATCTAAGAGCTATCACAGGGGCAATCAGATAGTTTTTGAATCAGTTGTTTAAATCATAAACAGATCCAGTGGATGGACTGAAGTAGCAGTTATCTACTTTGCATTTGTTATGGCAAATGCAGTTCGAATGCTACTTGTAAATTTATGAAATAGACAACAAGGAATGATAAACAAACAAACTAATTACTTCCCCAGCGGAGTCGCCATTTTGTTACAGGGAAAAGTGTCTATTTAGAACTGCTCTATCCCACTAAGGTGTGACAGCTGCCTTAGAAACAAACAGAGAAAAACTACTTTTGTTTTTCCTTTATGAATTATAGATAGAGAGGAACAGAAAGACCAACCTCTGTCTTGCGCTAATCCTTCAATTCGATCCTCTCTTCTTTGATAGTCCTCAGCTACCTGCTCCCTTGCACGCCCAGCTTCACAAAGTACCTGTAAGATCACAGAAGCATAGCACTATACAAAGACATGGATCTATAATCATAAACAATCTAGGATCGGATGTAAATTGACCATACAAATGTAACAAGCATCAATGATACAAAAGCATGGAGGAAAACTCAAATAGCTTTTATTGATAAACAAGAAAAGATCCAGGAGGAGTTACAACCATTTGTTCCGACCCAGCATCAACCTCCCAGCAAAGAAGCCCCTTTTCACCTCAAACAAAGCTTAGATCACCCAACAATCTGATGTTTGTCTCTAGAAACCAACTGCAATTCCTTACAATATGCAAAATTCCAGCCTCTGGATCTCTGGGATGAGGGATCCATATATAGATATCTGTAAGGGGGATGAGTCAGCTTGTGATTTGATTAGTGTCTTCTCTCTGATAGTTCTTGCTTCCACTTGGAGACTGAGGGCCTCTTACTCATCCTTGGTCGAATTCAGTGAGGCAAGTGTCACAAGAGAAGATTCTGGAAGCTTCCATTGCCTCTCCACCTCGCGGAATGACACTTCTGTTTGTCATTTCTCACCCATCGCACCCCACAGAAGGGAATTTTGAAATGCAACGCACCCTCACTGTGTATTTAGGTGAGATGCAACGCACTTAGCCAATGGAGCAGCTGCAATGATCCTGTTTTGACCAATTCTGAGTAGTTTCTCATGGAGAACTTCTAGGAGAAGCTGTAATCTGTTGAACTTGTTCCTTTAGGGGTTAGAAAAACACTTTTAGGGACTTAGGAGCCCTTGGTTTATGGACATTTCATGCTGGGGTTGTAGGGCACAAAAATGTCTATAACAATGCTTGTAAGAAAGCTTGAGGTCTTCATTTTTTGGAGATTCATTGAACTCCAACCTCTACATTTTTTATAAAAACATGAATTTTGGTTCTTATGTGCAATTAAATTAATATTGTTGATAGTTTATTATTTGGATGTAATTATTTTTTTTATACTTACAATTTGTGCGACAAATTTGGGGTAATGACCTAGACCAAGTTTGTGTAACCCATGTTTTCTATTATGGATTTTGTGGCTTTAGATGTATCTCAGAGCCTACATTGAAACTTTTAAATTATGTATTTATATGTTTCAATGACCATAAAGAATGTAATTCTATTAGAATTGTGGCATGCCTTCTTGAGCTAGTTGGTGTATTTTCTTGTTGTGGGTCTTGCTTCTCCTTTGCATTATCTAGGAGGGACTTCCACTCCATCTGTAGGATGCTCATAATTAGGGTCCTTTTCAACATGAACCCTATATTGGTCCCACAAATATTTTCAATATTTTCTCTTGAGGTGACTCTAGATTTGTTGAAGATGAACCCTATATTGGTCCCACAAATATTTTCGATATTTTCCTGCTCTTGAGGTGACTCTAGATTTGTTGAAGGAACCCTTAGTGAACATGCCAACCAACTTGCTAATGAGATCATATTTTAACATGAAAATTATATGTTCCACCCTAAGCATATGGTGGGCCCAAAGATATCCAAAGTTAAGTCATTCAAGTGTTTATAAAATGTATCATTTCCTACAAAACAATATTATCCTTAGTTTAAAATAATCGCACATTATATGAAAATTTTAATTAGATTGTACATAATAATTAAAACACTTCTTAAATACCTGGAACCTTTTCTATTGTCATAGGGATGTGCTCATAGCCTACCAAATAAGTAAAGAGTAGTGATTTGTGCTAGTGAGGTAGCTAGATCCAAAAAAGTATGCTTTAAAATGTGCAATGTCATTATTTGCATCTTGTGCATATTCTAGCTTGTCCTGCCCAAGGGTGTAGTATTGACATCAACCTTGGGGGGTGTACCGATCTAAGTGACTAACATGTCACTCATAGGTGGAGATTGAAAATGGATACTAGTATGATGTTATGCCAGTGTAGCCATGACTATGCTACCAACACTTAAGAATAAGTTGAGTATCAAACTCATCCAAAAGCTCCTTTAAAAAATAAAGAGATTTTTATAAAGGACTTGTAAGAGAATAAAAATTAAAATAGTAAATAAATAAAATGGATAAATTAATGTATTCATGCTTATGCCATAGAGATGAATATTATGCATCACGTTTTTAATTCTTTCTTGTGATATCACCTTACTTAGAGTTTATTTGTAAACTTGTATATGTCATGTTCTTGGTTGTACTAACATTAATACTTATTTGAGACTATGTTATGAGTGTTATGTCATTGACAAATATTGAATGGTTGTTTTATTATGTTGTCAATAAAAAAATTTGGAAATTTTTTTTAAAGCTACACTTCGCTAAAGAGAACTATGGCAACAAGTTAATGATGGAAATTAATTACCACTGTTAAATAATACCTAGGCAGCTAATAAGTGGATTAGATTATTAATGATGATGGAAAGTTATTGATCAATGACTTCCTAAAAAAATTAAGACATTGTCTTTGGGATTTGGGGAAGTGGGGCTAATTAATGAGCAAGTAACCACTTGTTGCCTGGTGGATAAGATGGAGGTAGTTAATAACTACCAACTATTTTGGAAAAGGGGGTTGCTTCTTTTCCTTCGTTAACTAATGATTCACACATTGCATAATTGGATAAGAAGCATATGAATAGAAAAAGGTAAAAGAATAGAAAATTGACTTGCAGACCTTGGAGCTCAGGGGATCCTTTAAGGAAAATGAGTCAAGGTTGGGTGGAGCTTGGTAGCTCTAGTTTTATTTTCTATAACATCATTTAAATGTTGATATCTTGAATATTATTTTCCTTTAAGACCTTATTTCTCAAAAATGTTTTATATTTTAAGCATTGTGTAAATGAAATATTTTGAATAAGCATGGGAATAAAAAAAGGGAATATGATTTCTTTCTGGGAACATTTGATATAGTTCAAATATCTTATACATTTAGAGAAATTAAATTATAAGACATGCATTTGAATAAAAGAAGTATTCTGGATTACTATAAAATTATTGTCTATTGAATTTTGTGCATAAGTTTTCACTTGGATTTGGTAAATTACGACTCAACTTAGAATATGAAAAGAGTTTGATGGAATGAAAATAGAATAAAATATTGTTATATTAGGAATGGTTATTGATATTTTTCCTTTATGCAAAAGTTTGGTTATACAAGTATTTAATCCTAATGAAAAAAGGAAAATTAAAAATACGACTTAGAACAACCTAAAAAGACAGTAAACTATATTAATTAATGATTTTTATGCAAGGATATTAAAAATTAGAAGGATGCAATTATGACATAGCTACATAAAGGATGAATATGGAATTAAGCAAAAAGAAATCATAGAATATATAAGGTAAAGAAGTGTATATAAGGTTGAAAAGTCCCAAAGAGTTGGAAATAAACAAAGGCCAAACCACAAAAGTAGGTGAGTTCATTTCTAATTAAAAATATTTGGACAATATCATGGTCTAAGTTAACTTTGAGAGGTTAACTAAAATTTATACAAGAAATTTTTGAGTAAGCTAGGGGAGTATATAAATGAAACAAAGAATAAACTTAGTTAAGCTTTAAATTATAGTTCATAATATAAATAATTTTAATAATGGTTATAATTAATATTATAACTATTATTCCATAATTTTATTGAGTACACAAAAATACTTTGCAAACAAATACATAAATTTTCTTAACATAATAGTTAAAGACAAAAAACACAAAATTCTTGAACAATCTTATATGAATAATAACATAATAGAGTAACTTATATTATGTTTTTTATAAATAATATTTCTACCACAAAAATTCTAGTACTGGTTGAAGAGGACCATAGCCATAACAAATAGTTCCATCTTAATGAAGGTTTTAGTTCAAGGTCATTATTTTTAGAGTTACATGCAAGGCATAGAAACCGTTAGGATATGAACTTTTCTAGGAAGTATTTTGAAAAGTATCCTGATAACTAAATGCAAAGGATTAGAATCATGTTATCTTGTCTTCCATGAAAGATTCAAATACAATCAAAGTAGTAACTCAGAATTGAGGGACACATGACCTGAAGAGAAGTTGTAACTAGGTTAGGTCTTCATAATGACATGATCTTTGTATTTGATGTAATAAAGGAAAATAAATTATTTTTGTAATCTTGCTACATGGGTTTCATGAGAAAGAAGTGTCACTAGGTGAAAGAATTCTTCTTGTTGTCTTTAGGATTTATTTATAAGTCAAAGATTCATGTCATGTGTATAGAGACTCTTCATGAGTTTATGTAAATATGTACAAGTCATCAAAGTTGTCTAACAGCCCTCCAAGACCAAGATCAATACCTCAAAAACAAGCCTTATGAAGTCTACAAGAAAAGAAATAAGGAGATGATCATGTTGGCTCAAATAAATGATTTAAATATATATAATTATGTCATGTCGGCTTGAAGCAATAGACACTTCGTTTCATAAGGTAATGTCGGCTTGCGTATATGGGATGACCACTATAAATACCTATAATGGGTCACCACAATCATATCAAGAAAGAATCCATATACCTTTAAAATCTTCGCATAAGGGAGTTGTAGTCAACGCATAATAGAGCTGCAATCAAGAAGTAAGGGAGACACAGTTAAGTGACAAGAAGCTGCAGTCAAAAAAGGAGATCTGCAATAAGCTGGATGAGGTCAAAGGGTTCAGTTGTCTCCTCTGATGGGTTTAAGGAGCGACAGAACTAAGACCTATCCATTCTTAAAATACCTATGATCTGAAGGTGGTATCCTCGCATGGAGAGAGCAACAATGTCTAGGCATGTGACTCAACATATCTATCTAAGGATCAAGACAACTTCGGATAAGGACTCAGTGAATGGACGATCCTCGGCCTGTTATGTGTTATGGCTCAATGAAGATCACGTTGGTAGCAGCATAATGAATTATAGTGATATAGATCTATACTATCTTAGTAAGTCATAGAAATCCCAGGCATACTTGTAGTCTCATTGGTCAACATAGTATTTGAGTTGAATATGAAGAAGTATTGGCATGCTACAAAGAGCAGTAACTACAGCTATGATCACAACAATTGTAGATGTTGATCTTTTAGATCAGTGATCTCAGTTTCAGTGTAATGAAAAGAGTAGCTTTGTCATAATGAAAAAGGAGCAGTGTCAACATGATGATGGAAGGATCTTATCGTTGTACAAGTTATTAATGTACAGTCATGATGCCACTTCAGTTATGATCTTGTTCTTGTATATCATAACCTCAATGGAGGATACAACAGTGATGAAGATCCTAATGGAGCAATCATTGTACATCAGTGATAACCTCTATGGTGTAGTAAAGATAATGATCTCAGCAGTCACACTAAGAGGATTGATGGCTTGGTCTTGGAGAGGAAAATTGTGTCAAGGGTCATGGTCTTGGTATTCGTCAATGGAATCTCTATACTAATAACTTTGCATGGGTTTTCCTCTCCAAGAGGGAGAGGTTTTGGCCCTGGTAGAAAGCCAAAACATTTGTGTTCTTGTCTCTTTTGTTTTGATAGCAGTTTGATGAAGCTAACATACACATGCTAATAATGAAGTAAACATTAAGCCAAGATAAATTGTTTAAATACTTCCCAAATTGTTATCATGTCAAAGAAGAATCATCCTAATATGCATGCCCTAAGATTATTCAACATGGTATCAAAGGGATTGGTTCAACAGTCAAGGAAAGGGGCAGAAAAGAGACATTCAAAGGTCAAAGCATCAATCTAGCTAAAGGATATTCAATCAAGAAACAAGACCTCAAGACCTAGAAGTGGTCTACATCATCAAATAGTTTGATGAAGCATTCATGGCAATGACTTTGGAGACTCTCACAATTTTGATCTATGCAACAGTGATCTCAATCATTCTACAATGGCATTACTTTTGCAATCTTGACAACTTGGATTGTCAAAAGCCTGATGCTCAAAGGCATACAGAATCAGATCACCTACAATAGATCTCACTACACTTTAGTCACAAGTTGTATGGACAGAACTCAATAAAAAATGAAGGTTCTTGTTGACACAATCATGATAACTCTACTTAATGAGTCTCTATACATCATGGCCAGCAACCTCAATGCTGCAAGGACCAGATGTTCAAGTCAATTACTCTTGAAGGACTTGAAGAGAAGCTTCAGTAAGGATCCTGTCCGAAGGAAGCATTAATGCATATGCTTCAAAAACAGCCAACATGATCAAGGTGAAGATCTTGTCTTCACGTATCAAGTATATTTTATTCTATAATCAAGTTTTGGTTTATTGACTTCATCAATGCAAGAAGATCTATGGGTTAGACAAAGTTCTTGCAGTAGGATTGATAGAATCCTCATGAAGGAATGAAGTCAGTACCTCAAGGTCTCCTTTGAAGTCATGAGAACTCTTAAGGTTCTATGAAGTAAGAAAGGAGACACAAAAGAATATACTCTCTGAAATAAAGTGCAGAAGGCACCAAAGAGTGAAGAAATATCTTCATCAATGGAGAGATCTGGGAAAATAATCATCATTGATATTGATATTGATAAGCAAGGTAACAGATGTCCATAAACAAGAAGGTTACCTCGATCAACAGTCTGTGGTCTCTATGTCAGATAGAGAAAGGCAAGTTGATAGGATACAAATAAGTGCAGATAAGTAGAGGAAAGATTGACAAGATAAGTACTATGGAAAGATTACCTAACAGATGGAGAAAGTTGAGGAAAGGATCAAGGGAAAAAGGGAGTAATGGATCTCCACTATGGATGAGATAGTACCCCTCTCAAAAAGGATCCTATCAAAAGTCTCGGCAGATATGAACATAGTAAGATGCATCGTGACATCATGGAAGCAAGAGCTCGTATGGAATCATAAAGAACATAGCTCTTGGGAATCTCGTTGTACATTGAAGGAAAGAAAGAAGTCATCCAGGTTAAAGGAAACATTTTCCAAATGGGGATATATTAGATCTTGAAGGATCTTTGATAGATATCTCAACAGAGGATCTTCTACTCTGGAAAGGAATCTTGTTAGGAATTCCAACTTTTGGAACTTATGAGATGAAGGACTAATGACATGATGAAGTAGATCAAGGGATTGAAGATCCGTTCAATCAAGAAAGTTTTTGAAAGTAAACTGAAGGGAAAAATAGGTATGTATACTTGTATCTGTATTTGCATTTGATATTGTAATGTCATGATATATGGTTGCAGGTAAAATGGATCAAGCATGATTAAAAAGGAAAGGATCTCATCCTTTGAAAGGATGTAGAAACACATAATTCAAACTAGATGAAATCACCATAATATGTCCTCATATGTGTTGGCTAGTTGAATTGTTTATTAATTAAACAGTCAAGTACCACATTAATCTGTCAACCTGGGAAAGTCTTTTATTTCAAAGGCTAACATGTACTGTATGTACTTAATTTTTAAAAGCATTAAAGAGCTGTAGTATACACGATTCTGTTTCTCACTCTATGTTATAACAGTGCATTGCAAAAATAAAATGAAAGTAGTTAACTAAGAATACAAATCTAAACAGAGAAGTGATGGATGCTCTGTTAGCAGAGGATCAGGACCCTATCCTCCAGGTAAGGACGTTCAGCACCTTCCCCTGTAACCAGATTGCTAATACACACTGTAACTCTAATTCATCGGTGAAATATCCTTATACAGCTTCAAGCAATTAACAAAACAGAGTACCAGCAAAAAGGAAATCGTCAGAGGTAATGCTACAGAATCCAAAACAGAGTACCAGCAAAAAGGAAATCATCAGAGGTAATGCTACAGAATCCAAAATAGAGTACCAACAAAAAGAAATTACAAAACACACTTACACACTTGACAGAAAAGTAAATGGGTGAATCTTGTGAGGAAGGTGGGCCCGGTCCCTCTCACAAGATTCCCCAAAACACAAATGCTAGATTAGGTGCTCAGAACAATCTTCTATTCATCTGCCAAAAGATCTAGTTACAATAAAAGTTCAGACTTGCTGTTGTCTTTCAAAATTTACCTTACAAACTATTTTCCCCCCCCCCTTCTCTAATGTAGATGTCTCCTCTTTATAGAGGAGACACCTATTACAATAGACTGTCATAGTTCATTCAGTTAAACCTTTCTGCCAAAAATAAGAAATCCATCCTTGTTACAGGATGTTGTTACAACAGTGTGACAATGTATTCTTTCTTGGGTCTCTTACTGTTACACAGCTGGTAACCGAACTTCGACCGTCTTCTTGGAATCCTCGCACTATCCTTTGCCGCTTCCCCATGGTTGCTGATTTAGTAAACCCATGCTGTTCCTGATATTTTAGCAACTGTAACTGTGTTTTACCCTTTTTTGGTCAGTTTCTAATCATGCTGCATCAGCGTGGAATTCTGGCGATCTTCTGATAATTGCCATTTGTTATTTCTGGTATTCCAGTTGTTGCAAAATAACATTTCCCTGCTTTAGATGGTTGCTGTTGCTGGCTATAGCAACTGCGTAGTTGCTGCTTCTGGTGTTGCAGCAACTGCGTAGTTGCTGTTTCTGGTGTTACAGCAACTATGAATTATAATTTCTGCAGACTTTAGACAGTTCAACGGTTACTTAGCAACTTAGTTAGCTTTTCCAAAGATAAATATAAAGATAACATGAATATGTAATGAATAATTAAACACATAGTCATGCGGAGAGTTACTTCATACCTTGGGGTAATTAGGTCATTATGTAATCAAAGCTTTCAACTTATGAACTGAAAAAGGATAACATTATAGCAAAAATATAAGGTCAAAAATGGTCAATTCTGAGTCCTAACATCCCCCCCAACTGAAGAGATTGCATGTCCTCATGCAATGCTTACTCTGAATCTGAGTCGGAGTACTGGGATGAACAGTGTAAATTACTGAGACAATAGTTATAGGAAGTGGTATCAAACTTGTCTCTGAACCCACAGACAGTCTGTATTTGCCTCCATGCTGCCGCCTCTTCCTTTTTGGATAATCCAAACTGGCCCTTGTATTGTTGACCAGATAACCATAGAAGTGGAAATTTAAATCTGTAGCCAATCCAGTTTTCAGCACATTGTTGCATGCATCTAACATAGTAAGGTACCCTTGAGATTGCTGCCTGTAAATTAGGTGGATTATAAGGGTGATATTCCTGCCTCTCCTTGGGGCAGTTTTCCCAAAATAGGTTGTTTGCCTTGATAGCCAAGGGTGCCTTGGTTCTCACATAGTGTTGGCAGTCTCTCAGGATCACTGCTTGTAGTTGCCTGGCATGATCCTTCATTTCAGGGTCACTTAACATTCTTCGGTGTTGTGCAATGAAAGTGGCTGCATTTTGAGGTTCAACCCTAATCCACAGAAGGCAATTCTTTTCATTATGCTGTGCTGAGACAAAAGCGTTTTGCCATGTAAGTTGGTTGGCTAAAAAGGAAATGAAAGCTCTGAGCTGTATGTCGCCAACAACAGGTAGTATATTCATGTTTCTCTCTTCGGACATCACTTCATTGTGGAGGTAAAGCTCGCACAACAAATTCTGATCATTTTTAGGTGCCTCTGCAAAGGTTTGCATAAATTGTTCTGATGTAACCACCTGATGAGGTCTACCTTCTCTAACTGCCTTTATCTGTAAGAATGTCAGTCGTTCCCTCAAGAATGTTGCATAATTGAAAGAGGGTTTCCTTGTGGCAAGTATTCTTTGGAATAACTCAAACATCTGGGACAATCTGGCTTTTAGTTCCTTAATTTCTTTGTACTGAGCTCTAGACTGCTCAAGTGCTTCCCAGTTCTTGTATGCATAATTGAACCAGATCCCCTTTTGCTGTTGGAATGCTTTGCCTTGTGACAGCTCATATTCTCTCCACCATTTTCCTTTTAATTCTTGAAAAGTATCGGTTTCTGTGCATGCATCACTAATAGAGGGAGGTTCTGTTTGTGTAAAGGCATCAACAAGGATAATCTGCTCTGTGATAATTGGAGTAGGCCGGGATGATCCGATGTCTTCCTTTCCTTTTCCAACTACTGTTTCCTCTTCTTGTTCTATATTCTGTACTGATTCCTGTGTAACTGCTTCTTCTTCTCGTTCCATGGAAATTTGAGTAGGCATGGGTGAGTCTATGCCTTTTTCCTCATTTCCTCCTGTTTCCTGTCTAACTGCTTCCTCCTCTTGTTCCATAGCAGTTTGGGTAGGCCGGGGTAAATCTATGTCTTCTTCTTCATTTCCTCCTGTAACTACTTTTTCTTCTCGTTCCATGGCAATTTTAGTAGGCCTGGGTGAGTCTATGCCTTTTTCTTTATTTCCTGATTCCTGTGTAGTTTTTGGAGAACTTGTTGGTTCTTGTGTTTCAGGAAGTTCTTCTATTTGCTCCCGTGCAGTTTCTGGAGAACTTTCTAGTTCTTGTGTTTCAGCAAGTTCTTCTGTTTGCTCCTATGAAGTTTCAGGAGAACTTGCTGGTTCTTGTGTGTCAGCAAGTTCTTCCGTTTGCTCCTGTGCAGTTTCTGGAGAACTTGCTGGTTCTTGTGTTTCAACAAGTTCTTCTGTCTGTTCCTATGCAGTTTCTGGAGAACTTGCTAGTTCTTGTGTTTCAGCAAGTTATTCTGTCTGTTCCTGCACCTTTTCTGGAGAGCCTACTGGTTCTTGTGTGTCAGCAGGTTCTTCTGTCTGTTCCTGCACCTTTTCTAGAGAGCCTACTGATTCTTGTGTGTCAGCAGGTTCTTCAGTCTGTTCCTGCACCTTTTCTGGAGAGCCTACTGGTTCTTGTGTTTCAGTAGGTTCTTCAGTCTGTTCCTGCACCTTTTCTGGAGAGCCTGCTAGTTCTTGTGTGACAACAGGTTCTTCTGTTTCAGCAGAGTGTTGTGGTGTTTCTGTCTGTGTAACAACAGGTTCTTTTATTTCAACCACAACAGCAGGGACTTCATTCATTGGTTCTGCCACTACTTTGTATCCTGCTTGAGTATATATCTCACCACAATTGGCACACATATATTCATTCTCCTTACTTTTCTCTGCTGCAGATGCTACTCGTGCTAAAATGTGCAGGCTAAATTCATTTTGATAGGCTTCCTTGATCCTTATTATTTCCTCCTGGTAATCCTGGATTTGGGACTTCAGAAATTCAATTTCTTCCTGCAGGGCAGATATGGTAGGCTGAGCTTGTGGAACTGTAGATTCCAGTGGGGGCAGAGGTTGTGTTTCGTCATTTTGATCACTTATATCCCCAACAGGTGGTTCTTGTGTGTCACCTGGGGTAGTGGTTGTTTCTTGTGTTGCAGCCACTTGGCCAATATTACCTTGGGTGTCGGCAGCTGGTTCTTGTGTGACAGCTGCCTTAAAAGATGATGTCGCGACACTGTGAACACTCTGCATCTCAGCCTCCGAGGGTGAGGGAGAGGAGTTTCCAGGGCTGGTGGGAATGCGGGTTTTTAACGTGATGGGTGGTGAGCTGGAGGGGGTGTGGCTAGGAAATTCAGCTATTACAGACGACCGAGTCCTTTGCTTTGGTAGAGAAGCAGGGAATTCAGACATTTTTCTTTTCAGGCTGGCTTTCTTTAAGATAGGGACAGTGGCAGAAATAGCAGCTGCTTTAGCCGAAGCCCTAGTTCTTCTTCTTTTTGGTGGGGTTTTATTTTTCTGCTGCATTTTGCGTTTGAGCAGGGTAATAGGGATGTTATCATCAGAGTCATCGGTAGAAATACCAAGTATGGGGATGGATGGATTGGTTCTATTGGGGGATGGGGTTGTTTCCGTGGGTATTTCTACTGCTGATTGTTCATTTTCAGCAACTTGTGGGGGTGTTTGCTGGAGGACTTCTTTGGGCATTTGTTCTGGAATGTCGTCTGCTTGCTGAGGGATTTCTTCGGGTATTTTCTCAGGAATGTCCTCTGTTTGCTGAGGGATTTCTACATCTTGCTCAGGAATGTCCTCTGTTTGCTGAGGGATTTCTACATCTTGCTGAGGTATGTCTTCAGCTTGGTGAAGAATTTCCTCTTCCTGATGAGGAATTTCCTATTCCGGCTGGGGAATTTCTGCCTCTTGATGGGGATTAATGGGGGGTGGAGGGTTATTTAAGGCGAGGCCTCTATTTATCAGCAATTGAGCTAAACGGTGGTGTTTCAAGGAAAGAAGCAGACTCTTTGCGTTGACAGTGTAACGTGACATATTTTTAAGACATCCCAATAAATAATATGGCATATTTATCAACTGACCATTCCTCAAATGATTCAACAAGACGAAATCGTGCTGGTAAATTACCTGGTACCGGCCTTCGCACGTCAGGTATTGCTTCACAAATTCAGCAACTTTCGGCCACGGTTGAGGCAATGACTGAAGTGCTACGCCTTTGCCCTTGGGTTCTACCTGCTCGCCCGGTTGAAGAAAATCCTGCTGTGCATTAAGGATCAAGTGCTTCCTACTGAACCACCGTATGCCATTAGCTGGTAGCCCGGTAACTTGGGCTATGACTTCCTCCGTGACTGGGATTTGAACTCCCTGAACGACAGAAAATCCTTCTGTTAAATTGCATGCAAACTCGAGGACTTGCTGCGCGTCGAAGTCTCCTGAAATAATCTAGTCATCCCGCTTGCAGAAAGATTTGATAAACCTCGGGATAGAGCTCAAGAAGTGCTGTTGTGCCAGGTTCATATGTGATGAGATTTCCTCCCATAGCTACTGTTTCAGTGAAATTCTCAGTTCAGAGCCGAGCTTCCGAGTTCAGTTCAGAGTAAACGTTGCAAATGGTAACATGCCGTGATGGAATGACTTTTACGTATTACCGGGAGAGTTAAGGGCGGCGGCAGTTGGCGTAGTATGCAATTATGAGAGTGCTTTGGTAATCCCCCCCCCTATGCGTAAGTGATATGATTGGAAGTACAATTATTCGGTAGTCCTATCATCATCTCCGCATTAACTATTATTTAATGTCCATACATAATCATGCGTACCTTTATGTTTTACCTTTTTGGTTGCTGCGTCGAAAAGTCTTGTCTTATCTTTTGCTAGATCATAATGATTACAGCGGGTCTAAGAGCATGAGAATACCGGCGATTTTTAATAATAATGATGGGAAGTGATAGTGGAGTATTGTAATCATCACACAAAATGGTTTATTTTATAAAAAAAACTCGTTTCTTGGGGACTGAAGTGGAGAGACTGGTGCTTTTATAAATGAGAGAATTGCTGAAAAAGGTATTACGGGATCGGGAAGTGGTGTTGCAGCAACGGGATTGGTGTTGCAGCCACTGGAAGTGATGTTACATCAACGGGAAAAGATGTTGTAGTAACGGGAAAAGGTGTTGCAGCAACAGGAATTGGTGTTGCAGCAACAGGAATTGGTGTTGCAGCAACGGGAAATGGTGTTGCAGCAACAGGAGTTGGTGTTGCAGCCACGGGAAATTGGTGTTGCAGCAACAGGGCTTCCAAGTCCGCAAAGTGATTCCTTTGAAGCTTTTGTTCTCAACTATTTTCCACAGCTCAAATCTGCAAAATACTGAAATGTAATATAGCAACCCTTGGCAGGGATTATTAGTTAAAAAAAAGAATATCTAATCTAAAAAAAATGCATAAATAAACAGAAATTTAAGTGCTTTGAGGGACAGCAAGTTCCCCTGGAAAAGAATACTGTTTAATTGCCATGCAAGTGGCTTTAAAATCTTCTTTAGAAATAGGCCTCTGATATAAACGGAGTCGATAGCCATTCACTAGTAGTGGTGTTCTGCTTCCATCAATTGTTAAAAGTCTAACTGTCCCATTTGGAAAAACATCATCCACTTCATAAGGCCCTAACCACCTTGTTCTTAAGTTACCTTGGAAATTCTCGAAACGGGAATCATAAAGTAGAGCCCAGTTACCTTTCTGGAACTGCTTTTGCTTGATGGTTCTGTCATGCCACCTGCTTCTTTGTTGCTGTATCATGGTTGTTTGATGGATGGCATCCAGTCTTTTTTCGTCCAATTCCTGAAGCTGCTGCAACCTGGCTGTCTGTGCATCAGTGAAATCAAGGTTAATAGCTAAAGCAGTTCTTAAAGTTTTGATCTCAAACTCTACAGGGAAGATAGCGTTTTTTCCAAAAACTAATTCATAAGGTGAAAAGCCCGTAGTATTCCTCCAAGTAGTTCTATAGGCCCATAATGCCTCGGGCAACCTTTGAAACCAGTCCCTTCTATTCTCCTTTATTGTTTTTGTTAGGATGGCTTCTATGACTTTATTGGTGCTTTCTACCTACCCATTTGCTTGGGGGTGATAAGGTGTAGTCATTTTGTGCTTAATATGATATTTCTGAAGCGTATTTTTGAAGCCATGAGAGTTGAAAGGAGGTCCTCCATCCGTGACTAATTCTCTGGGCAATCCAAATCTAACAAAGATTTCTTCAAATAAAAATGTTAGTACTGCTTCTTCATTAGCCTTAAGGAGTGCCTTAGCCTCTACCCATTTAGTCATATAATATGTGCATACTAATATGTACACTCTTTGATTGGATGGAGGATTAATGGGACCTATAAAATCTAATGCCCATTTCTCAAAAGGTTCAAGAATTACCTGGGGATTGAGTGGCATTTCATCCCTGTGATTAGGCTGGCCCATTCTTTGATAGCTATCACAAGCCTTCACATATTTTCTGGCATCTTTGAAGAGTGATGGCCAATAATAACCCATTCTGAGTACCTTGTGTGCTGTTCTTTTATCTGCAAAATGTCCTCCACAAGGGCCATCGTGACAAGCTTTTAGAACATCATAAATTTCGTCTTCACCAATGCACCTCCGGATTTCCTGATCGATTCCTGTATGGAAAAGACACCCGCTTATCCAGTTGTACCTAGCACTTTGCTGGATGATCTTTCTTCTTTCCCTGTGTGATAGGTGTGATGGTAATTTTCCTGCAACTAGATAATTGGCAATGTCTGCATACCAAGGTGAGTGAGCAGATACTGCAAATAAATACTCATCAGGAAAAGAATCATCTACTGGAGCATTTTCATCAGTTTTTAATCGAGAAAGGAAATCAGCAACTACATTTTCTTTTCCTGGCCTATCTACAATTGTGATGTCAAATTCCTGTAATAATAATAACCATCTAGTGACTCGGGCATTTGTAACTGATTTATTCATTAAATACTTAATGGCCGAGTGATCAATATGCACAAAAGTAGTGTAGCCAGTAATATAATGTCGAAATTTATTGATAGCATAAATAACTACTAGGAATTCCTTCTCAGTGACTGTGTAATTCAGTTCAGCTGGTGTCATATTCTTACTGATAAAATAAATGGCATAGGGAAGACTATTTTCTTCCTGACCCAAGACAACTCCAATTGCAGTGTCTGAGGCATCAAAGGATATATGAAAGGGTAGTGCCCAATCAAGTCCTCTCAAAATGGGAGCTGCAGACAACTGATGTTTAAGTTCATTAAATGCTTTTTCACAATCATCAGTCCACTTAAATTCAACATTTTTCGTTAATAACACAAATAGAGGAGAAGCTATTTTGGAAAAATTCTTAATAAATCTTCTATAGTATCCAGCATGTCCTAAAAAGCTTCTTACATCAGTTTGTGTTTTGGGGATAGGGAGGGTCTGAATTACCTGTATTTTAGCTGGATCGACTTGAATTCCTAGGAATGAGATTAAGTGACCCAATACAATACCTTGATTCATCATCATATGACACTTTTCAGTGCTTAAGGCAAGGTGTGCTTCTATACATCGCTTAAGTACTTTTTCAAGATTCTGCAGTGCATCTTCAAAAGTCACTCCATAAGGAGTAAAGTCATCCATAAATATTTCTAATGAATCATTTAGCATATCAGAAAAAATCCCTATTACTGCTCTTTGAAATGTTGCTGGAGCATTACATAGCCCAAATGGAAGTACCCTGTAAGCAAAGGTCCCCCATGGGCGAGTAAACGTGGTCTTGTCCTGGTCTTGGGGTGCAATCTTAATCTGATTATATCCACTAAACTCGTCCAAGAATGAAAAGAATTTCTTACCTGCCAAATTATCCAATACCTAATCAATGAATGGTAAAGGGAAATGGTCTTTCTGGGTGGCTTTATTCAGTGCTCTGTAATCCACACATACTCTCCATTTGCCATTTTTCTTGGGTACAATTACAAGTGGGGAAACCCACTCACTATCAGATATAGGGTATATAAATCCTGCATTCAAGAGTTTTTGAAGTTCCTCCTTCACAATTTCCCTTAGGTTGGGGTTCATTCGCCACTAGGGTTGACAGACTGGCCGGGATCCCTCTTTAATATAGATACGGTGAGTACATAGCTCAGGGGAGATCCCTTTCATGTCTGTATAGTCCCATGCAAATGCCTCTTTATTTTCCTGGAGTAACTTTATTAACTGCTGTTTTTCGTTATCAGTTAAGTTAGGATTTATATTTAATGTTTTGCCAGGCTCAATTTCTATTGTTGTACTTTTGGAGGGGCTGCCTACTGTTGTTTGAAATAAATTTTTATCTTTCAGGTTCTGCTGAGATTCAGATTCCAAGATTGCAGTGAAGTGATTGTACATTTCTGGATTGACCGAAGAAGGTTCAGAAATGAAGCTGCTGATTAATTCATCTTCGGTAGAGTCTTTGAAAGTTAAGGCTTGTCCGATAGTCAATATAGGTTGGGTTTCTTCATCCTCATAATCTACCCATACAGAATTGTCATTATTAATCATGGGTGTAGCATGAGGATAAAGGGTAAGCTGTTTGGTTTCCTGTCCATCAGAGATGGTCATTGATCCTGATCTACAACTGATGAAAGCATCTGCTGTAGCTAGCCAAGGTCTTCCTAGAATCAGCGGATGACCCCCCAACTTTGTTTTAGTTTGTAACACCACAAAGTCAGCTGGGTAATTCCAGGATTCTACAGAAATTATTAAATCTTCAATGACCCCTTCTGGTTTAATTGTAGAGCGATCAGCCAATTCTAAGATGGTTGGAGTTTCCCTAATAAAGTTTTTTAACTGAAGCAATTGTGTTGTTTCAAGTGTCATAATATTTATTGCAGCACCTAAATCTACTAGAACTTTAGAGACAAAAGTTTTTCCAACCTGAACTATTACTGTAGGGTGACCAGGGTCACCATACTTCACAGGATGATCTTTTTCTGTCATTAAAGCAGCCAGTTCTCCCATCACATGAACTGTGAGGGGGTCCTTGGCTTTTCTTCCAGGTTTTTTTATGCAAATATCTCTAACAGTCCTAGCATAAATGGGAACATCTCTTAATGCTTGCAATAATGGAATTTTAACGTATAAATTCTGTAGTTCGCCTAAAAGGTTAAAAGCAGGTTTCTCAAGTGTTTTAGTGAGAGCCAGTCGTTCAGGAAATGGCGGATCTGCTGCTTGATCATTGCTGTTAGATGCTGATTCTACTGTTTCAGCATTATTGTTAGCTGGTTTTTCTTTTGTAACTTCCTCTTTATCAGACTCAGTAATGTCATCAATGATTGGTTCAACAATTCTCCATGAGCGAAGGTGGATATCGTTACATTGCATGGGGGAGACAGGCTGATTTTGAATATCAATTTCTTGCAAGGCTTTATTATTATTTGGGTTGGGGTTGGGTTGCACAGGCAACTGCGGTCTAATTGCCTGGTTATTTGGAGGAGTATTGGATGGTAAGGAAAGAGACTGTTGATGTTGAGGAAATGGCATCTGTTGGGCTGCCCAGTTTGGATTCCATTGATTAAAATACGTTTGCTGGGGAGCCCAAGGATTCCATATGGCAGGATCAGGAAAAGGAAGATTTGGTTGCTGCATAGGTGGAAAATTCATTGTGTTAAAGGGTGGGTACTGCATTTGGTTCATGGGTGGGTAATTTGTTTGAAAAGGAGAATGATTATTCCAATGACTAAATGCTGTGTTAGAATTCATACCTTGTCTTTGTGGCCATTGCCTCCTCTGTGTCATCAGGTACACTGCTTCAGCCTCTTCTTCAGTTGACTGCAATGCTGCTTTAATTCCAGGCAGAGAGGGGCATTGCTGGGTCTCATGGTCCTTTTCGCAGATCGTGCAGATTGGTACCTTATCTAGTGGGCATTCCCTGAGTGGGTGTTTTTCTCTGCATTTGGAACAAAAAATAGCTAGGGCAGCTTCTGCTTCTGCCTGTTTCTTCTTTACCTGCAGAGCATCAATTTGTGAAGCAAAAGATCTTAACATCTCAGTTTTGAATTCTTCCAAAAAATTACCTATTTCGGCCCTTGTTGCTCCTCCACTTGCTGACTTCTAAACTCTTGAATATACATTGTCCCTGCTTTTTGATCTGCTCACTACTCCTCTTGAACATCTCATGCAGAGATTGATAATTTCATCAAATGGTTCCTTGGAAATGTCCCCCTTTCCCAGCATGTTCAACATGTCCAAGCAGTCATCTCGTACCCCTTTCAGCAATATAGTTTTCAAAATATATTTACTCATGTTAGGGTGGTCAGACCGCTGCAAATTATACTGCAATCTTTCCACAAAATCTTCCAGATTCTCATCCTCCTTCTGAAACATTTTAAACAATTCTTCCTTCCTTTCTCTTGTCCAGCAGTAATCCTGATATTTGGCCAGAAAGCTTTCTTTCATCTGATCCCAGGTAGTGATTTCCTGAGCTCCTAAGCTCATAAACCATCTTAACGCATTCCCTTTCAGTGTTGCTTGAAACCGTTTTAGTTTCTGATTAGGGCTCACATAATCATAACTTCTACACAGTATATCGAATTCAAAGAGGAATTCATTCGGGTCTTCAGAGGATAACCCATGAAATTTGGGTAATGCTGAGAGTGGAATGTTTTTCATGGGGGTTGCTCCTCTTGGGAGCTCTCCAATAGGGAACTCCAGGGTAGATAGTGAGTTTTCCCCTCTTCCTTCTGCTCTGTTATCCTCCATTGGTCCTTTTCCTGAATCACTTGCTTTATCTTCTGTATCTTCTGTTTCTTCAGGTTCTTCTACCGGTTCCTCAGTGTATTCTGGTACTTCCAGCTTCCTTTCAGGTCCCAGTACTTCCTCCGTCTGTCGATCTGTTTGTGAAGAATACTGGATCTGAGGCCTCCGGGAACTTGTCCTCTGTGATGTTTCGGCCTTTGAGATGATTTCGTCAAAAAAGGTTTTTCTTCCTCCTCCGCCTTTGCCGCCTGTGAAATTAGGTTTCCTGCGTCCTCTCATGCACCTGTTATTCTTACAAAGAAATCATTAATGCTTTTAGAAATCTCTAGTCGCCTTCCCCGGCAACGACACCAAAATGTTGGCTAGTTGAATTGTTTATTAATTAAACAGTCAAGTACCACATTAATCTGTCAACCTGGGAAAGTCTTTTATTTCAAAGGCTACCGCGTACTGTATGTACTTAATTTTTAAAAGCATTAAAGAGTTGTAGTATACACGATTCTGTTTCTCACTCTATGTTATAACAGTGCATTGCAAAAATAAAATGAAAGCAGTTAACTAAGAATACAAATCTAAACAGAGAAGTGATGGATGCTCTGTTAGCAGAGGATCAGGACCTTATCCTCCAGATAAGGACGTTCAGCACCTGCCCCTATAACCAGATTGCTAATACACACTGTAACTCTAATTCACCGGTTAAATATCCTTATACAGCTTCAAGCAATTAACAAAACAGAGTACCAGCAAAAAGGAAATCATCAGAGGTAATGCTACAGAATCCAAAACAGAGTACCAGCAAAAAGGAAATCATCAGAGGTAACGCTACATAATCCAAAACAGAGTACCAGCAAAAAGAAATTACAAAACACACTTACACACTTGACAGAAAAGTAAATGGGTGAATCTTGTGAGGAAGGTGGTCCCGGTCCCTCTCACAAGATTCCCCAGAACACAAATGCTAGATTAGGTGCTCAGAACAATCTTCTATTCATCTGCCAAAAGATCCAGTTACAATAAAAGTTCAGAATTTCTGTTGTCTTTCAAAATTTCCCTTACAAACTATTTTTCTCCCCCCCTTCTCTAATGTAGATGTCTCCTCTTTATAGAGGAGACATCTATTACAATAGACTGTCATAGTTCATTCAGTTAAACCTTTTTGCCAAAAATAAGAAATCCATACTTGTTACAGGATGTTGTTACAATAGTGTGACAATGTATTCTTTCTTGGGTCTCTTATTGTTACACAGCTGGTAACCGAACTTCGACCGTCTTCTTAGAATCCTCGCACTATCCTTTGCCGCTTCCCCATGGTTGCTGATTTAGTAAACCCATGCTGTTCCTGATATTTTAGCAACTGTAACTGTGTTTTAACCTTTTTTGGTCAGTTGCTAATCATGCTGCATCAGCGTGGAATTCTGGCGATCTTCTGATAATTGTCGTTTGTTATTTCCGGTATTCCAGTTGTTGCAAAATAACATTTCCCTGCTTTAGATGGTTGCTGTTGCTGGCTATAGCAACTGCGTAGTTGCTGCTTCTGGTGTTGCAGCAACTGCGTAGTTGGTGTTTCTGGTGTTACAGAAACTATGAATTATAATTTCCGCAGACTTTAGACAGTTCAACGGTTACTTAGCAACTTAGTTAGCTTTTCCAAAGATAAATATAAAGATAGCATGAATATGTAATGAATAATTAAACACATAGTCATGCGGAGAGTTACTTCATACCTTGGGGTAATTAGGTCATTATGTAATCAAAGCTTTCAACTTATGAACTGAAAAAGGATAACATTATAGCAAAAATATAAGGTCAAAAATGGTCAATTCTGAGTCCTAACAATATGAAGTATGAGGTAGTTCACTACATTTGAGGAACTCTGAGATCCCTTGGGTATGAAAGATGTGAGGATGGAAGAGATTGTGAATTATGCAACCATGATGAAGGGAATCAACATTGAGAAGATTAGGAAAAACTTGACCAAGAAGTCTCCCTGAATGATGAATGATGTGAAGACTCTGATGGAAGTCTAAAAAGATGAGTACCCTTGACAATAGATATCATTAGGAGATGTGTCAACATGAATGTAGGATGATTGATGCCTACAAGAAGATGTCATTGGAAGAAGGCCATCACCAAAAGGTAATATGTGATTTTTTTTAGTGTTTGACCTCTTGTAAAAAGTCTGGGTATGTGTGCAGAATCAATGAAATGATAGTTGTGAAGGATGTCACAACTATGTACCTTATGATCGAGATCAATCATTGCTGAAGGAAATTGAAGATAGATGAGCTTATGAAGGAAGCCCCAAATGTAAAGCCAAGAAGGGTACTTTTCGGGAAAGAAGGAATGACATGACGGAGGAAAGTGATGGATGGCTGACCCTACATGTAAATAAATTGATGACATCGAAGTCTTGAATCATCAGCCCACTAGAAGACCCTATAAAGTACTAATGATAGAGTCCCTGGGTAAGAGGGAGCTCTCGGAAGTTCCTATGAGCAAAGGAACTCAAGCAAGTTTTTGATTAAGAGGGAGAGTTAGACACAACATTCTTGTCTTCAGTTTGGAAGAAAGAATGGTCTATTGTGTAATCATCTGGAATTTGACACTGTAATCATCTGGCATCTGACACTATTTGATGATGTGGTAGAGCATCCAAGATGAGTGGGAAAGAGGACCAATGTTCTTGAGGGTTGGGAACCCAAGATGAGAATAGTCCTAGCAGGGCATACTCAGAGAACACTGGGGTGGGTATGACCCTAAGAGAGACAATGATGATGTGTGTCTATGAGTCATTGGTCTTGCCAACATTGTGTGCTCTGATCTAAGTGAGAAATAGAGTTGTTAGTCAAGGCCTTGCTAAATGGAAACAAGGTTGGTTGAAATGATCCTATAACAGATGGATTGCAAATCCGATTCTTCTTATGAGAAATTCTTCAAATTGAGAATGACCAAGTACCATTATGAATACCTCCCTAGTTAAGAGGGATTGTTGAAGAAAGTATAACTAGGTTTGGTCTTCATAATGACATGATCTTTGTATTTGATGTAATAAAAGAAAATAAATTATTTTTGTAATCTTGCTACATGGTTTTCATGAGCAAGAAATGTCACTAGGTGAAATACTTCTTCTTGATATCTTTAAGATTTATTTATAAGTCAAAGAGTCATTTCATGTGTATAGAAACTCTTCATGAGTTTATGTAAATATGTACAAGTATTCAAAGTTGTCTAACATCCCTCCAAGACCAAGATAAATGCCTAAAAAAACAAGCCTTCCAAAGTCTGCAAGCAAAGCAATAAGGAGATGATCATGTTGGCTCAAATAAATGATTTAAATATATATAATTATGTCATGTCAGCTTGAAGCAATAGATACGTCGGTTCATAAGGTAATGTTGGCTTGCATATATGGGATGACCACTATAAATACCCATAAAGGGTCAACGTAATCATATCAAGAAAGAATCCATATACCTCTGAAATCTTCGCATAAGGGAGCCGCAGTCAAGGCATAATGGAGCCGCATTCAAAAAGTAAGAGAGACGCAGTTAAGTGACAAGAAGTTGTAGTCAGAAAAGGAGATCCACACTAAGATAGATGAGGTTAAAGGGTTAGTTGTCTCCTAGGATGGGTTTAAGGAGAAGTAAAAATAAGGGCTATCCATTCTTAACATACCTATGATCTGAAGGTGGTATCCTCACATGGAGAGAGCAACAAATTCTAGGCATGTCACTCGGCATATCTATCTCGAATAGAAGGATCAAGGCAACTTTGGATAAGGACGCAGTGAATGGACCATCCTCAACCTATTATGGCTCAATGAAGATCATGTTGGTAGCACCATAATGAATTACAATGATATAAATCTATACTATCTTAGTAAGTCTACAAGATGATAGAAATCCTCGACATACTTGCAGTCTCATTGGTTAACATAGTATTTGAGTTGAATACGAAGAAGACTTGACGTGCTACAAGGAGTAGTGACTAGAGCTATGATCACAACAGTTGTAGATGTTGATCTTGTAGTCAATGATCTCAGTTTCAAATGTAATGAAAAGAGAAGCTACATCATAATGAAAAAGAGTAGTGTCAACATCATGATGGAAGGACCTTATCATTGTACAAGTTATTAATGTACAGTCATGATGCCACTTGAGTTATGATATTGTTCTGGTAGATCATAACCTCAATGGAGGCTACAACAATGATGAAGATCATAATGGAGCAATCATGGTACAACAGTGATAACCTCTATGGTGCAGTAAAGATAATGATCTCAGTAGTGACACGAAGAGGATTGATGGCTTGGTCTTGGAAAGGAAAATTGTGTCAAGGGTCAGGGTCTTGGTATTCGTCAATGGAATCTTTATAAGAAGAATTTTGCATGGGTTTTCCTCTCCAAGAGGAAGAGGTTTTGGCCCTGGAAGAAAGCCAAAACATTTGTGTTCTTGTCTCTCTTTTTTATAGCAGTTGGATGAAGCTAGCATACACATGCTAATAATAAAGTAAACAATAAGCCAATATAAATTGTTTAAATACTTCCCAAATTGTTATCATGTCAAAGAAGAATCATCCTAGTATGCATGCCTTAATATTATTCAACAAAGCGTTGGGAAAACTCCATATTATATTTTTTAAGGAAAAATTTTAAAAATTCGTTAGGGTTTTATTATACTTGCAAATGTTCAAGAAAGAAAAAATTAATTAAGGTCTAGTAATAAAATAAGAATTTATATATTGAGCAAAGAAATAAATAAAATATTAAATACCAAATTACTGAATGAGTAATTATTTGAATTCGGGCTTTTGTGATCCATATTATGAATGTTGAGAGATCTTTCGGTAAAAATCACATAAAAAACTATAAAAAACTATAAGTCGATGCATTTCGAACCAACTAGTGTGGATCATTCTTCAAGACAAGATGAAGAACAAGATCATGGCATTAGATTAAATAGATGAAAGGAGATGTTTTCTAGCCATTAGAATACAACACCTAGTTTTGACCAAAAAATTATAATTAATTAATAAGCAAATTTTTAATTGAAATAAAGTAATTAATGGAAATTAATTATATATAAAAAATTAAATTAATTTTATTATTATTATTATTTTAATCAAAATAAAAATCAGTCATAATATGGTGAAACTTAATTATTCTAAAGATACATGTATTCAAAAGAGAGAAAATCCATGTTAAAATGTTAGTCGACTTCATTAAGAATGGTGTGAGAAGTAAAAAATAATTAAAATAAACATTTGTATATAAAATAGCTTACTTGAGACATACTAGAACAAGGTAAAATAATGTCCATAACAAGTTCCAACAAAGAAGCAAAGAAAAATTAAGAAGCAAAGGAAGTGTCACTAGTAAAAGTGATAAAGTAGTGCCTTTCGTAAATCTCCCTAATAATTATTATAAATATTAGTGAGAACCAACAAAGAGTTTGCTACGAAATATAAAAGAAAGAAAAGGTATAAATGATAATCCTATTTAAAAACATAATACTCCGCAAAATAACGTCACGAAAACAATGAAGTGAATGGGCGTAGAATAGTTCAGTTGGATAAAGAGAATGGAAGATTAAATAGGAAAATTAGTTGCATAGTTGAGAAAGGCTTTGTCAAGATGTCATGGTGAAATAAACAAATGAGCTCACAAAGGAAAGGTTGATATAACCGAATTTCAAACACTAATGATACCCACCATTGGACTGGAAAAGAAGCCATAGTTGTTGATTAAAAGACTTCTAGTTCAACAAATGAATTCATGAGAAGCCATGTGGGCTAACGCAGTTTGGACCAATAAATGAGTTCCACCTAATCAGATTTGTTTCTATTGATTTTTTTAATGCAATTACGGTTAGCACAATATTTCTAATATTTTGAAAATTAATTTTGATGTATATATTTTTTAAACTTATTCCAATATATCATTCAATAATTATACTTCATAAATTCAATCATAAAGAATAGTAGAAAATTAATAATCACAACACACAAAAGAAGACAATATTTATCATGGGAAGACCCATCAAGGGGAAAACCCCAACAACCTTTTTCAATAGAGAAATTCTTCTTATTCATTAGAGAGACACCTAGACCTATGGTCAAACCTAGTATTCTCCTCCAACTCAAGTCACTCAATTTAAACCCGCAATTATTTCTACCTATCTGAACTAGAATTTTGGCCCTTCTACAGTAGCTAGTTGCCCCAGAAATTTCAACCCTACAATATTTTCCCCACTTACCCAGAAATTTTGGCCCCCTGCAATAGTTCACTCAGGAAAATGTGAACCACAAAGAGAGAGAGAGAGAGAAAGAAAATAGAGATTTTATCCTCCTTCATTCAACTTCATCATTCTTTTCCTTTTCTTGTTTTCTAGAACTTGTCTTGTGTGTGAGAGATTGAATGCCTGAGTGGAGGAGGTTGGATCCAAGGACAACTTGACATGGAGGGAATCCGACTTGTCACTTTTGCAGCGAAAATTTACATTTCACAAATTCAAATTTTCATCTTTAAAACGTCTCAATCGGAATAAATTTTCCTTTGACTAAAGCATTTATAAATATGATTTACAATGATAAATACTATTGCATCAACTAAAAAAATGTACATTATGAATATTGGACATTGTTACAAATTCAACATTCCCTCTCAACTTGCAAGGTATTCATAATCATTGTCATAACTGTTCTCAAATTGAACAATTTTCTCTAAAGAAAAGGTTATCCATAATCACCATCATCACCATCTATCATTAACATTTGCTAGTGGCCATATCTGGGGTGGTACCAAACCCATGAAAATTTCATCAAAATATCAGGACTCTCTACTCATAGTGATCGATCGTTGAATCTCATCTCCTCTTCCTAGGCCCAAATGCTCAGACCCTCAACTATAAAGCACTCATTCGCCCTTCCTAGTGATCACTCTAGGCCAATACCTCACTTGTAACAGCCATGGGTCATATGCCATATAATAAATGGGCATTATAAAGCAAGAAATAAAACTAAGGTCATGGGACATGTATTCCACGCTAAATGAAGGGAAAAAAATTACATTGGGAATCGCTTGTGGTTAATTATTTATTGGCTATGGAAATTGGAATTTGTAAAAGGAAAATGGAGATAAATTGCACTTAATTCAAGAAATAAAGGAAAATAAAAGAAAAGGAATATGAAGAGACAAGAATATGCATGCAAGGGAAATTGATGGAAAAAGGAAAAGAAAAAGAAAAAGAGAAAAGGGATAACATTCTAGCTCACTCTTGGACATTCTAACATTCACTTGGACAAGGAGAGGAAAAGAGGAGAGAGCACTTGGACACAAGGAAGACACCAACAAGTAAGGAAAATCAAGGGAGTGCAAGAGGAATTGGACAGTAATAAGAAAGGGAAAAAATCAAGCATAGAGAGAGAGCAACCAATATGGGAACTTTACAGGTAATAGGTTGCAAGTGTGATTATTGTAGAAATTCTCACTGTAGATTAAACTGATTATGCAATGTACTAAAGCAAAATTCTTAATCTACTTCTACAATCAAACTTGTGGAAGCTTATTCGATTTTGAGAAAGATCAAACATAACGCATATAACAGAGAAGAAGATTCAATCACACATGAAACACAGAAGAATACTCTGGGGAAAGCCTCAACTAAAAACCTCGCTATCTGTATTATCATACAAGTGGAAATATCTCAAGATTACACAAAGATTTAGCTCACAAGCTATCCATATCTCAGTACAATCCCTCACTGTTGCTCATAGATAGAATAGACAACACATATGCCTTCCTTCAGTCCTCCAAGCCTCCTATTTTCTTGCGCAGTTTCTCCTCGGTCCTCTAGCTGCCACCTGTGTGTTCTCATCTCACACACTGCTCTGACCTCTGTAATAACTGCGCAATCCTCAAGGAATGAATTCCTTCTACATGCAAGATATCTTCACATGGGAATACTCTTGCAACTGATAGTACATTGTCCCTTCCTTTAATCTCAACTCGGTCTCTGTGTGAATTGACATGCATGAGTTATTTATGAGAGAATATTCAGTTATTTGGAGAACACTAGTTGCATGCATGCATGCATTAATTAACTGAACTCACAATTAGATCCACAAACTGTTTGGAACTAATTTAATTGGACCTAACTCAGTTAACTGAGCTAACTAATTACAACTCAAATACAACTCATCTTTATCTCCTTAATTAAGGGATAACTTCCTCAATCAAAGGGATAATTGTTGCATGTCTTCACAAAAACTTCATGTTTGATTTTCTCCATCTAATTAACTCAAGATGAATTAATTAATTATTTTTCAAACAGTTGTTAAGACTAAATTCGAATTTTAATTCAGGGACTAATTAAAATTGGAATATATCTTGAAATTCTATCTATGGAAATGCTATTTTTAGCATTTCTTATTGCTATTTTCAACATTCCTTCTCAACAAGAAAGGGATTATCTGCCACCCCAATCTTGTCTCTGTGGAACTCGAATTTACACTTTGACAATGCCTTAGTCAAAATGTCAGCATCTTGCTCCTCGGTCGAAATATACTGCAACAACATGATGCTCCTTGCCACACAGTCTCTGAGATGATGATACCGAATGTCTGTGTTTGGACCTGTCATGAAATACTGGATTCTCAGAGAGTTTGATACAACTTTGATTATCGCAATAGATCATAGTTGGATCCATCCTCTGATCAAACAAACCAACTAGAATTTTCCACATCCAAATGACCTCACATGCTACTTGAATTGCATCCATGTATTTAGCCTCTGCTGAGCTAAGTGCAACTGACCTCTGTTTCCTGCTGTACTAAGAAACTGTAGCTGAACCAAGGTTGAAAATTCCTCCTGATGTGCTCTTTCGATCTGATGGACTCCCTACCCAATCTGCATCTATGAAGCCCTATAGCTTCACTCCCTCTAACTGTCTGTACCATAATCCAAACTATTATGTGCCTCTGAGGTATCTCAAAACATGCTTCGCTGCCTTCCAAAACAGCTTGGTAGGCTGAACCATAGCTTGACTCAACTAGTTCACCGCGTAGCACAAATTTGGTCATGTGTTCACTAAATACATTAGTGAACCAACTAGCTGCCAATATACAGTAGCCTCTACTACCTCGCCTGAAGTAAAATCCTCCTTCCTCTAGTTACCCGCTAGAGGAGTCTGCATGGGCTTGCACTTATCCATGTGGAATCTCCTGAGTATCTCATTGGCATACTTGCCCTGAGACACAAACACTTACCCATCCTTTTGCCACACTTCCATGCCTAGAAAGTAGTGCAGGAGACCCATGTCTTTCATCTCGAACTCTCTTGCAAGGTCCTCCTTGCAAGACATGATAAACTAATCATCACATGTCAATATCAGATCATCAACATAAAGAACAATGATCAACTACTTACCTTCTGCCCATCTCAGGAAGACTCCGCATGAGTGGATGTCTCCACTCTTGGAACCTCTACATGTGGCTGCTCTGCATCAGTCTGAGGCTCCTCCTCCTTATGAACCAAAAGTTCCTCCTCTGCATGCATCTTGAGCTCCCTCTCAAGGGAAACTCACATGGCCTTCAGCTCATCGAACTTAAGATCTTTGTGAACCACTTTCCTCTCACTGGTAGGCAAATACACCTAATAGTTGTGGGGAGTATCAATGTACCCCATAAGTATCACCAACTCTGCTATTGGCTCTAGCTTCTTCTGAACATCCTTGGTCACATGGCAATAAACCAATGAGCAAAAGATCCTGAAGTGACTCACATTTGGTCTCTTCCTGGAGAAATCTTCCTCTAGTGTCTTCATCCCAAGCATGTGATGTGGGATTCTATTCTGCAAGTAAACCATTGTGTTGCATGCCTCAGCCCATAAATGAAGTGGTAGGCCTTGGTCATGCAACATCCCCTGAGCTGCTCCCATGATCGATCTATTCTTCCTTTCGGACACCCTATTCTGATGTGGGTTATGGGGTGCTGTCAACTCCTGTTTAATTCCTTCTGCAGCGCAGAAGTCCTTAAACTCTTGATAGACATACTCTCCACCATTGTCACTTCTTAAGGCCCTAATCTTCTTTCCTGATTCTTTCTCAACCAAGGATTTGAACTCACAAAACCTTGAGAAGTTTTGATCCTTCTTCTGCATGAAATAGATCCAACATCTATGAGAAAAATCATCAATGAAATTAACATAGTATCTTTGTTTAGCGGTAGAGGCTATCAAGAATGGTCCACACACATCTGTATGAACTCGCTCCAAGATTGCTTCAGCTTGACTGTCTCGATCCTGAAAGGAAGATTTTGCATACTTACCTAAGGTACAGCCTTTGCATGTGTCCACTTGCTCAAGTTTACCTTTGGGAAGTCCGATAGAAATTTGTTGCATTATCTTCAGGGCCCCATGGTGCAAGTGGCCCAACCTTCTATGCCATAACTTGCCAATATCTTGGCTTTGCACCAATTCTGCTTTGGAACTTAATATAGCATAGTCATCTACCTCTAGCTTATGAAGACTCTTCACTTGAATCCCAATCCTCTTGGTCTGACCCATGGCTATGTGTCTCAGAATGCCTTTCCTTTACTGAAGACTACATCATAACCTTTGTATTCCAATATCGCGACTGATACCAAGTTTTTCTTCATTCCAGGCACATACTTTACATCAGTCAGGGTGAGAGGAGATCCATGCTCCCTCTGAAACACAACTGTACCTTCACTTGAAACATGGTACTTTCCATCATTGCCCATATCTATGTGCATCTAGAGATCCTTCTCTTCCAAGGTACTGAATAAACTCTTATCGCTGGTCATGTGGAATGAGGCTCCACTGTCCAGGTACCAAAAACAAACCACCATCGATGAAACCATGCATGTGATGAGGGCAAAATCAAATTCGAACTGTGAGGCCAGTGCCTCACCATCTAATCCTTTCGAGGATCCCTTCTTGGATTTCTTCAATGGACAATTTGTTTCATAATGGCCCACCTCATAACAATTAAAGCATCACACTTTAGATTTGTCAATCTTCTTCCCACCATGGGAAGAACTCGATTTGGAATGGGAAGCCTTCCCTTTCCCTTTCCTCACCTTACTCACTAAGGCTAGATTTTCTTCATCATCATGCTTTGATGAAGAACCATCTCTAGTTCTTCTCCTGATCTCTTCCTGCGTCAGATCTAACCACAGTCATTCCCAATCTGGTAGTTTTTCTCTTCCATTCACTGAGTCTTGGTAGCTATGCCAGCTCTTAGGAAGACCGAGGAGAGAAAGAATCACCATGTCATCATCGCCTGTCGTGATTCCTACACTTCCAAGCTCATCTCTGCAGGTGGTAATCTTGTTCAGATATGTAGAAATCGTGTCACCCTTTTCACACTTGATTTTCCAAAGCTTGTCCTTCAGCGCTAGCTTCCTCTGGTCGTTGCTGTTATGATATAGATCCTTCAATGTTTTCCACATTCAAAACGGTGTTTCCTTCCCATGGAGACTTGAGAAAATATGGTCCCAAACTCCCTCCAGAAGAATCCTCCTTGCTCTCGCCACACATTTCTTCCATTCCGCCAATTCTTGGGCATTAGTTGCTGCTCACTTGGGGACTTCTTGATCAATGAAGTCCTTCAAACCATTGTCCTCTAATACCGCTTCCATGGGATCCTTCCAGGCTATGTAATTCGAGTTGCCATCCAAGGCATACTCAAGTCTCAAGCCATTGAACGCCACTGGTGAAATTTGGGATGTGATAATAAATCGATTCTATACCTACAATCGAGAACTTCAAAACTTCTAACTTCTCCCTTCTCTATATACCGTTATCCTCTTTGATCACCTTTGCTCTGATACCATGTAGAAATTCTCACTGTAGATTAAACTAATTATGCATAGTACAAAAGCAAAATACTTAATCTACTTCTACAATCAAACTTGCAGAAGCTTAATTGATTTTGAGCAAGATCAAACAAAACACATATAACAGAGAAGAAGATTCAATCACACATGAAACACAGAAGAATACTCTGGGGAAAGCCTCAGCTAAAAACCTCGCTATCTGTATTATCATACAAGTGGAAATATCTTAGGATTACACAAAGCTTTAGCTCACAAGCTATCCAGCTCTCAGTACAATCCCTCACTGTTTCTCATAGACAGAATAGACAACACATATGCCTTCCTTCAGTCCTCCAAGCCTCTGATTTCCTTGCGCAGTTTCCCCTGGGTGCTCCAGTGGCCACCTGTGTGTTCTCACCTCACACACTGCTCTCACCTCTGTAATAATTGCGCAATCCTGAAGGAATGAATTCCTTCTGCATGTAAGAGATATTCACATAGGAATATTCTAGCAACTGATAGTACATTGTCCCTTCCTTTAATCTCAACCGGGTCTCTGTCTAAACTGAAATACATGAGTTATTTATGAGAGAATATTCAGTGATATGGAGAACACTAGTTGCATGCATGCATGCATTAACTGACTAAACTCACAATTAGTTCCACAAACTATTTGGAACTAATTTAACTAGACTTAACTCAGTTAACTGAGCTAACTAATTACAACTCAAATACAACTCATCCTTATCTCCTTAATTAAGCGATAACTTCCTCAATCAAAGGGATAACTGTTGCATGTCTTCACAAAGACTTCATGTTTGATTTTATCCAACTAATTAACTCAATATGAATTAATTAATTATTTTTCAAACAACTGCTGAGACTAAATTTGAATTTTAATTCTCAATTTTAATTCAGGGACTAATTAAAATTGGAATATATCATGAAATGCTATCTAGAGAAATGTTATTTTTATCATTTCTTGTTGTTATCTTCAACAATTATCTTTCTAGGATTTGAATGCATGGTTCATGCATTTTTTTATTGGTTATTTTGTTTTCATTGGCATGGGATTTTCCTGGATTGATAGTGGTGTACAACCTTGCCTATGGTATTTACCAGATAGCCATGATGTAGTGGATTCTCTTTTTGGTTGAGCTTTGGATTTCCAATAGATTTTAGATCCTGGTTGAGGTGGTATTAGGAAAATCCCAAGGGTTCGGATGGAGATGGTTTTCTCTCGTAATTCCTTAATAGGTGGGTGGAAATAGGAAAATTCCTTGATGTATGGTGAAGAAATTCTGAGGCATCCAAGCTCATGTTGGTTTTGGTGATCTTTGGACTGTTTTAAGTGAGATCACTATGGCTTGAGGTTGGAGGTAATTCAACCTATGAATTCCCTATTTGATTATTTTTTTGTTTATCCCTTGTAATCCCACACTTAGGTTTGGAATGTGGCACAGGGGTGATTGGCTGAAAGAGAGATTTGGTTCAACCCAATCTATGGTTGGGCAGTAAGTGGATGTACCTGACTTGGCTCATACTATGCATATTTTAATATGTGATATTCTTTAATGATGATCAATGAGCATAAGTTCTTATTTAATATTGTTTATATGACTGGTTTGTCATGGCTTTATTCTGCTTAAATGTTGGTTACATGCATGGTATATTTCTTATTATATGACATGCTCTTGATCAAGATCTAATTCATGGTTTCATGGATCATGGTTGATTTATATGAATGCATGTGCTAATCTATGTTTTATTGCAGCTAGAATGATAGGGAAGCAAGCCTTCTTAATGAATATTTGGTGAACTAATGAAAAGAGTGAACAAACTATGCATTCATGACATACAAGTACCATAGTCACAAGGTGTTTGTATAAATGAATAATTTGGACCACCAACTTTCCGAGGTCATAACTTTGGCCCACGATCTCCATTTGGCTATCATATTACCTCATTTTGAAGATCTCCACGAGGTCAAAAGAAAAATTTATAATAAATGTTGGCACTATTTTGGTCTCTCTGTTTTCCCTAAAAGTGTCATTTGGACCCACAAAATGGCCTCACAAGTTAAGGACCCAGAAAATTTCCAAAAATAGAAAGTATTGTTAAATTTAAGGAAACGAAACTAAAAGGAAATAATATTAGGTGATTTTAGTATAATAACAATGTGATCATGTGTCACAGGGTGTTTATAGTCAATTCTGGATAGGTGGAACCCATTTTCCATAATTGCATCTTGGAATCGTGTCATGCATAGTTACTCTCATATGATGTTTACCATGGTGAGTAAGTTAAAGTGGGTAAATGTGGGGTTGGGTGTTACAGGATGGTTTTAGAGCCAAGTTCATAGCAGTGAACCTTGGGCTAAATATAGAATGTTGTGCATATCTAGATGGTTATTGCACATGTCTATATGATTATCATGCATGCATGGAATTTATTTTATTAAGGCTGGTCTGGTATCGTGATTCATGCATGTATTGATATGTTTATGTAGCGTGCTAATCTAGATCGACTTGTGTCGATGTACTATCCTCACCAGCAGTAAGTTGAGGTAATACTTTGATTATGCCTTTATTTCATCTAAAAATGATATGTTTCAAGAAAATGGAAGGTCAAGAGATGAATAGCATAATGGTTGAATCTAGTTCATATGAACCCCTCTACAAGCCAGAGGAGAAACCTGCGGGATGCGACAACTTGGTTCAGAAACAGGGAGAGAGAGACTCTCTTGATCTATTAGATACATTAATAAGTCTGAAGGTAGAGATCATAAGTTGTAATTTTGATAATGAGAGGTTGATTGAAGCATGGGAAAGGCTTGTGAAGATCAAGACAAGCAAGTTGAGGTTAATGTGGTTGTCCTCCAGAGCCTTTCAGATTTACAAAAGCAGGGGTAGATGGGGATTAGTCATGGAGACATGCATTAATAAAAGACTAATGGGTCGTATGGAAGCAGGTCTCATAAAAGTTACAGGATGGATAGGGATGATACCATGAAGAGTGGCAGGATATTGGATACACCTGAGAGGAGGGCTAATATGCTTGGATATTACAATAGTTTTTACTTATGGGAGACATCATCGTCATCATCACCAACATCATTATAGGAGGAGTGAGAAGGGGTACTTTCTAGAAGAGTTCAAGAAATCCAAGCCTCCTACCATTGATAGAGAGACAACTAAATCAGAAGATACAAAAGAATGGCTTCTTGGGATATAGATATTATTCAGGCTTCATGATTATTCATAGAATATGAAGACCAAGATAGTTACCTTTAGTCTCAAAGGAAAAGTAGATATCTTGTGGGAAGATGTCAAGCATGTTAGAGGCATTATGGAAGAGGAGTTGATTTGGGAAGAGCTTGAAAGACTCTTTAGGAAGAAGAACCTATTTGAGAGGTATTATGATGGAAAGCCCAAGGAATTCTCTAACCTCAACATGGGTTCCATGACAGATGAAGAATATACAACCCAACTTCTAGATCTATTGAGATATGTTCCCTATCTCAAGGATGAGAAAGAAAATATCTAAAGGTTCATCAGTGGATTGTCATTATCATTCAAGGACGAGATTGAGTATGATGAGCCTCAGTCACTGGAGGAAGATATCAAAAAGTTGAAGCATTATTATGCGCAGTCAAAGCGCAAGCCTGAGTTCAAGTGTGACTGGAACAGTGGTGATAATATTAAAGGAAAATTGCCCAAGAAGCAATGAATATCTTAGAATGCAAGTGAGAAGGAAAATATGGCCCCTTATAAGAAGTTCAATGCAGCTGAGAAAGGACATGGGTCTTAGCCTATGGAGTAGTTGAATAAAGGTAGTGGCAAATTACCATGGAAGTGTTGGATTTGTAGTAAGATCATAACAAAAACGATTGTCCATTTTATGAAAGTGGTAGGATTTAGATCTATAGTGCTCAAGAGGCACAAACAGTTGCGGCTTTAGCTCAAAGAATTCCTTAGATCTATGTAGTAGTTGACAATAGGTAGGTAGACCACCTGACATCTATTATCAAGATGGAAGGTAAGCTTTGTGATCATTTTTTTTCTATTTTCATTGATCTAAGATCAAATTATAGCTATATTAGTCCTGACCTGGAGGATCAGTGTTGTTTGAATAAGGAAGTGCATGCAGAACCTTGATAGGCGCAGTTGGATACAAGGACCAACAAAAGAGTTCACCTTTGGGTGATATATTGTGCATTTGAGCTTAATGGCAAGCCCACAATAGAAAACCTAAATTTTCTTCCTTTGGGTGCATATAGTATGCTTTTTGGCATGGATTGGCTTATTATTCATAGGACCAAGGTAGGTTTCTATGACAAGTCCATTGAGTGCCTAGATGATGATGGAGAAAATAGAGACTTGCGAGAAAATAAGAAGCATACATCAATGTGAATGGTTACAACTATGAAAGCTAATCACAAATATAGAAAATAAAGTGCATTGTTGGCAGTACATGTTTCCAATGACAAAGGAAAGGAGGATGAGGATGATGAAGTCCTGAGGAGATATACTATCTTAAAAGAGTTTTAGGATGTGTTCCCTACAGAGATTCCAAAGTTGTTGCCTCATAGGGAGGTGGATTTCTCTATTGAGTTGATACTAGGGGAAAAACCAACATCTAAGGAACCATACAGGATGAGCACTTTCGAGTTGGTGGAACTAAAGTTGCAGCTTAAATAGACGCTTGATAAGGGATACATAAGGCCAGGTGTATATCCTTGGGGTGCACTAGTGTTTTTTGTAAAGAACAAGGATGGTATTCTTAGATTGTGCATTAATTACAGGTAGGTGAACAAGGTAACTATCAAGAATAGGTGTACATTGCCTCGTATTGATGATTTGTTTTATTAACTGAAGGGTGAAAAAATATTTTCAAAGATTGATATGAGGTCAGGATATCATCAAGTGTGCATCATAGAGGAATATATCTACAAGACTGCATTTTTTACAAGGTATGGGAACTATGAGTTTGTGGTGGTTCTTTTTGGTCTTACAAATGCTCTAGCCACCTTCATGCCTTTGATGAATTGTGTGTTGCACCATTATCTAGGTAAGTTTGTGATAGTCTTTGTTGATGATATATTGGTATATTCAAAGACTGAGGAAGAGCATGCAGAGAACTTGGAAACAGATTGTTGAGAGAGCATAAGTTGTATGACAAACTCAACAAGTGTAGCTTCTTTAAGTCTCAGATTCATTACTTGGGACATGTTGTTTCCTAGGAAGGGGTAGTAGTAGATCTGGAAACGATTAAGGCTATCATGGAATGACCAACTCCTATGAATGTGGATGAGGTCAGATCATTCATGTGACTAGCAAGTTATTGCATAAGGCTTGTTAGGAATTTCTCTAAGATTGTCTATCCTATCACATCTTTGCAGAGGAAGGTAAAGAAGTTTGAATGGAGAAATGAGTGTGCATCTAGCTTTGATCAGATGAAGCAGTTGCTTACCAATGCTCCAGTTTTGAAGATTTCAGATCTTGATAAAGAGTTTGTGGTTTGTATAGATGCATGTAACGAAGGACTTGGTGCAGTATTGATGCAGGAAGGGCGGGTGGTTTGCTATGAATAAAGGAAGATGGATGAGCATGAGTATAATTATGTAACTAATGATATTGAGTTGGTAGCTATCATTCATGCATTGAAGATGTGGATACATTATCACCTTAGAAGGAGGTTCATTTTGATGAGTGATCATAGTCGACTGAGGTACTTTTTTGACCAACCTAATTTGAATGTCATGCAAGCTAGATGGTTGGATACTCTCAATGAGTTTGATTTTGAGATCAGGTACATTAAAGGCAAGGAGAACTGAGTTGCAGATGCACTCGGTAGGAGAGTATGTGTGAATTCCTTTTTAGTTTTGAGATATTATGGGGAATATCTGTAGGAGAAAATATTATATTGAGGGAAACATTATGAGAGGTACAAACAGTTGAAGAAGAGATTGCAGCAGCAAGGTGAGGGTGATAAGGATGAGGAGTATCACCTCACGACAGGTGGCTTGGTTATATACATGGGCAATATTTATGTGTCTGATAATGGTGAATTGAAGAAGATTATTTTGAGAGAGTTTCATGTTAGGCCATATTCAGGCCACCCAAGATACCAAAATAATTTGACAACTATTAACAAGTTATACTATTAGCCTAATTTGAAGAAAAAGGTGGCTAAGTTTGTTGCTAAGTGTTTCTATTTTCAATAGGTAAAATTTCAATGAAATCATCCAGGTGGTTTGTTGCAACCTACTCTAATTCCAAAATGGAAATGGGAGGTCATTTCCATGGATTTCATTACAGGTTTTATTAGGACATCAAGGTAACATGAATCCATCATGGTTGTGGTTGACAGGTTGAGCATGGTACCTCACTTCATTGTAGTGAAGTCTAATAATTCAGCTAGTGAAGTAGCTCAAATATTCGTTAGGGAGATAGTGAGGTTGCATGGAGTTCCCAAGAGCCAAGAGGATTATATCGAATAGAGATACCAAGTTCACTTCCAAGTTTTGAAAGGAACTGTTTGTAGGCTTAGGGACAAAGATAGATTTCAGTACATCTTATCACCTGTAGACAGATGGGAAAATAGAGAGAATTAATAGGATCCTTGAGGATATGTTGAGGATGTATGTCATGCATCAACAAAGGAAGTAGGAGGAGTATCTTCCACTTGTGGAGTTTTCTTTTAATAATATGTATCAAGAATCCTTGAATATGAGTCCATTTGAGGCTCTCTATCAGTGGACTTGTACTAATCCTATTAGCTGGAGTGATTCAGTGAGCAGGGTGTTGATTGGAATATATATGTTGAAAGAGTGGAGTGATATATGCAAGTTATCAAAAGGAATTTGAAGGCATCACAAGATAGGCATAAGAGTTATGCAGATCAACATAGAGCATTCAAGAGGTTTTAGGCTACAGAGCATGTGTACTTGTGTATCAAGACCAAGAAGAGATCCTTGAAGATTGGGTCATGTGCCAAGTTGGAACCTTCGTATTGCAAGCCTTTTGAGAAATTGAAGAAGATTGGACCCATGGCATATAGACTTGTCTTGCCTCCATCAATGAAATTCCATTATGTTTTCCATGTTTCATTGCTTAAAAGGTATATATGCTATGTTGATCATGTGATTGATTGGTCTGTATTTCATGTGGAACTAGAAGGAAAGTTCCAACCAAAGCCTTAATTCATCCTACAACAGAAGAAGATCATGCTCTGGAATTGAGCAATAAAGAAATTTAAAGTGCAATGGAAGCACTTTGGGCCTGATGAAGCTACATGGGAGATGGTTGATTAGATGCGGGCATTTTATCGTTCTTTATTTTTTAGTTAAAGAAAATGTGCTTGATATACACACACGCACACACACACATATATATAACTCAATGCAATATTTACAATGATAGATATATATATATATATATATATATATATATATATATATATATATATATATATATATATATCATTGTAAATATTGCATTGAGTTGTGTTTATAAAGCTCCAATAAGAAGTTTGTTGTCTTGTTTTTCGGTAGTTTTGTCTGGTTATAAGTGTCATAGAACACTCAAGACGATTTCCCCCCCATGTAATAAATGGGAATTATAAAGGAAAAAATAAAACCAAGGCCATGGGACATGTATTCCAAGCTGTAAGAAGTAAAAAACATTACATTGGGCTTCACTTTTAGTTAATTATTTATTGGCTACGAAAATTGGAATTGTAAAAAGCAAAAGGGAAATGAATGGAAATTAATATAAGAAATAAAGGAAAATGAGAGAAAAGGAATATGAAGAGACAAGAATCTACATGCAAGGGAAATTGAAGCAAAAAGGAAAAGAAAATAAAAGAAAAAAGGGATAACATTCTAACACACCCTTGGGAATTCTAGCATTCACTTGGACAAGGAGAGGAAAAGAGGAGAGATCACTTGGACACAAGGAAGGCACCAACAAGCAAGAAAGGAATAAGAAAGGAAAAGAAAGAGAGTGCAAGAGGAATTGGATTGTTTTAAGCAAGGGAGGAAATCATGCAAAGAGAGAGAAACCAATAGGAGGACTTTGCAGGTAATAAGTTGCATGCGTCATTATCTTGTTGGGATTTGAATGCATGGCTCATGCATTAGGTTTATTGGTTATTTTTTTGTCATTTACATGGGATTTTCCTAGATTGACAATGATTTACAACCTTTCCTGTGCCATTTCCTAAATAGCCAAGTGGGTTCTCTATTTAGTGGAGCTTCAGATTGTCGCTAGATTTTGGTTCCTGGTTGAGGTGGGCTCAGGAAAATCTCAAGGGTTGGGATGGATATGTTTTTCTCTAGGAAGCCCTTAAAAGGTGGGTGGAGATAGGAAAATTCCTTTGGGTATGGTGAACAAATTCTGGGGCATCCAAGCTTGTGTTGTTTTTGGCGATCTCTGGACCAGTTTAGGTGAGATCACTATGGCTTGAGGGTGGAGGTGATTCAACCTATGCATTCCCTATTTGGTTATGTTTTTGTATATCCCTTATAATCCCACATTCAAGCTTGGAATATGGCATGGGGGTGATTGGTTGAAAGAAAGATTTGGTTCAGCCCAATCTATGGCTGGTGGTCCGTGGAAGTCCTTGACTTGGTTGGTACTATGCATATGTTAATATGTGATATTCTTTATTGATGATCAATGAGCATAAGTGTTGATTTAATATTGTTTATATGATCGGCTTGTATTGGCTTCATTTTGGTTAAATGTTGGTTACATGCATGGTATATTTCTTATTATATGATGTGCTCTTGATCTAGATCTAATGCATGGTTTGAAGGCCAATGGTTGATTTATATGAGTGCATGTGCTAATCTATGTTTTATTGTAGCTAGTATGAGAGGGTATCAAGCCTTCTTAATGAATATTTGATGAAATAATGAAAAGAATTAACAAACTATGCATTCATGACCTATAGGTACCATAGTCACAACGTGTTTGTATAAATGAATAATTTGGACTGCCAACTTCCTGGGATCATAAATTTGGCATACAATCTATGTTTGTCTATCATAATATCTCATTTTGAAGATCTCCTCGAGGAAGCCAAAAAACGAATCTACAAAATAGATTTTGGCACTTTTATATTCTCTCCTTTTTCCTTGAAAATGTTGTTTAGGCCCTCAAAAAGACCTAAAAATTTTAGGACCCTAAAAACTATGACAAATAGAAAGTTCTGTTAAATTTAAGGAAACGAAATTGAAAGGAAATATTGTCGGGTCAAGTTAGGATGATAACAATGTGAACATGTGCCAAGGGTGTTTGCAATCAGTTTTGGACATGTGGACCCCATTTTCCATAAGTGCATCTTGTAAAACAAGTCATGCATAGTAACTCTCATCTCATGTTTACCCTGGTGAGCAGGTTAAAGTGGGTAAATGTGGGGTGGGGTGTTACATCACTCAATGACTTCCTAGTTGGTGATCAGTGTCAAGGACCTCTCTCCACCATTCTTCGTGTGTGATCAGGGTTCTCGTCCAAGAGACACTAACTCAAATCTTCCTATTGAGCCCTATGGGTCTCTTGGACCCATTCTCCCTTTCAGGAGAATGTTCATCCATGCAGTAGACATATTAGCACTACCTCTCAATGAGAGGGGTAATCTCCATGAACCCTAGCTTGTCTCTAAAGTACATGAAGTTGTCTCTCGGAAATGACTTTGTCATACCATTAGTTTTTTTTCTCATCAATGGAGATGTACTTGAGCCTTATTGCTCTCCTCTGCACACTATCATGAATGTAGTGATAATCTCAATATGTTTTGACCTGTCATAGAACAAGAGATTCTATGAAATATTCACATAGATTTGATTATTACATTATTTCATTGTAGGTTCCAACTCTTGGCCAAAAAATCATGCAAAAATCTTTTGGAGCCATACTGCTTTGGTACAAGCCTCATTTGATGTGATTTACTCTACATCACTAGTGTTGAGTGAAATCAAATTCTACTTCCTACTCATCCATGATATCATATCAGATCCCAAACTGAAGCATACACCTAAGGTACTCTTCCTATCCTCAACACTTCCTTCCCAATAAACATTTATGTATCCCTGAAGATATACATCCTTGTTTGCAAAATATATCAAGCCATAATTCACTATACCACAAAAATATCTCAAAATATGATTTTTTGCAATCCAATGCTCTTGTCTTGGTTCAAACTAGAACTAGATCAATGTGTTCACAACAAAGAATATGTTTGGCCTAGTGTTAACCAAATACACCAATGAACCAATCAGATGCCACTACATAGATGGATCTACCAATCTAGATTTTCATCCTCTTAACTTCTTCAAGTTAGTCATCACGAGATTCGTTATGGATTTCTAATCCATCATACGAAATCTGTGAAGGATCTCTAATACATACTTTCCTTGACCAAGGAAGACTTCGTCGGGTTTTTACCATACTTCTAGTCCAGAGTAATAGTTCATTAACCCGAGTTACTTCTTATCAAACTCAAAATCCAATTGATTATTGAAATGAATGATAAGACACTCAACATCTGTTAGAAATAAGTCATCAACATATAATAATAAAAGTTTAGGTGAATTTTTCACAACCTTAAAATAAAGGTTTGGATTGACATTGCTCTTGGTAAATCTTAATCCCATTAGATAGTTGTCAATACAACCATACCAAGCTCTTGGAGCTTTCTTGAGTCCATACAAGGCATTCCTAAACCTAAAAACATGAGATTCCTTTTGATATACCTCAAATCCTTGAGGTTTCTCTATGTATACCTCTTCCTCAATCACACCATTGAGGAAAGCAGTATTCACATCCATCTGGTGAAATCTCCATCCCAATGAAGTAACAAGATAAATGATGGATCTAATAGAGGTGTACTTGAAAAATAGAGAAAATGTCTTGTCATATTCTTCTCCCTCTTTCTGGGAGAACCCTCTAGCCATGAACCATGCCTTGTATTTGTTAATACTACCATCTGCAACATGCTTGATCTTAAGTGATTGAGGTTGCCACAGTTATTTATATTGTTTAATATTTCTAAAAGAGAATTGTGTAACAGATTCATGATCTATCAAACATTTTGGATGGTTACTCCATCCATCATTAGGAACCAAAGAATTTATGTGACATCAGCTCTTTGGTCCCTGATGATGGATGGAGTAACCATATGAAATGTTGGACATATCATGAATCCATTATACAATTGTATTCTGGAAATATCCAATAATTCTTGATCTTGTATATCCAATTGGAAGTCACTACTGACTTCCCTTCAGGTTGTTAGTGTTAGTCTTTTCAGCCTTCTTATAGTGATAAAAATGTTCTTACAAAATGATTTTAAGGTGTCAAGGTCAAATTTTTTCATTTCAGTGAGTCTTCAAGCAAAATTTGGTCACTAGGTATTAGGTATAGGGTTTGCTTTTACTCCTGTCAAAGTTGTCCAAATGTCAGTCCATGTCACCATTCAACTGAGTGTACCATCATTCAAAGGGTTTTCATCATCATGTTAGGTTCCAATGGGTCATTTTACACCTTGTTCATGCTTCAGTTGTGCCTAGGTAAGGTTCATTTCCCTCTCTTAGCGTTTTGAAGGTAATTTCTCTTGAATGGTCAAATCATCAGTAAAACTCGTATCCTGATGTTCATACACCTTTCCATATCCTTAATGTACCTTATTAAACACTTCCCATCACTAATATCCCTCAAATTCCCCATTTTTTCACAAACCCTAGTTTCTTACTACAATTTGACAATTTTCTAGGCTAGGCCTGTGTTTTGCCCTTTTGGACCCCTTCCACTCACTCAATATTTGAAATTCCACTTTCCCCTGCTTCCTAACATCCCTCCTTAATTCCAAAAATTTTCTAAAGAATTTATAAATCCCTTATCCCCTTCATTTCACTTCATTTCGACAAATCCCCTGTTCCACACATCGGGATAGGTTGTACTCCAATGATGTTTCTAAGCAAGAAAATATGAATTTCGGAAAACTGAGAGAGGTTTTTGTCCACAATAGGCCAAGGAAGAAAATAGTCCTTCAATTTTTACACAGGTGTCATGGTTTTAGAGAAATCTCAAAAACACAATTGCCTCAGGAGAATTGATGAACCTGTGAAGTGACCTTGGGAAAATCAAGTTTTCTCCTAGCTTGGTTGGCCAAATGACTTGCTTGATGAGTCAAATAATAAATAGACACAAGTATATTTCCAATGAGATATCATGAGCGCAATTTTGAGTTGAGGAAGACCTTCAAAAGTTGACTGCAACAACACTCTGCCTTGAGGCAACCTCATTTTGCACATTTTGACCAGTCCTGGGAGATTTGCTTTTTGACAAGGCAAATGAACTCCAAATTCAAAAATTTAAGTTGGGTTGGAAAGCATACTCAATAATATTTCCAACAAGTCCTCCCATGCCCAATTTGGACAATAGGAAGGTCTCCAGAAGTCTCCTGCAAAAAGGCGCTATGCATTGAGATGGCGCGGCGCATTGGGCAGCCCTCTGCAGTGTAAAAAATGAACTGGCGCAACGCATTGAGATGGCACGGTGCATTGGGATAAAAAGCTTGAAATCCATTCAAATTTTCCTCCAAATAATCTCAAATTGTTAAATTCTTCATTGCCCAAGTAAGTTAACATCCCTCCATGACCAATGATTGAATTTCTCTTGGTGCTTATGGTGATTTAGTGAGATAAAACTCAAACCTTACCTTCTTGCAATTTTTGCTCAAAAACAATTGCCTAGGGTTTGCATTTGTGTTTGCGCTGCCAAGTTCACTCCATCACTCCATCACTCTTTGACTCCTCCATTTATTTTCCAATTTCATCTACTCATTCCCTAATTCCCATATTCTTAAAATTCACTAAACCCATATCCCAAACTCCCACTATCCCAAACCCTAGTTACAAATTCCTAACCCTAATTGCTGTCCCTAAGCCTAAATACTATTCCCTAAACCCCCTATTTCCCAAAAAACTTGTCAATAACATTCCCAAAACCCCTCATACCCTTTCCCTCCATAGTCCCTCATACATTCTCATCCTTGGTAGTAGAAAACTAAAAACACCATAAATCTCTTCATACTCATCAAGAAAACTCACATATTAGCAAAAATGGAGTCAGAGATGAGGAGATAGTCAGTGATTCTTCTAGAGAAATTCATGCACCAAGGAGGCCTTCCAAAAGTGGAAAACATAACCGGGAGGAGCCCACTTCACTTGCCGAGTTGCAGCAGCAACAAAATGAGTACTATCCCCACCTGGGGTGGAAGGGGTCTCATTTTCGTCATCAGTAGAGTAGGTAGAAGACAAGGGTAAGAAGTATTTGCATGATGAGGGACTGTCAGGAGGTTAAGAGGCAAATTACATCCTCATTCAGGATGATGACACAGATTTGGGCTCACAAAGCTCAAAGCTCAAAAGAAGTCATTCGGGAGAAACAAGATGAAATTCATCGTTTGTCTCTCAATCTGAAAATAATCAAGTGGATAATTAACTATTTGGAGTAGAGGAACAAACAGCTAGAAGATCAGCAAATCATCATGGAGCTCGAAAACATGAAGGAAAAACGGCAAGCCGCCAAGAAGAGGAAAACCAAGTTGACAACACTTGAATAATAAATCCAAGCTGATCATGAATATTGGCCTAAAAGGACAAACTTGCACATGGAGAGGATGTTGGAGAAGGTGAACAATGAGAAAAATATGTTGAAGAACATGGCATACCACTACTTGGCGAGAAACAAGGTGTGCGAAGCAAGAATCAAAATTTTGAAGGCCAAGTTGAAGAAGGCATCAAGGAGGAAAAAAGAGCAAGATAGATTTCAGATCTTGGCTGAGGCTTCCTTGGCCCAACATAGCACTTAATGAAGGAAACTAAACCCAAATTTCAAGAAATTTGGGACATTGTTTGCAATTTTGAAATTTTTGGCCTATAAAACAGGTTTTTCTGCCCGATGCACCGCACCACCTGGCGTTCGCTGTTGATGGAAACGTCTTACTGAGGAAAACTAAGCATATTTGGATTTTTCATGGAAAAATATCAATGCTCACAAATGGCCAAGAAATTTTGATAGGTTTTGAGCTTCCAAAAAGGTCAAAAACACCTCAAAAATGACCTTTCTGCCCCTTTTTTGACACATAAGAAGCAGTCTTGGGAGAACTCCGTTTTGGAGGGGCAAATGGAGGAAAAATTCAAAAATTCCACTTGTGCTGGGAAGTAGACAGGTAGACCTTTCCAGCAAGCCCATGTGGAGAAAATTTGGACACCAGGAAGGCCTCAAAAATTAGCTACAAAAAGGCGTTATGCATAGGGAAATCAGCGTGGCACATTGGAGGGATTTTGCTCATTTTTGGTCAAAAACTCTGTTTTTCGCCTAGTTTTTTCATAGTTTGACTTTTTTACTATTAATTTTCAAACTCATGATGTAATTTAATGTGACATGATGGACTTTGATGTAATTATGATAAATTTTCACTCATAGAGGTAGATTCATCCATCAAAAGGTAGTTTGCAACTGAATGAATCAGTTTCCTAGCTTTTAGAGGCAAGCTGTTCCACTTCCTACTTTTTAGTTCCTAAATAGATTTTGTTGGAACAACTCCTAATCTTATGAGCTCGACACCTAGAGGCTAGGATGAGTTTTTGGTTGCCTATATCTTGTAATTTTTCAGTCATTAGCATGGTTGGACTTTTGGGAAAGCCTGGAGCTTCGTTGTATACTCATTTCCACAGTTTGGCTAAGGAATAGACCAGTGGTTTGTAGCACTTCATGGGATTCATGTGGCATTTTGCTTTGGTATAATTTTTTCCTCTGTAATTATAAGTTTACATGTGTTTTATGTATGCCATATCTCTCTTTATTTCTTCTTAACTAAACAAACAAGGATAAAGGTAAAATACATTGAAAATGCAGTGCTCTACCTAGGGTTTGCTTAGTTATCTATGTTTTCAGCTGATTGAAAAGGATCCTTGAGATCTTCATGCCCTTTTCAACTCCTCATTTGTCTAAAACCTCTCCATCTCATTCAATTTTAAGTACCAAAACACTTGCCTACCTTGCCCCATAGAGATCTCTGCAAAACTGAGCCTCATTTCCCAGGCCCAAATCTTCCTTTCACATTTGAGCCAACGAAACATCATCAAATTCAACCAAACTCTTCTGCATACATACCTAGCCTAAAATAAGTCATTACTTCAGTCATCTCAAGATTTCATCAGCCATCTTTTTTGATATTGACAAGGAGAGAGCCCTCTCCCGACCTGGTAGGGCTAGCTACCAGGTTAAGCGTGTTTTGATGTTACCCTAGATCCTACTTTTCTCAGCCTGAGGTAGGTTTAGGCCCTAACATAGTGGCGAACATACTGGGGAAGAAACTATTTTCATTTTTTTCTTTATAAACTACAGATGGAGCCTGAAGTTAGCTAGGTAGCCTTCGAAATGCTCTTGCTTTGCATAAGCAAAAGTAGATGAATGTTGCTTCTGTCAATCTCCAGTCTAGTTTATGAATTGAACGTCTGCTTTCCTCAGCAAAATATAATCAAGTTCAGATCTGATTGTTGATGGTGAACAACGATCAGACATAGCAAGGTTGAAATCATTCACCTGGCAACTCTAAATCAGTTTTGAGATCAGATCCATGGACTCCACTGGAGGATGAACCTGACCAGCAGAAACATGAAAGGACAGTATGGAAAGATCAGGTATTCAAGTTGGAATTTCATCCAAGACATTTTGTTTTTTGTTCTAAATTATTTCTTTTCATTTCCCAAGAGTGTCAAGAAGGCTTTGAAAAGTATATTGTATTTGAGAAAAGATCCTTGACCTGCATTTGATTCCTTCCCTTTGAAGATTGTGAATACCAAAGATTTGCATGCCTTTGAGGTTGATCAAGACCCTTTTTCTGAATCTTGTGATGACCTTCTTCAAACTGATGAGCCTCAAGATACCAAGACTGATTCTACACCTTCTGTACATACCCCTATACCTTGTAAAATTCCAGATTGATACAAGCCTCTGATTTTACCTCCTATATTCCATGCTTTCCCTAAAAATCATGATCTATATCTACCAAGATTTGATGGTGAACGCGACAATATCACTGCTGAGATACATGTATTAAATTTTGAGTCCTTTCTTGACCTTTTTGAAGTTTATGAAGAAGATGTCAGTATTAGGATTTTTTCTCTTTCTTTGCAAGGAAAAGTCAAGAGTTGGTTCAAAACCCTGCCTGATGCGAACATCTTAGATTTCCAGCAGTTCGTCAAAGTTTTCCTCGGCAGGTGGGTGGTAAGACAAAACCCTTTCTTGATTATAGAAGAGTATAACCAGCTGAAAAGACTGCCAGGGGAGACAGTACAACAATTTTCTGCCATATTTAACCAAGTTTATTATTCAATTCTAGTTAATATAAGACCTCCTCTTGGATCCGCTCTCTTGCACTACTCGGGTGCCTTTGATCCAGAAATGGAGTTCCAGCTGAGAGAAAGGAATCTTGCAACACTTGAAGAGATGCAGAACAATGCAGTAGACATAGAGGCTCATTTGTTGATCCAAAGGGCAAAGTTGAAGGAATAAGAGATGAAAAACATAGATCCGGAGGAATCGACATCTCGAGAGGTAAAGCTTGACATTTTGGTAAGTGCAGTTGAAGAGATGATGCAAAGGATCGCCACAAGGAATGAGTATAATGTTCAAGCCCATGGCTAGCTGATTGAAGAAGAACAAGTTGTTGATCCAAAACATCTTATTTGTTATCCCAGTTGTCATAGATATGATAATGTTCATTTTATAGATCATCTTGAAGAAGAGAGATCTGTTGATATGACATGTATGCTTGATGATGTCTTTTATACTGATGATTTGCCTCAGTTTAATCAATATGATGATGATTATGTTCTGCAAACAAAAGCTAATCTTGCAGACAAACCAAAATCTAGTTTGTGGGAGGAAGAAGTTCACTTTCAGTAGCTTGAATACAATGTTCAGCCATCACATATCAGCTATGGAAATGATGAGGAAAGTGCAGCAAAGTTTGAAGTAAGTGAAGGATCTTTGCCTTTTTGTTTTTCTTCGTTTCAGTTCATCAGAGACAACATTCATGCAATCAGAAATCAACTGTCAACAAGTCTTGATCTGAACCTTTTTGAGGGCAATGAAAACCTTGTTCAAGACTTTTCCTATCTAGATTTGTAGCCTCCGAATGCATTTGATTGTCAAGTTTCAAATAAAGACTTGGAAGCTGGAACATATGATCAGATGATGCAAGCTGATTCCATACCATTTTGTTTTGAATCATTTCAGTTTTTGAACGGAAAATTTCATAGTATATATTCAAATGAGAAGCCTGTAGAAAATCATGTAATCTCACCAGAAACAAAAGAAAATGGGTTGCAGCGGTTTGTTCATGTTTTTCACGATCCAATAGTTGATGTTTTGGATGAGGTATGCAGTCAAAGTCCTTCTCCATTGACTACATGTGAGCCTGAAACGTGTATTGATACAAACTTGATCCGACAACCGATTTCTATGTCATTTTCAGTAGGACTCTCATCACAAAGCTCAGATCAAAGTTTGCATTCATGGTACAAGGAGAAGAGAAGTAATCCATTGGATGAGCTAAGTCCCAGTGTGCATGAATTTCGAGATCCTTATGTAGTGTTTTTGTAGGCGGATAGAGAATCCATAGCATTCAACGAATCTGTTGACAAGTTTTCATGGGAGTTGCCTTTCAGTATTTCTCTCTTGTTTTTCATAAGAAAGCACTTGCGGAGAATTCAAATAGTAGCCAGAATACTTACTCGGTTGCATTGGTTGTTTCATTTCACTTGATCAGGTGATGAATGAAACTGTTAGAGTAGGTTTTGATGAATAATCTCTACTTTGAGCACCATTTCTAGTTTGACGGTTGTGTTTAAGTATAAAGTCAATCTTTAGTTGAGTGAGAGTCAGTTTGTGTCGTCAAGTCATCAGTTTTCAGTCATGCATTTCAGCTTGAGCTTTTGACTCCATTGCCTAATGGATAAGGCACTGTCTGCTTTCCAAAGATCTGTAGTTCTTGGCGTCCCCACGGAGCTACCATCCCCATTGGAGCCAATGTTAGTGTTATTCTTTGCAGCCTTCCTCCAATGATCAAACATGCTCTTACAAAATGATTTTAAGGTGTCAAGGTCAATTTTTTTCATTTTAGTGAGTCTTCAAGCAAACTTTGGTCACTAGGTATTAGGTCTAGGGTTTGCTTTTACTCCTGTCAAAGTTCTCCAAATGTCAGTCCATGTCACCATTCAGCTGAGTGTACCATAATCCAGAGGGTTTTCATCGTCATGTTAGGTTCCAATGGGTCATTTTACACCTTGTTCATGCTTCAGTTGTACCTAGGGAAGGTTCATTTTTCTCTCCTAGGGTTTTGAAGGTAATTTCTCTTGGATGGTGAAATCATCAACAAAACTTGTATCCTGATGTTCATACACCTTCCCTTATCCTTAATGTACCTTATTAAACACTTCCCATCACTGATATCCCTCAAATTCCTCATTTTCGCACAAACCCTAGTTTCTTGCTACAATTTGACAATTTCCTAGGCTAGGCCTGTGTTTTTCCCTTTTGGACCCCTTCCCCTCACTCAATATTTGAAATTCCACTTTCGCCTACTTCCTAACATCCCTCCCTATTTCCCAAAATTTTCTCAAGAATTTAGAAGCCCCTTATCCCCTTCATTTCACTTCATTCGACAAATCCCCTATTCCACACATCGGGATAGGTTGTACTCCAATAATGTTTTTGACCCAGAAAAGATGAATTTGGGAAAACTGAGAGAGGTGTTTGTCCAAAATAGTCCAAGAAATAAAAACCTCCTTCACTTTTTACACAGGTGTCATGGTTTTAGAGAAATCTCAAAAATATAGTTGCTTCAGGAGAATTGATGAACCTCTGAAGTGACCTTGGGAAAATCAAGTTTTCTCCTAGTTTGGTTGGCCAAATGACTTGCTTGATGAGTCAAATAATAAATAGACACAAATATATTTCCAATGAGCTACCATGAGCTCAATTTGGAGTTTAGAAAGAGCTTCACAAGTTGACTGCAACAGCACTCTGCCTTGAGGCAGCCTCATTTTGCACATTTTGACTAGTCTTGGGAGATTTTCTTTTTGACAAGGCAAATGAACTCCAAAATGAAAAATTCAAGTTTGGTTGGAAAGCATACTCAGTAATATTTCTAATGCACTCTCCTGTGCCCAATTTGGACATGGGGAGGGCCTCCAAAAGTATCCTTCAAAAAGGCACTATGTATTGAGGTGGGGAGCGCATTAGACAGCCCTCTGTAGTGTAAAAAATGAACTGGGGCAACGCATTGAGATGGCGTGGTGCATTGGGCTAAAAAGCTTGAAATCCATTGAAATTTTCCTGCATAGACTCTCAAATTGTTAAATTCTTCATTTCCCAAGTAAGTTAACATCCCTCCATGACCAATGAAAGAATATTCTCTTGGTGCTTATGGTGATTTAGTGAGATAAAACTCAAACCTTACCTCCTTGCAATTTTTGCTCATAAACAATTGCCTAGGGCTTGCATTTGTGTTTTTGCTGCCAATTCCACTCCATCACTCCCTAACTCTTTGACTCCTCCATTTATTTTCCAATTTCATCTACTCATTTCCTAATTCCCATATTCTTAAAATTCACTAAACCCATATCCCAAACTCCCACTATCCCAAACCCTAGTTACAAATTCCTAAACCCTAATTGTTGTCCCTAAACCTAAATACTATTTCCTAAACCCCCTATTTCCCAAAAACCTTGTCAATAACATTCCCAAAACCCCTCATACCCTCTCCCTCCACAGTCCCTCATACATTCTCATCCTTGTTAGCAGAAAACTAAAAACACCATAAATTTCATCATACTCATCAAGAAAACTCACACATTAGCAAAAATGGAGTCAAAGATGAGGATACAATCAATGATTCTTCTAGAGAAATGCATGCACCAAGGAGGCCTTGCAAAAGTGGAAAACATAACCGGGAGGAGCCCACTTCACTTGCCGAGTTGCAGCAGCAACAAAACGAGTACTATCCCCACCTGGGGTGGAAGGGGTCTCGTTTTCGTCATCAATAGAGTAGGCACAGGACAAGGGTAAGAAGTCCTTGCATGATGAGGGACTTTTAGGAGGTCAAGAGGAAGATTTCATCCTCATTCAGGATGATGACACTGATTTGGGCTTACAAAGCTCAAAGCTCAAAGAAGTCATTCGGGAGCAACAAGATGACATTCATCATTTGTCTCTCAATTTGAAAAGAGCCAAGTGGATAATTAACTATTTGGAGTAGAGGAACAAACAACTAGAAGATCAGCAAATCATCATGGAGCTCCAAAACATGAAGGCAAAACGGCAAGCTGCCAAGAAGAGGAAAACCAAGTTGACAACACTTGAACAAGAAATCCAAGCTGATCGTGAATCTTGGCTTGAATGGACAAACTTTCACTTGGAGAGGATGTTGGAGAAGGAAAACAATGATAAAAATATGTTGAAGAACATGGCATACCACTACTTGGTGAGAAACAAGGTGTGCAAAGCAAGAATCAAGATTTTGAAGGCCAAGTTGAAGAAGGCATCAAGGAGGCAAAAAGAGCACGATAGAATTTAGATATTGGCTAAGGCTTCCTTAGCCCAACATAGCACTTAATGAAGGACAATCAGCCCAAATTTCAAGAAATTTGGGACACTCTTTGCAATTTTGAAATTTTTGGCCTAAAAAACAGGTTTTTCTACCTGATGCGTCGCGCCACCTGGCGCTCACTTTTGATGGAGACATCCTTTTGAGGAAAATTCAGCATATTTGGATTTTTCATGGAAAAATATGCATGTTCACAAATGGCCAAGAAATTTTCATAGGTTTTGAGCTTCCAAAAAGGTCAAAAACACCTAAAAAATGACCTTTCTGCCCCTTTTTTGACACACAGGAAGCAGTCTTGGGAGAACTCCATTTTGGAGGTGCAAATGGAGGACAAATTCAACAATTCGACTTTTAATGGAAATTAGACAGGTAGACCTTTCTAAAAAGCCCATTTGGAGAAAATTTGGACACCGGGAAGTCCTCCAAAATCAGCTACAAAAAGGCACTATGCATAGGGAAATCAGTGTGGGGCATTGGAGGAATTTTGCTCATTTTTGGTCAAAAACTCTGTTTTTTGCCTAGTTTTTTCATAGTTTGACTTTTTTCCTTCTAATTTTCAAACTCATGATCTAATTTAATGTGACATGATGGATTTTTATGTAATTATGATAAATTTTAACTCATAGAGGTAGATTCATCCATCAAAAGGTAGTTTGCAACTAAATGAATCAGTTTCCTAGGTTTTAGAGGCAAGTTGTTCCATTGCCTACTTTTTAGTTCTTAGTTTATATTTTGTTGGAACAGCTCCTAATCTTATGAGCTTTACTCCTGGAGGCTAGGATGAGTTGTTGGTTGCCTATATCTTGTAATTTTTCAGTCATTAGCATGGTTGGACTTTTGGGAAAGCTTGGAGCTTCATTGTATACTCATTTCAGTAGTTTGGCTAAGGAATAGACCAGTGGTTTGCAGTACCTTATGGGATTCATGTGGCATTTTGCTTTGGTATAATGTTTTCCTCTATGATTGTAAGTTTACATGTGTTTTATGTACGCCATATCTCTCTTTATTTCTTCTTAACTAAACAAACAGGGATAAAGGTAGAATACATTGAAAATGCAGTGCTCTACCTAGGGTTTTCTTAGTTATCTATGTTTTCAGCTAATTGAAAAGGATCCTTGAGCTCTTCATGCCCTTTTCAACTCCTCATCTATCTAAAACCTCTCCATCTCATTCAATTTGAAGTACCAAATCACTTACCTACCTTGCCCCATAGAGATCTCTGCAAAACTGAGCCTCATTCCCTAGGCCCAAATCTGCCTTTCACATTTGAGCCAACGAAACATCATCAAATTCAACCAAACTCTTATGCATACATACCTAGCCTAAAATCAATCATTAAATCAGTCATCTCAAGCTTTCATCAGCCATCTTTTTTGAGATTGACAAGGAGAGAGCCCTCTCTTGACCTGGTAGGGCTAGCTACTAGGTTAAGCGTGGTTTGATGTTACTCTAGATCCTACCTTTCTCAGCCTGAGGTAGATTTAGGCCCTAACATAGTGGCAACCATACTGGGGAAGAAACTATTATCATTGTTTGCTTTATAAACTATAGACAGAGCCTGAAGTTAGCTAGTTAGCCTTCGAAATGCTCTTGCTTTGCATTAGCGAAAGTAGATGAATGCTGCTTCTGTCAATCTCCAGTCTAGTTTATGAATTGAACATCTACTTTCCTCAGCAAAATATAATCAAGTTAAGATCTGATTGTTGATGGTGAACAATGATCAAACACAGCAAGGCTGAAATCATTCACCTGGTGACTCTAAATCAGTTGCGAGATCAGATCCAAGGACTCCACTAGAGGATGAGCCTGACCAGCAGAAACATGAAAGGACAATATGGAAAGATCAGGTATTCAAGTTGGAATTTCATCCAAGACATTTTTTTCTTTGTTCTAAATTATTTCTTCTCATTTCCCGAGAGTGTCAAGAAGGCTTTGCAAAGTATATTGTATTTGAGAAAAGATCCTCGGCCTGCATTTGATTCCTTCCCTTTGAAGATTGTGAATACCAAGATTTGCATGCCTTTGAGCTTGATCAAGACCCTTTTTCTGAATCTTGTGATGACCTTCTTCAAACTGATGAGCCTCAAGAGACCAAGACTGGTTCTACACCTTCTGTACATACCCCTATACCTTGTAAAATTCCAGATCGATACAAGCCTTTGATTTTACCTCCTATATTCCATGCTTTCCCTGAAAATCATGATCTATATCTACCAAGATTTGATGGTGAACGCGACAATATCACTGCTAAGATACATGTATTGAATTTTGAGTCCTTTCTTGACCTTTTTGAAGTTGATGAAGAAGATGTCAGTATTAGGCTTTTTTCTCTTTCTTTGCAAGGCAAAGTCAAGAGTTGGTTCAAAACCCTGCCTGATGCGAGCATCTCAGATTTCCAGTAGTTCGTCAAAGTTTTCCTTGACAGGTGGGTGGTAAGACAAAACCCTTTCCTGATTATAGAAGAGTATAACCAGCTAAAAAGACTGCCAGGGGAGACAGTACAACAATTTTCTGCCAGATTTAACCAATTTTATTATTCGATGCCGGTTAATATAAGACCTCCTCTTGGATCGGCTCTCTTGCACTACTTGGGTGCCTTTGATTCAGAAATGGAGTTCCAGCTGAGAGAAAGGAATCTTGCAACACTTGAAGAGATGCAGAATAGTGCAGTAGATGTATAGGCTCATTTGTTGATCTGAAGGGCAAAGTTGAAGGAAGAAGAGATGAAAAACATAGATCTGGAGGAATTGACTTCTCTAGAGGTAAGGCTTGACATTTTGGTAAGTGCAGTGGAAGAGATGATGCAAAGGATCACCACAAGGAATGAGTATAATGTTCAAGCCCATGGCTTGCTGATTGAAGAAGAACAAGTTGTTGATCCAAAACATCTTCTTCCTTATCCTAGTTGTCATAGATCTGATAATGATCATTTTGTATATCACCTTGGAGAAGAAACAATGTAAAATTTGAAACGGGAACTGATATTATTACTCGTTTCGTAGAGATAGCAAAAAAGTGACCTGATTTTGAAAAGGGGTGATGCAGAACACACATGTTTTTTTTAGAGCATAGTTTTTGGCACTTTAATTTTTTTTATGTACATTACGTTTTAGAATGGAAGTGATTTCCATGCTGATTTTAAAAAGTGAGTATTCTGCATCACAAGCTTTTTTTAAAAGACTTGTTTTTTGGCTTTAAAATTTTGAATGTATAAAATGTAAATAATTATTTTGTAAACTTGATAATTTTTGAAGTGGTCGTTTTCTTCACATTTTCTTGTTTTTTATTTTAATTTTAATTTTTTTTAGTTAGGTTTTTATTGTTTTACATTTTTAAATTGGAAGGTCGATATTTAGAATTTTCGATAGTTTACATATTTATACATCCTTAATTAATTTTTCAATCCACATGAAATAATTGTTTCTAAAAAATAATATTTTTTAACAATGGACATAAAAATAACCATTTTTAACATAAATATAACTAAAAAACCACACGTTTTGATAATTTTTTTTCTAGAATTAACATGTCAAAATCACAATTTTTATACGATAATTTTAACAAAAAATGATTAAATAATAGCTTTTTTTATGAATTTCATGTCAAAAAAATAATAATAATCAATTTTTTTTTCAAAACATAATGATTAACTTAAAAATTAATGCAAAAATCACATATTACAAATATTGAACGTATAACAACCCTAATTGAGTGCTTACTCTTCTCATAAAATGTCAAAGTCAAAACATTGCGAAGCTTGATTTACAAGCATAACTTAAATTTAATCAACAATGTCACGTAATCCAAACTCTTCATCCTCTAGAGTTTCATCATTTTCTTCTTCCACAATATTTTATGTTTCCTTTTGCTCATTTTCCTCTTCTAATGGGTCTTTGATGTCTACGAATCTCCCAATTTATGTCTTTCCAAACATTCCATGTAATGGTGGTTGGGGTTCCTTTGCCTTTTTTGCCACACGTGATTCACTAAAGTCCCCTTTCTTCAACCCAATTTCTTGCATTGCATCTGGATGAAATTGAAGAGCATTAATTCTTTCCTGAATGAAATTGCACTGTACTGGATCTTTTTCAATTGCAATGCAATTTCTTCCTTTTTGAAGGCAACATGCTAGTGTTGTACCTAATTATCAAGCACAAAAGAAATAATGAAATAAATTAGTACAATGACATATTAATTAAAAAAATAACATATGGAAATTCAATTCCATATAATAAAACTTACCTGAGCCAGAAAATAAATCCAGAACCCAATCTCCTTCATTTGAACAAATGTCTATAAGATAGTTAATCAATAATTGTGGTTTTTGATAAATGTTAACTATCTCTCCTTTTGCTTCTTTGTCTTCATATGTTAGTTTTCTCACAATAGCATCATAAGTCAGCATTTGGCTATGAATCTTTCCGTCTACCCGATTAAAAATCATAGACATATGGCTATCATCTTTTGCACAACTATCAATATGAATGAACTCACAATCATTTATAAATTGTTGATCTTCATTGTTAAGAAGATTTGACTTTTTCCTGTAACATGAAATAGTAAAAGTTCAATTAACTTGTACATAAATAAATTTTTCAACATTAATCAAATATACATTTTAAACGTCTTACCATGTAAGTTGCATCCTTGAATTTGTTTTCCCCTTGAAGCTTGACAATATCAGTGCCAATTGTGTGTCTGAATGAAATGTCACAAATCTCCATAATGGTGATGACGTGACTTCTACAAATCCTGCAACCACTTTACTAAGAGCTTGATAAGTATAAGGGTCACTATCATAGTCAATGTTTGGAATATTGAAACCATGGGGAATATCTACAATGACTAGGGCATAATCCCTTTTAGGTATGAGTTTAGCAATGTCTTCATGGTCGCCTTGTATTACTTGATATTGAATAGTGTCTAGCCCATTCCAAATGAAATGATTAAGAGTTGGATCAAGTTGAACATTCTTAATACGTTGCTTCCTCAGTCTTTCGATCTTTATTTTTTCAATAAAGGTTTTGATACTATCTGGCGCTCCATTATCATCCTTCCTCATATTTTATAAAATAAACAAATATATGTGTAAGTTATAAATTAAAAATAGTACAAAGGTGAATAAAAATGAATGTATAAATCAAGAGACCTTTTTAAATGCAAGATAAAAAGCTTTTAATGTTGATGTAGAACTTGAATCTAGATAGTTGCGTACAACATCATCCCAACTATCTTCATTCAACAATCTAACCATTTGTTCTTTAATTTTCATATAAACTTTGTGACTGCATAGATGAAGTAACAAAAATTTAATATAATGATATGTATAACAAATAATACCAAGAAAAACATGTTTTATTTAAAATATAATTATAATCTAGAAATAAATAAGAATATTTCAGCAAACTTACTTTTCAAATTCTTCAAACATTTCCTCCAATGATAATTCCCCTGACCTCACATGAGATAATACTGTTTTGACAATTTTTTCATCTTTCACTCCTTGCATCGCCCTCCAAGGTGTGATAGTCATATCGTCTGGAAGTTGCTTCATTTCAAGATCTAATTTATTGTTGCGACATATCAATGGCTTAGACTTTTTGACCTTCTGGTTTTTAATGGCAACGTCTTCCCACATGCTAAAAATCTCATCAATCAACCTCCAAACATCTCCAGTTCTAAATGCCAATTGGAAAATGTTATCAACACCTCTGAATAAATCACTATTTTTGTTGCCTTTTCCACCTTTAGAAATGGTTTTCTCTTCAATTTGATATCTTATTTCCATATAACATTCCTTTCGGAAATCTGCAGTAACATTTATCCTATCCCCACCACATTTTTCTTCAAATTCACTATGAATAAATCTAACCCTTTGGATGAAAGTCATAGACACACTATATTCATTATCTAAATTATGATCTCATGCCACTAACTTTGCTTTTGTATCTGATAAACCAGCGTAAATGATACATTTCATTGTTTCAAAACATGGGTTATTAGGATATTCCTCCATCAATTTTCTTTGAGCTTCTACAGAATGGTTCCCCCCAAGAACATAATAATTGTATTCAAAACATTTTGACTTATCAAATGCTTCTTTGTTGGGAACTTGAAGTGGATCAACAAGAAGCACATAACTAACCACATGAGCATATGGATTGTACCTCATTAATGTCTTCAAGTTGTGAACATGCAGATGATGTGGCTTTCTAACTTGATATTGACATTGTCCTTCACTTGCTTTATAGGTTTTCCTGACATTAAGCTGAAATGTGTGACCACCATCAATTAAGTTTCTCTTTGTCAAATTCTCTTGAATGACATTTTTTTTTGTTTTGATAATGCCATCCTCTAAATCAGCTCCTAGTGTAATGGTTTCTTTGCTTTCTTTTGAAGTTTCACTAGGTTCTTGACTGCTGGTAATGACTACTTCAAAATCTTCAACTTTACTTTTCTTGGTCATAACATTCCCAACAGATTTATTCTTGGGCATTGTTACTTTTGGTTTTTCATGTCTCTTCTCAGTTCCAATGTCATCTTCAGTAATGGCAACATATGCTTCATTGTCAATTTCAACTTCATCATTCTCAAAAGTAACTTGTTTACCCTTGCTAGATTTATCCACTAGAGGCCTTTTTTTCTGATTCTTTGGATCTAGTTTTGTAGCATTATCAATTAGTACATTTGCTTATTTTCCATATCTTCTTCTGACACTGAGTAAAAACTGTTGATAACTTTCATGATATCATGCTCTATGAAATGAATGCCTCCCAACCTAATCGAACAACTTTCAACAAAATTCTGCCAAACAAAATATCATATGTCAATAAAAAACAAAGTTAAAAAATATAGCGAGACACTTTCAAAAACACAAAATACAAATATAAATAACAATACTTACGATGTTTTGTGTCATCTCATTTACGATTTGTTTACACAACTTTGTAGATACCTCTCTCGTGTCATACAATGAATATGATAGTCGGTATTTAATCCTTTCATGTGACTTGGGAGCTTTTGTAAGTATGTAAACAACTTCAGTGTCCAGTACCGAACACATATCTATGACTCTTCGCATCACCTCAAAAATTCCATTATCATTCAGTATATCAATATATAGATATATATTCACATTTGTGCTTTCTCTTTCTTTCACATACCAGATTCTTGATGGAAATTTCTCCTCTTTCGAATTCTTCCAGTCTGAAATCATCTTCTTATCACTTGAGGCACTTGAAAGATTTGTAGTCATGAGCTCAGGTGGAGTTCGTTCACCAATGTTTCTTGAAGATGCACCTTTAAGAGTCTTTGGTCCAGAAAGATTCACTAAAATTTTCTTTGATGCCATTTTCATGAAAAATAGAAACACATAAATCAGTAAATAATAAAAACATATTAACTTAAATTAACAACAAAAATATATCATAAATGTTTTATTTGTATGATCAACAATCGCCCCACCCACCACCCCTCACATTCTAAAAGGGCATGCATTAACATTATAGTGTAAAAAAAGTAAATCATGAATAAAACATTCCAAAATTAACTATATATATATATATATATATATTATATGAAATGTCTATTTTTTTTAATAAGTACAAAAAAAAATTATATGTAATGGCGCCCCACCGCCCCCATCGGCGCTCTACACCATCCGCCAGCCCCGGGCACCCTCACCGCCATTCCCCCTCACCCACGAGCACCCTCCCCCTCTCCGACCAACCTGCCAGGCGCTTGCCACACTCCACTCCACCCACGAGCGCCCTCCCCCTCTCCGCCCAACACCCTAGGCACTTGCCACACTCCACTCAACCCACCCACAACGCCTCCCCTTAGGGCACCCTCCCCCAGGCACCCAAGCCATCCACCGCCGGCCCCCCTCCCTCGCGCTCCAACCCCCCCACTATCCCCCCGGGCATGCCCTCTCAACCCCTCACCCAGGCATCGGACCGCACCAACCACTCCCCTAGGCACCCCAAACCAACCCCCCGCCCCCACGGGCGCCCAACCCTCGCACCTGCTGTGCGCCAACCCTTTCACCCTCCAACCCTGGGCGGGTACCCCCACCGACCCCGTCCACCCCAACCCACCCAACCACCTCCCCACCGCACCGCACCCCCCGCCGGGGTGCCCCTATGCACCACCCCGCCCCAACCCTCTCGCCCACCCCGCCCAGGCGCCCCCACCCACCACCTCCCCCCACGAGGCGGGCACCCTCTCAACCCCCACACCCCCACCCACCCCGCCGGGGTGCCCTCACCCACCCCCGGCCCGGGCGCACTACCACCCCCCCACGACCCAACCCTCCCAACCCCTGCCCAAGCGCCCCCTCCACCCCACCCCCAGGCGGGCGCCCTCCCACCCCCCGCGCCCCAACCCTTCGAGCCCCCGCCCGGCTGATGAGCCCCAAATTTGGTAACATTTTGGGCTCATTTGGCCTAACTACCCTTGCTCAATCCTTCATTTTTCATAACTTATGCATCATTTTTTAGTATGTTTATGTCATTTGTACGAATAAGGGCAGTCACTATTCCTAGGTGGCTAACACGTGCTCATTTCAGGTTTTTTGACACATGTTGGAGCAAAACCGAGCAGATAAGGGCTAGGAGATAGCCAAGATGGGGTTGAGGATTCGTAGGAGGGTTGTCCACGACATTAAATAGCCTTCCTCGGGATCTTCACCCCCAACTCCGAGCTCCAAAAGCCACCACAACCAGATCTAGAAGGCAACCAAACGGATTTTGAGGAAGCAGCTGTTCACTCCCAGTTTGGTCAGCCAAGTCCCATAGATTTAGGAGGCCAGCTTGGGGCCTTGTGATGTATAAATGATAAGGCTTCAGCCTTCGAAAAGGATTTTTGGAAAACTCTTGCACATTCTGCACTACGAGCTGCCAGCTCTGTTTTTTCTCTTTTGTAGCCATCATTGGCATACTTCTTGACTTATGATTATTATTTTTTAATGAGAAGCAGTCAGATTTGATCTCAGCTTTGAGTTTCTAAAGGAGCCATAGCTCTCGGGGTTGGGCCCAACCTGAGAGCCTAGGGCCTCCTTCTCTTGTATTGATATCTTTCCTTTCAGCAATATGGTTTTCTTTACATACATTTGAAATGCAGTTTGTTGAGTTAGATTTCGTGGTGTGGTTAAGTAGGTCATTGTTAGAAGATAGAGTTGCTTCAGATGTCTAGAATAGAGTAGAGAGATTAGAATTGATAAGAGTTCCAGAAAAGGATTGCCTGCACTCTCATTTTCACCTCTTTCTAGGGGCTGGAATTGCAGACAGTGCTACCCAACAAAAACACTAGTTTGCGTACTCATGCAATCTTTGGTGCAATATTTTCATTTGTAAAAGTTATCCATGCACTCAGACCACTTGGAATGTTTCTTTGCTTCAGTACCATACATGGTTCTCTTTAGAAATAACGTTGCTGTTCATTGGTTTCATTAACAGTTAGGATAGATTAGTAATATTTTGATTATGTGCAAGACGTGGATGATTTGGTTCAGTTTACACTGTGCAGTGCATCTCCATCCCTCTCTCATCCATCTAAGCTTCGTCCAGGCCAACTGCGCATCTCCAAATTAGACCCCTCGTCTCACAACTACTCTACTGCCCACGTCATCCTACCTTTTTGGCCTTCCATTCCCTCTGCCCTCTTCAAGACAAACTAGCTTTACACACCCTCTCATCACCTCATCTCCCTGTCACTAAGTCATTACAAACCCCTCTCCTACCTCCCTATCCATCCATGCAGCCTCTTCCACTCACCCATCATCCAAAATCCAATCGTAGAACATCCTGTAGGAATTACTGAACATCCTGTAGAAATTCTGAAACATCCTATAGAACCCCTGTAGACTTCCTGTAGAAGCTCATAAACGCGGTTTCTTGGCAGCCAAACTTTGTGAAACTCTCTGGAAGGATGTTAGGGACTCCTTAGACCCTCTCTCAACCTTCCCGACCTCTTCCAAGTATTTCTCCTCCGTGATCCGCCTCTGCACAGTAAAAATCCAGTTACAAGCACATGCATGATAATTCTAAATAACTTCTTCAAAAATACAAAAAGATGTTTCCTTCAGGTAGAAGTAGTCTGAACACATGCATCTCACCTTCATAGAAGTAATGGCATCTCTTTCAGTAGTTTGCATTCCCATCTTTGCATCAGTAGGACTAGCTGGTAGAATTAGGGTTTGCTAGGATTTGCGTTTCTTGTTGGCTTTCAGTTCCTTCCTGCAAGTAGATTAGCTTCCTTTGAGTTAGCTTTCGTCCATTAGTTAAAAAGCTTCTTCTAAGAGCTCATAGAAGTTGGCTTGAGCCCCTAGCGGACTTGTGCCAGCTGACCAAATGACAGCTGCGGCAAGAGCTAGTACTTGTGGCATACAGCACCGTCGCTTCCAAGTTTGTTACGAACAACCGGGTTGATAAAATTAAAGAAGGAAGCTCTAGGAGTTGTAGCATTATTGCTACAATACTAGAGCCCACCATATTTTTGGCGCCGTTGCCGGGGAAGCGTCAGAGTATTGGTGATTGTTGCTTTTCTTCTATTTTCCTACTCTCGCCTTCTGCTAAGTAGTTTATTTCATTTCCATTCCGCAAAAGTAGCATAGACATTTCTTGCTTTCATAGATTAACATTTCAATTCCGCAATTTCATTTTTGAAAGCGTAGATTAGCATTTCAATTCCGCAAGCGTAGTCTAGCATTTCATTCCTGCAATTTCATTTGAGCAAAATAGATTAGTTCTTTCATGGTTTCTTTTCAATTCCGCATTTCCATTTCAACAAGATAGTTAGTTGCAGTGCAATCTGTTTTAAGGTTTGCAGGTACCAGAAAAACAACAAAAGCAATCAAAAGTCTTTCCATTTCATGCCTCGTAGAAATTGAGATAAAACAGGCAAATTCTTACCCAACACCCCCACCACGTCACTGAGTCACCCTTCTCTCTTCTTTGGTGACAGTGATCCAGAAGAACCTATAGGAGAGCCTCCTGAGATATACGAAGATCCTATAACAGAAGAAGAGTTAGAGAACACTCCATCTGAAGCTATGGCTGACAATAGGGGAGAAGATGAGAGAATTGAAGGTGCCTTCCCCATCCGAGAGACCAATGGAGACATGAAAATGAAGAACATAAGCCCCTCTGCTCTACCTCACTTCCATGGATTGACTACTGAAGACCCTGATACCTTCCTGTTTGAGTTTTTCGTCCTTTGTCGAACCTATGACTATACCGAAGATGAGAAAAAACTAAAACTCTTCCCCTCTACCCTTAAGGATGCAGCATTACGCTAGTTCATGGGTTTACCTGGGAACAGTATCACCACTTGGGCCCAGATGCAACAAGCTTTCAATACCAAATACCGGGACTACTGTAGGTCCAAGGAAGCCAAGGGAGAAATCTTTCGGATGACCATGGGGAATGATGAGTCCTTAGAAGATTATGAGGAAAGGTTCCAACTTAGCTATAAACGGGCCAGGTGCACACTTGACCCTGAATCTCTCAAGTTGGTCCTGCTCCGAGGAGTCCCTGAAGACCTCTTAGATACCCTTCACATGCTAGCTGGAGGAGATATTTACCAACTACCTTATGAGGATATAAAGACTGTGTTTAGAAACCACTCTAGGGCAGCCCGAAAAAGAGGTAGAGGAAACCTTCTCTCAGCTAGTATTCCTTTCTCCAAACATGAGTTTGCAAATCAATTAGAGGACCTCAAGAGTGAGGTGAGACAGACCATTGCCATGCAACTTGATACATTCCAAATCCAGCAAAAGAAAGAGGAAGCTGAGAGGGCTTTGGCTATCTTCTGCCCTAGGTGTACAAGGAAGCACCCTAAGAACGAGTGCCCATTACATTCGGTTGAGGTATGTTTTGTTTGTGAGGAGGACCACCCCACAAACCAATGTCCAACCTTACCTGGGCTTAAAGCCATGTATCAAGGGACAGAAGCGCCCACTGAACCTCTCTATTTCCTCAACCAAAGGAGGCCACACGAACGTAGACCGTACCAACAGGGATGCAAGGGACACCCCAAGCCTATTATAGCCCCAACCAATCTGCTCCTATGCCTTCCTGGGGTCCCCCTGCTCATCCTTCTTGGTCTGTGCCTCCTCCATGGTCTCACCCGCCTCAGTACCATACTCAGCCCAGTACCCATTCGTTTCACTCACATGCCTAGCCACAGCCTCAGTGGAATGCACCTCAACAGGGGTGGAGGCCCCAGTACAATACTCCTCCCGCCATTTTGCCTCCACCACCAGCTCAACTACAACCATTACCTCCTGTTCCTCCAAGGAAACCCCAAATGCCTACTCAACCGAACCCAAACCCCAACAACCGACAGGCCCAGCAGGTATATACTGGGGGAACATCATGCCCTACCTATGCTGTGGAGATCCAGGAGATCAACCTGCGATCTGGAAAGACTCTTCCGGATCGCCAACCTCCTCCCCCAGAGGACGAGGAAGATAAACAGGAAAGTGAACCAAAAGCCACCCTTTCCTGAGAGACTAACGGCCACCACACAACCCAACCCAGAGGATGATGAGCTTTTGGGAGAACTCAAACAGTTGTGTGTGAGAATAAAACTTCTCCAAGCCATCAAAGATGTACCGATATACAACAAACTGGTTAAGGAAAAGTGTTTTAGACACCCAGGCAGGCGAAAAAGAGACGCTTCAACCATCAATGTCATAGGACAACTGTCTGATCTTATGTTGGGGCAAGTCATCTGCCCAAAGTATTTGGATCTTGGGAGTCCTGTAGTTGATGTCCACATCAATGGCACCATCATACCACACACATTGATTGATCTGGGGGCTGCCATTAATGTGATGACCAGGGATACCATGCTCAAACTCAACCTTCAGGGTTCCTTGAGAAAGACCTCGACAGTCCTGCAACTAGCAGATCGCTCCACCGTGACTCCCGAAGGGATTGTAGAGGATGTCTTGGTCTCTGTTGACTCTTGGGAGTACCCTGCAGACTTCTTGGTTCTGCAACCAAAGGCAAAGCTTACTGGATACCCCCTTATTTTAGGAAGGCCTTGGTTAGCCACTGCAGATGCTTACATAAGCTGCCGTGCAGGAAACATGACCATCAAAAATGGTCCTATGTCCAAGCAGCTAGTCCTGTACCCTCCTGCCCAACCCTCATTAGAGCATGACTTACCACTTTGGTTGGAGGAAGGAGAAGAGGATGAGGTGTACTCAGCACCCTTGTGCACCCTAGACACCACTAGGGGAGGCCCCCCAACCGAAGATGATTTGATTGAGACCTTGATTCAGAATCCACCTCCCAGTGCATTGTCCTTAGAGGAATTGGTGGAGGATGCCCAAGCCAGCACCTTAGTGGACCTTTGTGTGACCAACCCAGTTGCTCCCAGAGTCAAAAATGTGGAATTCGGCCCCGAGGGAACATTAAAGATCAGCTCCTCCCTATCTCCTTCCCAGGAAAAGGAGCTGTGTAGTCTGTTGGCCAGTCATCTAGATGCTTTTGCTTGGAGCTATAAGGAGATGAAAGGAGTCCATCCTTCGGTCTGTACCCATCACATCTACATCAATGAAGATTGTAAACCGGTTAGGCAACCCCAAAGGAGAATGAATCCAGCCCTTAAAGACATCGTCAAGGAAGAATTGCAAAAACTGTTGGATGCAGGATTCATTTACCCCATCTCAGATAGCGAATGGGTGTCCCCTCTGGTGTTGGTTCCCAAGAAAAACGGGAAGTGGAGAATCTGTGTGGACTACCGAGAACTGAACAAATCTACCAAGAAAGACCATTTTCCTCTACCCTTCATAGATCAAGTGTTGGATGGACTGGTAGGAAAGAAGTTTTTCTCTTTCCTAGATGGGTTTAGCGGGTATAACCAGATCCAAATCAGCCCGGAAGACCAAGATAAGACCACCTTCACTTGTCCTTGGGGTACCTTCACTTACCGAGTTCTTCCCTTTGGACTATGCAATGCTCCTTCCACCTTCCAGAGAGCCATCTTGAGCATCTTTTCTGAGCTGGTCCATGATTCGGTGGAAATCTATATGGATGACTTCACTCCTTATGGGTCCAACTTCCAGGAAGCATTGTCCAATCTGGGAAAAGTCCTAACCAAGTGCATTGAGATGAGCCTGTCCCTTAGTCCTGAAAAGTGTGAATTCTTGATGACTGAAGGGACCGTGCTAGGACATACCATTTCTCGCCAAGGGTTACAGGTGGATCCTAACAAAATTGCTCTCATCAAGAAGGTTCCACCTCCTCAGAAGGTAAGAGATGTTCGAAGTTTCTTAGGTTTAGAAGGGTATTATCGGAGATTCATTAAAGACTTCAGCAAGCTAGCCTCACCATTGTTTAGCCTCTTGGAAAAAGATGTTGAGTTTAAATGGACTGACGATTGTCAGAAGGCTCTGAATGAACTAAAGGATAAGTTGGTGTCTGCCCCAATCTTGAGAGGTCCAAATTGGGCCCTACCTTTCCACATCCACACTGATGCTTCGAACAAAGCCATAGGGGTAGCCTTAGGACAAGTTGAACAAAAACTTCCATACGCCATATACTTTGTTAGCAAAAACTTATCCAAGGCAGAACTGAATTATACTGTAACTGAGAAAGAATTCTTGGCCGTGGTCCATGCACTGAACAAGTTCCGACATTATATCACTGGCTATCAAACATTTGTACATATGGATCATGCTGCAATTAGATATTTAATGAATAAACCAGATGTGAATGCTCGTATTATTAGATGGTTACTTTTGTTGCAGCAGTTTGATTTGACTATCGTTGACAAACCAGGTAAAGAAAATGTTGTTGCTGACTTTTTGTCTAGATTGGATTTACCTGCAGGTGAGGATGGAACAGTGGATGACCAGATGCCAGATGAACATCTTTTTGCTATCTCAGTACTCTCTCCATGGTTTGCTGATATAGCAAACTACCTTGTCTCAGCACAGTTCCCTCCGCACTTATCCTCCAGAGAGAAGAGCAGGATCGTAAGGAAGAGTGCCTCATTCACTTGGATCGGGGGCAACCTGTTCAAGCTTGGCCCCGATCAGATCTTAAGGCGTTGTGTAAGGGAGGAGGAAGTCTTTGATATCCTCCTAACCTGTCATGACGGGCCTTGTGGAGGACATTTTGCAGCCAAAAGGACTGCCTTCAAAATCCTACAGGTAGGCTACTATTGGCCCACGCTTCATCAAGATGTCAGAAGGTATATTAGCCAATGTGACCGATGCCAAAGGATGGGGAAACCGACTCCAAGGGACGAAATGCCTCTCCAACCTCAAGTAACTCTTGAGCCATTTGAGAAGTGGGGTATGGATTTTGTGGGTCCAATCAATCCTCCTTCGAGGCAAAGGTCTTACATCATTGTGTGCACAGACTACCTGACAAAGTGGGCAAAAACCAAGGCAATCAAGGCAGCGACAGAAGAAAAGGTGGCCGAGTTCTTAAGAGAAAACATCTTCTACAAATTTGGCTACCCAAGAGAGCTAGTCACCGATCAAGGAAGCCAGTTCACCTCCAACTTAATTGAAGATCTACTCGCTCATCACAAAATCAAGCATAGGACTTCCACCCCCTATCATCCTCAAGCAAATGGGCAGGTGGAAGTCACCAATAAAGCATTGGAAGGGATCTTGACTAAGGTGGTGAGCAGCAGTAGAAACGATTGGGCAGATCACCTGGTTGAGGCCACGTGGGCTTACAACACCACTTGGAAGACCACAACCGGCTTCACACCTTATGAGCTGGTCTATGGGAAGAGAGCTTTGCTGTCAATTGAGTTCGAGTACAACACCTTGAGGATGGCAGCTCAGCTGGACCTGGATCTCAGCCATGCCCAACGAGAAAGGTTATTGCAGCTGAATGGATTGGACGAGCACCGAATGCAGGCCCTTCTCCACTCAGAAGTGGTTCAACTTCAGAGGAAGGTGTGGCATGACCAACACCTCAATGACAAGCAATTTCAGCCGGGAGATTGGGCGATGTTGTATGATTCCAGGAATAAGGATTTCAAGGGGAAGCTGAGAACCAGATGGCTGGGACCATATGCAGTGGAAAAATGTAATGACAATGGACCTGTTCTTATTCGGACCTTTGATGAGGAGGCCATCCCCATGCTCGTCAATGGGCATCGACTAAAGATCTATAGAAAACCTCTTTCAAGGCAAGAATTCATCAAAACTGTGGAAAAATCAATGCTGGTCATAGAGAAGGGTTCTGCCTCTGTTTTGGGCATACCCTGAACATCTCAAAAAAAAAAAAAAAAAAAATAAATAAATAAATAAAGATCCTTGGGTGAAAACCTTTCTGAGGCTCCCAAGGCAGATGGTAGGGGTGAAAACCTCATTGAGGCGTCTCTGCTGTCTTCTGAAAATGTTTGAAAAAAGACCCTTGGGTGAAAACCTCTCTGAGCCGCTCAAGGCAGATGGTAAGGGTGAAAACCTCATGGAGGCACCCCTGCTGTCTTTCAAAAAAAAAAACAAAAAAAACAAAAAAAACAAAAAAACAAACAAAGAAACAGGGAAAACAGGGTCAAGATTTGATAATTCATGCAGGTTGCAGATATTCCATGCAGGAAAAGAGGTCCCTCAACTCAAGGACAAGGGTCCCTACTATGCTACCATGTGACCTCACCAGCACTCCCTCCAGAGACACTCATCTCTTCCAAGGTCTAGGCATGATTTGATCACAGTTTAGCCTTCTACAGGAAGCTACAGGACTTTCTATAGGAAGTTCTGTATTTCTACAGGAAACTTCCTGTAGAATCTTTGGACGGCCCAAGACCGACTGTGTGGGAATATCTAAAGCCCGAGGTCTGACACGGAGGCATGCAAGCCAATGTTTTTCGGCATCACCCACTGCTGTCGCCTCCTTCTACCACTCCTGTTGCCATGCAATGAAAATACTTGCACAGTCAAATCAGAACGTTGGATTCTGAGAGGAAGCAATTCTCAAATGGAATAAAGGATGCAGAGGCCCATGCGCTACTTATCAAAGCCATCCGAGGACCCTGCGACCGTGACCATGATGCCACCATCTCCACCGTTTCGACATGCACCCGAGGAGGAGAAACTGCTACAGGATATCCTACAGGAATCCCGTAGCAGTTCGTCCAGCTAGAGCGTACACCATGAAGGCACCTGCAACACATAGAGCGGGCACATGCACCATCCACAACCAGGTAATAAGTTTCGTAACCAGCAGCAGTCGGCAAGGAGGAACCCCCGTGCCTGTGCATGAAGCAGCAGCAAGCGGATCCGTCACCCTCGTCCTGAAGCCTGAAAATAACGTTGCGGCCGCATAGGTAAGTGCCTCACCCTTTTTCGTCAAATTACATGAACAATGCTCTAAAATGTTTGCGAGTATGAAAATGAGTGGGTTGAGCCAGTCGGGTAGCCATTCAACTGGCCACCACGACCAATCCGATGGTCTCGTCAGATTTGGAAAGTGTTGGTCGTGTCAAGCAAGATAGGAAATGGACACGTGGGAAGCGTCCAGTCGGGAAGAAGTGGCGATCTAACAGAAATGGCGGCGGTAGATATGCAGGGAATGATGCGGCGGTCAGGCAGACTTGCAGTGGAATAAATAGGTGACGTCGTCCAACGGTCCGGCAGGGACAGCTCACCCCCGCGCCATGAGTTCCGCAGGGATTCAAATCCACCGGCTAGATCGTGTATGGCACTCCACTCATTTATCATCCACCGCTTTGCAGTCGAGTAAGCGCCCGAAATTCCCTGAAGCCTGTTACTCTGAGTCCTCGGCTTGTTCAAATGTTTGGTGGTTGCACAGAAGGCCCAGAACCACTGACGCGCTCTCCAGAACCTGTGCGCGACTTCTACAGGAAGCTGCGCTACAGGAAGCTCGCCGCTACGGAGGAAATCAATCTATTCATGTCAAAGGTGGCGAATTGGAAGAGGTAAGCCTGAACCTATTCCTCCCATGCAATTGGTTTGAAGGGTGGCGAAGTCGACGTCCTAAAAAAGTAAAACAACAGTCTGGGCATAAATTTGCAAGCGTCGTCTTCCTTTTGCATGAGAATTGTCGTCGTAGTATATGCGGGGTTTTCTACAGGATTTGGTTCGTAATTGAGCCCCTGTCAAGGCTCACCTGTAGAAGGCCGAGAATTCACGAACCGTGTGCTTGACAGAGGCGTAATTCTACGCTCTGTCTAAAGAAATCCCAAAGGCCCATCTTTTGATACGCGCCAGCCACCTCCGGCTAACACAGCAAGCTTTCACCATGCCGGGTGGGTTCATTAGGAAGGAACCGACAGACTCAAAGAAGCTACGGGAAAACCCTGAGGTGGTAGAACTGTTTTCTCGTGCACGATGGATGTCGTTCTGCGACAAGCTGCAAGGTTACGATGACGAGGTGGCAGAGGAATTCCTGCGAGCTTTGAAGCCAAAATCAAAAACGCTGGCCGTCGTCAATTTCAGGGGTTTGAATCTCAGACTCACCCCACAGTTCATCAGCAGAGTCACTGATCTCCCAATGGGGGTACCGTGGGATAAGGAGGAGAGAAAACTAGGCCAGAAGGCTAAAAAGGAGTTCTTTCTACCGGAGGAGCAATTCTCAGAGGATAAGAACGGGGTTCGCAGAGCTAGCCTACAGCCACTCTGGAGTGAGGTCAGCCTCCAAATTATGAAATATATCACGTGCGAAGGACGATTCAGCATCGTATATGGGTACCATTTCCGGCTGCTCACAGAACTTAGGCACCAAATGGACCTACCTTCAGAAAACAAGCTAAGTATTCCTTACTTCCTCCTGCAGTCCATGACTGAATGTGCCACCAAATTACGAGAGGGCACGCCAGACTAGGTAGCCCATCATGGGCTCATTAAGCTCCTCGTGGAGGATGCACTCCACACATACACCGTCCCTCTCTCGTGGGAAGCCTTTCGGAATTTGACTAAGGATGGCGACATCAAAATGTTGGCCGAGGAGCTCACCTCCTCCAGCAGCGAGGAGAAGGAACCAATACAAACAGAGAAGAAAGGAAAAGGCCAAGAAACCACAGCCAAGGCACCAAAGAAAGAACAAAAGGGGAAACAAGAGAAACACCAGGTTGCCGAAACAGAGGATGACAAACCCACATTGACACCCAGGGAGAAAAGGTTACAGAGTAGGGTGGAAAGGACTGAACAAGTCCACGTCAGTGAAGGCACCTCGAAGGCAGCCTCAGCAAAGTCAAAAGACAAAGCACCCTCAGTCAAACAGGCTAAAACGGTGCCACCTGTTTCTACAGGAAAATCAAAAACAGCTTCTACAGGAAGCTAGAAATCGGCCGCTACAGGGCTTTCTACAGGAAGTCCTGAGAAAGGAAAACCAAAGGAGAAAACAGCCGAAATCCTTGCAAGGGAGGCAGCAGCCATGCTGGCCACCCTTAGTACCCCTCCCAAGCCGAAGGAAAAATGAAAGAGGGAGATCCCTCTGTATTTCAAAGCCAAGAGAAGTGTGAGAATCAAAACAGGCAGGCCACAACCTCCATCCAGCAGCCCAATTACCATAGAAGACACCCCTACCTCGCCAAGGGAGAGGTCCCCCTCAAAAATATCAGTCACTTATGAGCGGGGGAGCCCGAAGACAACTGCTTGGAATGGGAGAATGGACAGGCTGGCTTTAAAAACCCCGCTGCAGGATGCCGAGGCCGTTTTACAGGAAACATTGGCCAGGCTCAAGGAGACAGAAAGAATGGAGGGAGAGGCAGCCATATCACCACTTAGGGAAGACGAAGTAGAGCCACCGAGGGAAGAAGAGGTAGAGCATATTCTGGAACCTAGTCCCCAGCCAAGCTTGAGCTCGTATTGTAACTTTTTGGAGGCTGGAAAAATTATCCCACATAAATTCACAGTGCCGCTTTTCTTTGCGTTGGAGGAAGAAAGAGTGAGAACCCACACATGGATGAAGATAGCTAAATCAAAAGGAGTGGCAGATATAGGCCCCTTGGAGGAACAACTCAAGGAGGCACGAAGAGAATTAGCTATGGCCAAACACGTGGAAAACTGCCAGTGGGTATTCCTACAGGAAGAGAATGAGAAACTTAAACTGCAGCTACAGGAACTGAGGAAAGAAAGGGGCACATCATCAGGGGACACTACAGCAGAACCTCAAGGCAAAGAAGGACTGCAAGTTGGTCTTGGGGAGCTAACCTCGCATCTACAGGAAAGGGAACTGCAAGCACAAATCGAGATACAAGCTCTCAAACAGCAGTTGCAGCAAAAAGAGGCACAACTGGCCTGCATGGCCAGTTGGGCCATGGATGCTCTACAATGTAGACAATCGGCCAAATCTTATGGCCTATACCTACGGGACCAGTGGCTGCAATTCCAAATTAATGCATTGGCACAAAGGGGTATCTCGCAAATCCAAGACCCCCAGCAGTTCACAGAGTTATGTAATAGCAGTTCATCAGGGGACAATGCCAAGCTATCGGAGTTCTATCTCCATAATTTGGCCCTTCCTAATGTGACTTCATGGGATCCCAACACAGTCATAGGAGATATGCAGTTGATGGCATTTGCCTCATGGTTGAACCATGAAGAAAAGAGAGCAGCAGAGGTCAAAGAGGTCATGAACCGAGAGTTACATGAGCCACTGCTGATTAAAGCAGAGCCAGGGGATCCCACTGCATTGATATCGGCCCACCAACACTTGGCCACCAACTCTCAAGCTTTATTGAAGTACATGGATCAGCAGGCCTAGGCTATAGCACATTTCAAGGATATGGAGCGACTATTAGGGGACAACTGTGTTCATGCTTGCACCCACCGATGGAACACATTGTCCCACAGCCTCAAAATCAGGGAATATCACACTCCAACTCGAATGAGGGAAGCTCTAGTATGGGTGCCACTCTACAAGAAGTCCATACAGAACCTCCAAGCCAGCTGGATTGGCCTCAAGCTAAGCCCACCTTTGCTTTTAGGATTGATGGAAGGCAGCACAGAAAAAGACGAGCATAAGCAGTGGGAAGAGGTGGAAAGGAAGGCTGGGTTCCATGCCAGTGAGGAGGATACCACTTCAGAAGCCTGGGATGTGAGAGTGGCGGTGAAAGCAATGAAGGACGAGGAGCTGGATTAGTTGCTCAGGAATGAGCAATCATTTTAGCTGGGGGGTGATGATGAGCCCCAAATTTGGTAACATTTTGGGCTCATTTTGCCTAACTACCCTTGCTCAATCCTTCATTTTTCATAACTTATGCATCATTTTTTAGTATGTTTATGTCATTTGTACGAATAAGGGAAGTCACTATTCCTAAGTGGCTAACACATGCTCATTTCAGGTTTTTTGACACATGTTGGAGCAAAACCGAGCAGATAAGGGCTAGGAGACAGCCAAGATGGGGTTGAGGATTCGTAGGAGGGTTGTCCACGGCATTAAATAGCCTTCCTCGGGATCTTCACCCCCAACTCCGAGCTCCAAAAGCCACCACAATCAGATCTAGAAGGCAGCGAAACGGATTTTGAGGAAGCAGCTGTTCACTCCCAGTTTGGTCAGCCAAGTCCCATAGATTTAGGAGGCCAACTTGGGGCCTTGTGATGTATAAATGATAAGGCTTCAGCCTTCGAAAAGGACTTTTGGAAAACTGTTGCACATTCTGCACTACGCGCTGCCAGCTCTGTTTTTGCTCTTTTGTAGCCATCATTGGCATACTTCTTGACTTATGATTATTATTTTTTAATGAGAAGTAGTCAAATTTGATCTCAGCTCTGAGTTTCTAAAGGAGCCATAGCTCTCGGGGTTGGGCCCAACCTGAGAGCCTAGGGCCTCCTTCTCTTGTATTGATATCTTTCCTTTCAGCAATATGGTTTTCTTTACATGCATTTGAAACGCAGTTTGTTGAGTTAGATTTCGTGGTGTGGTTAAGTAGGTCATTGTTAGAAGATAGAGTTGCTTCAGATGTCTAGAACAGAGTAGAGAGATTAGAATTGATAAGAGTTCCAGAAAAGGGTTGCCTGCACTCTCATTTTCACCTCTTTCTAGGGGCTGGAATTGCAGACAGTGCTACCCAACAAAAACACTAGTTTGCGTACCCATGCAATCTTTGGTGCAATATTTTCATTTGTAAAAGTTATCCATGCGCTCAGACCTCTTGGAATGTTTCTTTGCTTCAGTACCATACATGGTTCTCTTTAGAAATAACGTTGTTGTTCATTGGTTTCATTAACAGTTAGGATAGATTAGTAATATTTTGATTATGTGCAGGACGTGGATGATTTGGTTCAGCTTACACTGTGCAGTGCATCTCCATCCCTCTGTCGTCCATCTAAGCTTCATCCAGGCCAACTGCTCATCTCCAAATTAGACCCCTCGTCTCACAACTACTCTACTGCCCACGTCATCCTACCTTTTTGGCCTTCCATTCCCTCTGCCCTCTTCAAGACAAACTAGCTTTACACACCCTCTCATCACCTCATCTCCCTGTCACTAAGTCATTACAAACCCCTCTCCTACCTCCCTATCCATCCATGCAGCCTCTTCCACTCACCCATCATCCAAAATCCAATCGTAGAACATCCTGTAGGAATTACTGAACATCCTGTAGAAATTCTGAAACATCCTGTAGAACCCCTGCAGACTTCCTGTAGAAGCTCATAAACGTGGTTTCTTTGCAGCCAAACTTTGTGAAACTCTCTGGAAGGATGTTAGGGACTCCTTAGACCCTCTCTGAACCTTCCCGACCTCTTCCAAGCATTTCTCCTCCGTGATCCGCCTCTGCACAGTAAAAAGCCAGTTACAAGCACATGCATGATAATTCTAAATAACTTCTTCAAAAATACAAAAAGATGTTTCCTTCAGGTAGAAATAGTTTGAACACATGCATCTCACCTTCATAGAAGTAATGGAATCTCTTTCAGTAGTTTGCATTCCCATCTTTGCATCAGTAGGACTAGCTGGTAGAATTAGGGTTTGCTAGGATTTGCGTTTCTTGTTGGCTTTCAGTTCCTTCCTGCAAGTAGATTAGCTTCCTTTGAGTTAGCTTTCATCCATCAGTTAAAAAGCTTCTTCTAAGAGCTCATAGAAGTTGGCTTGAGCCCCTAGCGGACTTGTGCCAGCTGACCAAGTGACAGCTGTGGCAAGAGCTAGTACTTGTGCATACAACACCGTCGCTTCCAAGTTTGTTACGAACAACCGGGTCGATAAAATTAAAGAATGAAGCTCCAGGAGTTGTAGCATTATTGCTACAATACTGGAGCCCACCACCGGCACCCTCCCCCTCGCCTGGGCATGCCCTCCCACCACCCACACCCCAGCCCTTCCACCCCCTACCCGAGTGTCCACACCCACCACCCACACCCCAGCCCTCCCATTCCCTCGTGGCCCAACCACCCCCAGGTTCCCTCCCAACCCCCTTGGGCCGCCCCCCTCCTCCCTCCCCAGCGCCCGAACCCCACCTCCCCCAGAGCATCCCACCACACCTCCCCCCACCAGGGCACCCCCCACCCCACTTGTCCTCCCCCGGGCGCGTTCCACCCCAACCCCCCTCCCCCAAGTGCTCCCCGCCCACCCTCCCTCGGCCCCGCCACCTGGGCCGCCCGCAGCCTCGCCCAGCAGGTGGCAAGGTGATTCCCTGAATCGCCCTGCCACCTGTCGGGTAGGGGTGTGGGCGGCCCAGGTGGCACCGGCCTCGGCAGCTCCACTCAGGCCGCCCGTGCCCCTGCCTGCCGGGCGGGGGTGAGGGCGGCCCGGGTGGCGTTGCCCTTGGCAGCGCCACCTGGGCTGCCCACGCCTCTGTCCGACAGGCGGCAGGGCGATTCTCAGAATTGCCCTGCAAGCTGCTAGGCGGGGGCACGGGCGGCCCAGGTGGCACCAGCCTTCGCCACGCCACCCGGGCCGCCGGCTTCCTGGAATCGCCTTGCCTCCTATCGGGTGGGGGCGCGGGTGGCAGGGCCGAGGTAGGGTGGGCATGGTGGGGCCGAGGGAGGGAGGTGGGCGTGGTCGGGGTAGGGAGCGTGTGGCGAGGGTGGCCCGGGCGGGGGGTAGGGAGGGTGGGATGGGGGGCACTGGGGCAGGAGGTGGGGTGGAATGGGGGGGGTGCGTTGCCTGGGGGGAGGTGGGGTGGGTGGGGTACGGCGCGGCGCAGCACCCGGGGGGAGGTGGGGTGGGCAGGGGCATGCCCGAGCGGGGGGAGGTTGGGGCGGGGGGCGCCCGGGTGGAGGGGGGGGGGTCGGGTGGGGTGTCGCGGCGCCCGGGGGGTGGAGGGGAGGTCGGGTGGGGTAGGGTGTGGCGCGCGCGGAGGGGGGGAGGTGTGGTGTGGAGGGGCGGGGGGCACCTGGGCGAGAGGGGGGGGGAAGTGGAGGGTGGGGCGCACCCGGGGGTAGGGGATGTGGGGTGTTGCGGGGTGCCCGGGGGAGTGGAAGTGGGTGTCGGGGGTTGTGGTGAGGCGGTCGAGGGGGTGGGATGGGTTAGGGAGGGGTGAGGGCGCCTAGTGGGGTGCGGGGAGGTGAGAGAGGGGTGTGAGGGAGGGATGGGCAAGGGAGTGGGCCAAGGGGGGTGAGGGCTCTGGGGGGTTGATGGTAAGGGATGAGGGTGGCATTGAGGGGGTTAAGGGGGCAGTGGCGCAGGGTGTGGGTGAAGGGAGTGAAGGTGTTAGGAGAGGGGTTGGAGGTAGGGGGCGAGTCAGTCTGTGGCACCCATCCTGGCAGCTCACCCGCTCACCGCGGGGATTGGGTGATTCTGAGAATTGCCCAACCCCACAACAGGTGGGTGAGCTGCTGGGCTGCCCCCACACCCCCTACTGCTCCCCCACGCCCTCACACCCCGCCCGCTCGCCTGACCTACCCACCCACCCCGCGACACCATGGCAGTCCACCCACAGGTATTAAGTGATTGAGTTTGATTAGGCCCACCATGCTCATGATGGATGTAATTGTTATTTTGGCTCAGGAAAATTATTAATTTAAAAAAAAAATTCTGTTTCATTAAACTAATTTAATATAAAAAATTTCAATGAAAAAAAAATTAACTTACCTTTCAATTGCGAGAATTCTTCATTGAATATGTTGTTGATAGTGATGTAGCTGCTCCACAAATTCACGAGTCTTTCAACGATTTTCAGAAAGTTTAGATGTGATGTGAGTAATAGTGATAATGAAATTTTAATATATAAGTGAAATTACGGAGATGTTTCACTGTACGGTTAATGTGAGATAATTTGTTTTAAAATATTGTAAAGCGAATATTATAGATTTGTTTTACAATGGGTTGAATGTGGGATAATTTGTTTTAAAATATTATAAAGCAAATATTGTAGAATTGTTTTACAACAGGGTGAATGTGGGTTAATTTGTTTTAGAATATATTATAAAAATAAAAATAAAAAAAATCAATTGTTTAGTAAATATTATATACTTTAACTATTAAAATAATTAATGTAGCAGTTGTAGTTTACAATTTTAATTTTAATGATTTATTTCATAAAAAAATTTAGTTTACATTTTTCAATAAATTATAGAACAAAATAATGAAGGTAAATAAATTTAACAGACTTTTTGGAGGGAAATATTTTCGCGAAACTTTTTGGAGGGAAAAATTCATTCTTTAAGCTATATAATATCTTTAGGAGACTCTCCATTTGTATCATTCAACAACTTCTATTTGAAAGGGATGGATTGTTCTGATAGTGAAGTTTCTATTTATACACCATCAACATCTTCATTGCGTAACAACTCTATTCATATTGATGAATATAGTGGGAATTCTCCCACTATGAATAGAAAGTTAATTCTTCCACTTAGTCTTGATTCTAAGGACTATGAGAGCAGCACTGATGAAAGAGGGGATGGAGAATTTTAAATAAATAAGGAGTCAAAGATTCCACTTAGTCCTACTTCTAAGGACTATGAAAGCCGCAGTGATGAAGAGCATGATGGTTAAGTTCAAAAGAACTGAGTGTCACGATGTCCACTTAGTCCTAATTCTGAGGACTATGAGAGCAGCAGTTTTGAAGAGCATGATGGTGAAGTTCAAAAGAATGGAGTGTCACGGTGTCCACTTAGTCCTAATTCTGAGGACTATGAGAGCAGCAATTTTGAAGAGTATGATGGTGAAGTTCAAAGAATGGAGTGTCACGGTGTCCACTTAGTCCAAATTCTGAGGACAGAAGCAGTTTTGAAGAGCATGATGTCAAATTTCAAAAAAATGGAGTGTCATAGTGTCCATTTAGTCCTAATTCTAAGGACTATGAAAGCAACAGTGATGAAGAGCATGATAACAAATTTCAAAAGAATGGAGTGTCAAAGTGTCCACTTAGTCCTAATTCTAAGGACTATGAGAGCAGTAGTGATGAAAAGCATGATGTTGAATTTCAAAAGTATGGAGTGTCACGGTGTCTAGTTAGTCCTAATTCTAAGGACTATGAGAGCAGCAGTGATGAAGAGTGGGATGATGAATTTCAAAAGATTGGAGTGCCACAGTGTCCACTTAGTCCTAATTCTACGGCTATGAGAGAAATAGTTATGAAGAGCATGATGATTAATTTCAAAAGAATGGAGTGCCACTGTGTCCTCTTAGTCCTAATGCTAAGGACTATGAGAGCAGCAGTGATGAAGGATAGGATGATGCACTTTGTCCTAATTCTAATGAGTATAAAGGTAACAGTGACAAAAGATGGGATTTAGCATCTTCAATAAGTAACAGTCACATTTTCGACGTAGTCCTAATTCTATGGACTATGAGAGTATCATTGACAATGCACATGAGGAAGAATATCCATTAAACATCGAGTTAGATTTTCAATTCAGTCTGAATTCTAAGGACTATGATAGTTGCACTGAAGAAGCGGAAGATGAAGAATGTCCTCCAAGTCAATATTTGAAAAGCAGAGCTGATCATAGTGTGGATAGCATTCCTCTTAATGATGATGAAAAGCCTTATACAAATGATGATCCAATGATGGAGATGTTGCCAAGAAATATTGTATCAAGGAGTAGGAGTAGACCTTTTTGTATCAATGCAAGTTGTTCTAGTTATACAAGGGGTAGAGCAGAATATTTGACGAGAAGAAGTTCTATCAGTGCTCTCATTTCAAGTGAATGTTGCCAAAAAGATTGCTTGAAACATATGGATTTCAAATTTGCATTAGAAAGCAGGAAGAGATATTTGTCAATGAATAAAAGCATGCAAAATTCATATTTAGTTGGGTGCATGCAATCTACATTGTCACGTTATGATTATCATATTGGGACTTTATTTATTTGTAGAAAAGGTTTCAAATGTTTCATTTGATTGGGAATTTTCGTCTCTCGATAATTCAAGAAAATTTGGAAAAGGATCCCACATTTTATTCAGAAGTACGTCATAAAAGACAGTTTGGGCCATTATCAAATACTGCAATGTCATGGATGAAAGATTTCTTTTCAAAGCAGGGAGAGTGTATGCCAAATAGAGAGACAATACATATTCTAGATAATTTTTCAAGATGAGAAATCTACAACTTATACAAAGAATATGCAGAAGGTGCTGAGGGACATGGCCAGTTTATTACATATCAATATTTTGTCAAGGTATGGAAGAAAGAATTCAACACTTTCTGTATTCCTAAGAAGACAAGGATGGGGATTTGCATTACATGTGCTTTTCTAAAATAAAAAAGGGACAAATGTGAAGGCTCAAAAAGAGGTAAGTGTTCATAACTTTAACTTTTAAAATTGTATAGTCATCAACTATGAAAACATATTTCTTAATGAATTTCTTTTATGTTGTGTGGATTTAATTGTCAAAGAACTTCAGGAGCATTTTGAACAACAAACAAACAAAAGGAAGAAGTTGTACAAGCATCGAAAGAAGTGTTATGATAATATGAATACATATTTGGGTTTGATAATTGATGTTATGGACCAGAAGAAAACACTTTTACCACATTTTGTTTACACACCCAAAAATTTACAGGAGGAAAATTTTATTCAGTTTCACTTGGTCGGTTGTATAGTCTTCAATGGGAAAACGTTGCCAAGGGTGTACTTCACAGCTCCAAATATTCATAATGATGAAAATCTGACCATAACCATAATTCATGATGTGATTTCTCATTGGTCTGGTAATCTTCCTGAAGTTTTGTATCTACAATTGGACAACACTTTTCGTGAAAACAAAATTCAGGTTGTTTTTGGATATCTAAACATGCTTTTTGAATTGAGAAATTTTCAAAAGGTAAAAGTTGGTTTCCTTCTTGTTGGGCACACCATGACCATATTGATCAAATGTTCAGTCGTTTTTCAGTCACATTGAGGAGGAAGGAAGTTGGGAGCTTGCCATCACTAATTGAACGTATTGAGAAACCATACATGCCAAAGCCTACTTTTGATGTGTTGTAAGAAACTATTGACATGCAAAGGTTTATTCTGGGATCATATGGTGAGGGGAATGAATTGAACAACTTAATGAAATTAGCTTCCAACATCAATTTCGTATCAAAAACATTGATGGGAAAACACTAATATGGGGCAAGAAGTATTCAACTACTACAGAATGGGCACCGTCATCAGGTTTGCAATTTTTGAAGTTCATTCCAAATCATCCAATATTTGCATCAAAAATATTGTTATTACAATCAGTTGGTGAAGTTCAAAATGCACGCAGATAGAACAGAGATATAAATTATTTTGATTGCCTGGAAGAAATTAAAAAATGTATTAGATATACATATGAGTACTTTGACATTGCTGATTCAGTTTGGTGGGAGTCATTTTTCAATAATCAAAGTGATATCATTTCAACAACAACAAATGAAGATATACCTTTGAAAAATCCATTTATTTGGCCACAAAATGTGTCGAATGAACATGAGGAAGTAAACATTGTTGAACAGCAACAATCTCAAGGTATTATTAATTCTTCACAGGCAGCGGAAAGAGAGATGTATATTGGTTCCAGAAGATCTCGTGCACAACGTGAAGCCATGGAAGACCTTTATAGGGGTTCAGTACAGGATAATAAGGAGGGTTACATGATTGCAGTGCTAGCAGATGGAGATCCCAATGACTATCCATTTTGGGTTGCTAAAGTTATAAAGGTCTTTACATAAAATGAGGATGTTACAAGTGTTGAAGTACATTGGTATGCCACAAATACACACCCATTCAATGGTGTGTATAAGCCAGAGATGGTAGTTGACAAAAAAAATGGCGGAAAAAGAAAAAGAAAGGGTACAAATATAAAACGCCGCCGCACAGACATATTAAAATTGGAGGATGTTGACATACTTGTTTATGACTTCAATTTAACAAAGAGAGGAACTCTTCGCTTCAAGATGATAGAGATTTTGAAAAGGTTGTTACCAGAAGGAATAGTGTTGACATGGGAGTCAGCTGAAACCAGTCGTAGATCTGGAAGAATTTTGAAACCTGAAATGTTTGGCATGCATGTGGACTCAGATGGGGCACTAGTTGATGAAAGAGAAGAATATGGAACATCTTTGTCAGCATCCGGTCACTCATCTGAAGATGTGAACTCTGATGGTGTGAAAGAAAATATGAGTGATTTTAAATAATTGTTTAAGACAGTTTATATAACTTATGTATGCATCGTATCTTCAAATAAAATTAATGTTTTCCATGTGGTGTTGAATGAGAAGTTATGAGGCATTTTTATGTTGTTGGATTATATGTCTTAATTATGATAAATTTTATTGTTTAAAATATTTACAATGCAATATTAAATTAGAGATATAATGTATGTTTTATTCAATATATAAAAATAATGTCTTTTGAATTCATTTAATGATGCAATTTTTTCATAATGTCATGGTTTTTTAATTTTATAGTTGAAAAAATTTCAATTTTTTTTTGTATCTAGCATGTTATGGTTGAGAACATGTTAAATTTATACTTAGGAAAGAAAAATGATATTCTACCAAAAACATTAATGTGTTTTTTTCCTCATAAACAACTTTGTTTGACACATAAAAATTTGGTTTTATTAGCATTTTTTTTTAAATTTTAAAAATGGACCCTAAAAAAAAATCATTGTTCCAGTATCATCACTTTCATTTTGAAGCTATATTTTGCACGAAAATTTCATAGTAAATTTTGTAGTCACTGCCATTTTTAAAACATGTTCAAAATTGACGCCTAAAAAATAAAAACATCGTTCTAGTATACACACTTTTCGTTTTTAGCACTGTTTTTGATGTTTTTTTGGGGTTTTTTAGCCAGAGTTCCCATTTTGAGTTTATAGTTCCCGTTTCAAAGTTTACATTGTTAAGAGAGATCTGTTGATATGACATGTATGCTTGATGATGTCTTTTATACTGATGATTTTCCTCAGTTTGATCAGTATGATGATGATTATGTTCTCCAAATAGAAGCTAATCTTGTAGACAAACTAGTAGCTAGTTTGTGGGAGGAAGAAGTTCACTTTCAGTAGCTCGAATACAATGTTAAGCCATCACATATCAGCTATGGAAATGATGAGGAAAGTGCAGCAAAGTTTGAAGTAAGTGAAGGATCTTTGCCTTTTTGTTTTGCTTCATTTCAGTTCATCGGAGATAACATTCATGCAATCAGAAATCAATTGTCAACAAGTCTTGATATGAACCTTTTTGAGGGCAATGAAAACCTTGTTCAAGACTTTTCCTATCCAGATTTGCAGCCCCCGAATTCCTTTAATTGCCAAGTTGCAAAGAAAGACTTGGAAGCTGGAACATATGATCAGATGATGCAAGATGATTCTGTACCATTTTGTTTTCAATCATTTCAGTTTTTGAAGGGAAAATTGCATAGTATATCTTCAAATGAGAAGCCTATAAAAAATCATGTAATCTCACCAGAAACAAAAGAAAATGGGTTGCAACAGTCTGTTCATGTTTTTCAAGATCCAATAGCTGATGTTTTGGATGAGGTCTGCAGTCAAAGTCCTTCTCCATTGACTACATGTGAGCCTGAAACGTGTATTGATACAAACTTGATCCGGCAATCGATTTCTCTGTCAATTTTAGTAGGAGTCTCGTCACAAAGCTCAGATCAAAGTTTGAATTCATGGTACAAGGAGAAGAGAAGTAATCCATTGGATGAGCTAAGTCCCAGTGTGCATGAATTTCGAGATCGTTATGCAATGTTTTTGGAGGCGGATATAGAATCCATAGCATTCAACGAATCTGTTCACATGTTTTCATGGGAGTTGCCTTTTAGTAGTTCTCTCTTGTTTTTCATAAGCAAGCACTTGCAAAGAATTCAAACAGCAGCTGGAATACTTACTTGGTTGCATTGGTTGTTTCATTTCACTTGATCAGGTGATGAATGAAACTGTTAGAGTAGGTTCTGATGAATAAGCTCTACTTTTGAGCACCATTTCTAGTTGTTCAGTTGTGTTTAAGTATCGAGTCAATTTTTAGTTGAGTGAGAGTCATTTTGTGTCATCAAGTCATCAGTTTTCAGTCATGCATTTCAACTTGAGTTTTTGACTCCATTGCCAAATGGATAAGGCACTGTATGCTTTCCAAATATTTGTAGTTCTTGGCACCTCCAGGGAGCTACTATCCCCATTGGAGCCAATGTTAGTGTTAGACTTTGTAGCTTTCCTCCAGTGATCAAACATCCTCTTACAAAATGATTTTAAGGTGTCAAGGTCAATTTTTTTCATTTCAGTGGGTCTTCAAGCAAAATTTGGTCACTAGGTATCAGGTCTAAGGTTTGCTTTTACTCCTGTCAAAGTTGTCCAAATGTCGTTCCATGTCACCATTCAACTGAGTGTACCATCATTCATAGGGTTTTCATCATCATGTTAGGTTCTAATGGGTCATTTTACACCTTGTTCATGCTTCAGTTGTGCCTAGGTAAGGTTCATTTCCCTCTCCTAGGGTTTTGAAGGTAATTTATCTTGGATGGTCAAATCATCAGCAAAACTTGTATCCTGATGTTCATAAACCTTCCCCTATCCTTAATGTACCCTATTAAACACTTCCCATCACTGATATCCCTCAAATTCCTCATTTTCGCACACACCCTAGTTTCTTGCTACAATTTGACAATTTTCTAGGCTAGGCCCTTATTTTTCCCTTTTGGACCCCTTTCCCTCACTCAATCTTCCAAATTCCACTTTCCCCTACTTCCTAACATCCCTCCCTACTTCCAAAAAGTTTCTCAAGAATTTAGAAGCCCCTTATCCCCTTCATTTCACTTCATTTCGACAAATCCCCTGTTTCACACATCGGGATAAGTTTTACTCCAATGATGTTTCTAAGCAAGAAAAGATGAATTTGGGAAACCTGAGAGAGGAGTTTTTCCACAATAGGCCAAGGAAGAAAAACCTCCTTCACTTTTTACACAGGTGTCATGGTTTTATAGAAATGTCAAAAATACAATTGCCTTAGGAGAATTGAAGAACCTCTGTAGTGACCTTGGGAAAATCAAGTTTTCTCCTAGCTTGGTTGGCCAAATGTTATAGACATTTTTGTGCCTAACAGCATGAAGCATGAAATGTCAATAATCTGAGGGATCCAAAGTCCCTAAACATGTTGTTCCTACCCCTAGAGGAACAAGGTCAGCAAACCACAGCACTGAAAATCAGTTCTCCACCTGAAAACACTCAAAAACAAGCTATTTCTGGATCATGTCAGCTGCTCCACTGAGCATCTGCGCTGAATGTCAACTGCTCCACTCTGTACCTGCGCTGAATGTCAAAAGCAATGAAGGCTACCTGCGCTGGGCGAGATTGGCCAAGTGGCACAGTGATTCTGCAAGGTGTCAAATGCCCAGGAAGCTTCCAAAATGACACTTGGATCAGGGAATTCGCCTTGTGATGAGTAAGAGGATCTAGATCTCCAAGTGGAAGCAAGAAACTCCAAGTGGACTCAAGAACTGAAGTATAACTGAAGTGGGAAAGGACACTAGTCAGCTTCATGCCAAGCTCAAGCTGACTCATCCTTTCTCCAAAACTCCTATATATAGAGCTCTCTCATGAGGTCTAGGGGGGCTGGAATCTTGTGAATGTAAGGAAGTGCTGTTGGTTTGTGCATAGAACTATTGGGTGATTGCTTTGAAGGAGGTGAAGAGGATATTTCTTTCTGCTGGGAGGTGTTGCTGGATTGGGCCTCTTATGGTTGTAACACTCTCAGAACTTTACTTCTTCCATTAATAAAGCATTTGAGGTTCTTCTATATGCATGTGTCTTAATGGTGTATTGATGCTTGTATATTTGATTTATTCTAATCCTTGAATCAATTATGGATGTATGCTTCTTGTAGTTTCCCTTTCTTGTGCTTTTGCAGGATCTTTGTGTAGCTGGGCCAGTGAAAGAGCAAGGAGCTGGGAGCAAGCGGCAAAGAGGGAAGACTGGATCAACCATTAGCGGAAGACAACGGTTAGTGGATCCCTTTCTCCTCTCTCTTACATCTCATAAAGAAGTAATCTTGAATAGCTTTATATTCAGTTGTTGCTGAGGTACTATCACCCTTAGAGTGGGATAGGGTCATTCCGTATTGGATACTTTTCCCAACAACAAATTGGCGACTCCATTGGGGATCGTATCTTGTTGGTTGTTTGTGTTTTTTGCTATTCATTTCATAAACAAAGGGAGTACCGAATCGAACTGTGTTTGAATCTTTCAAATGCAAAGTAGAGGGCAGCTACTCTAGCTCAGTTTCTGAGCAAGTTTATGATTTGAAGAGCTGATCCATAAGGACTCTAATAAACTCTTAGTGATAGCTTTTCAACCTCCTTGTCATCCCTTAGTGTGTCCTTGACTGATAGCTTCTGATTTGAGCAAAAACTGTGAATTTTTGAGCAATCTGTGACCCGGAAACCAAGAGAAACGAAAGTTTCGTTCTTCAGTGCAGGCTGTACAAAGGCTGTCTGCATTTCAGCGCAGTTCCCGAAGGGGCTACCTACGCTGAAGGTCAAACAGACAGTGTCCCACCTGCGCTGGACCAGTCTTGCTTTGTGCTACTGGGGTTTCCTGCTGTTTCTTGCCCTGTTTTCACTCTTGTTTTTTGCTGTTTGTTACCAGTCAGTGGGCCTATCTGAAACCAACTTTCCTTGTCACTATTCCGCCTCGGTTGTATAAAGAAACTGTGTTTGTTCTTTGTGTATTTCTTGTGCATTTACAGTTTCCCATAATGAAAGTGAACTAGTCTTGCTGTGACCTCTTAGATCTAGACCTGTGAGAAAGTGTCGTTTTGATCTTAAGAGTTAGTTTGTTTGTTGTTCATAGCTGATTGAGCTTTTGCTTTCATCATTTGGTTTGAGTTTATGTATTTCTAGTGTCGAAACAAGTAAATCTTAAGGTGTCTTTTGATTTTGGACAAACTTGTCTGCTTTCACTTGAAATTGAATTCAAAATTATACAACAGCTTTCTTTTTGCATTACGCCAACATTAAGAAAGAGAAAAGAAATACTTGCATTGTGCATGTGCATTATGACAGCTTGCATGTTGATTTAGGAAAAAGTGCATTAGTGTGTGCTCTATGATCTGTGTGAAAAGATGTTATCTTTCTTTTCCCTCAGTAGTTAAGATTTTCAAAGTTGAAAGATTGAAAAACTTGCTTATCATCTTAGACTGCATTTAGGAGTGTTATCATACATCTCGTGGTGATCCATAAAGGCAAACTGCTAAACAAGATCAACCTTAAAATAAATTGAATTTACATAACAACGCATTGAAACATAATGCAAACACATAGAGTTCTAAGCTAGAGACGTGTTCCGGCGTCGTTAAACATGATATCTTAACGTTGAGTGGTTGGGTGATTCCTCCACGATGAAGCGATAAGTATCAATACGGACTTGTGCTCCCACGTACCGTCGCGTATATATTGGGAGACCCCTATAGAAACAAAGCCTTTATCCAATAGGAAACCGTGTCGACCGCCCTACTGATCGCAATGCAGTGAACACAGCATTCACGAAGATCGACCACTCGTACCGTAAAACGTATTCTGTGGTTTTGCGAAAAGTTTGGCACACCCTCTGCCTAGAACTCCAGAGCAGTTTCTTTTGGCCTTTTTCAAACTCTATAACTGAAAAAGTCCATCCTAGCATTTGTCACTTCGGGCTCGTTAAAACATCGAAGGAGACTAGAGTCATCTTTAGCTTTTTCTCGACTCTTAAAAAGTGAAAAAGCAAGTTGTGTCTAAGCATCGTTATAAAATTTATTTTAAACGGAACATAATCACCTCCTATTCCCGCGTTGATCTTAAGTTGAGAACATGGAACGCCCCAACCAAGGAATTCCACATGATGGAAATCCTAGTCCTTTCTCCTCTTGGGGAGAAGTTGGTGTGCCCCACATGGCCACATTGTCGCTTCCAGGACTGACAATTGGTCTGCCTATTTGGCTATTCTCAACTAATGTAGTTCAGACCACCATGGTTCCTGAGCAGTCGAGTCAACAGTTAGATCAGTCTAGAGCTGCCCACCAGCCTTCTACTTCTTATAACTCTTCCTCCAATCCTTCATCTTCGCAGGGTAGAGCCAGCAAAAGCCAAGCTCCCATGGAGAAGAAGGAGAAGAAGAAGAAAGAGAAGAAGAAGAAAGAGCCTAAGGCGACTGGGGGCAAGCAAAAGACATCTGACAAAAATCCACACATAGCACAGACCGGGCCCAAATCGCCATGTGTCATATGTAGAGGAGACCACTTCCATAGAGATTGTCCCTATATTCCCTGGATACTAAGGGACTGGTCCCCTCGTCTGCACAATTCGGGAGCATCAACCTCTGATAGCCATGTTGATTGCTTACCGTCAACCAGCGAAAGTGAAGGATCAAGACAAAGAGGGGGAGCAAGATCCCCCTGCAGACTGTGTGAAGGCGATCACGCCATCCACCATTGTCCCTTCTTAGACGAAGCGAAGAGAGTTTTGGAAGATCGCCCGGTTTCACCGTTGGGACTTCCTCCTGGATACAAAAAACTCGGGCCAAGTCCTTCGTTGGTTGAAAATACAGCTGGCCCATCCAAGTGGTCAGCTGAAGCGTCAGTCATTGAAAATGAACCTACTGAATCCAGACCAGACGAAAGTCTAAAGGTCGATACGGCAGTTGACCCGGTTCTTCCTTCAGAGGTTTCATCCTCAAATGACACCGTCACTGAAGATTCATCTTCAAATGACACCCTCACTGAAGAGAATAAGGATGACACCATCCAGATTCTTTTCATCAGCACAGACTCTGATGAGCATCAGGGCAATGTGCCCATTCCTTTATCGCAGGAAGGAACATCGTCAGGGTCATATCCGGCCGTGTATTCGGTCCCACCACCGAGCAACCTGGTTGTGTCCTTTGATTGGAACCAACTAGGCAGACCCCGGTTACCAGCCAATATACCATTCAGAATCATAGTCCAAATCTACAGAATGGTAATGACTGGAACTATCATTGATGAAGGGGCATCTGTGAGTATCCTTTCCTCTATTGCTTGGAAAGCACTGGGTTCCCCGACGCTTTTTCCTGAGATAAGAAATCTCTCGGGTTTTGATAAAGGAACCAGTCGACCATTAGGGATCCTCCCCAATGTGCCTATTACATTGAAAGGGAAGACCGTTCAAATGAACGTGATGGTCGTTCAAGGACCCTTGGATTATAAACTACTCCTTGGATGAGACTATATATATTGCATGGGAGCTATAGTCTCCTCACTCTTTAGAGTAATGTGTTTTCCACACGAAGGAAGAATGGTCAAGCTCGTAGACCAACTTTCATTTCCGGGATCACGCATCGCAAATAGTCAAATACCAACCCTGAATGGTCTATTCACCCAAGAAATGTCTCCACCCTCAGTCCTCCTTCCCGATGAGTGCGAGTGATTCGGAAAGATGGGACTGGAACCCAGGGGGCATGCATCCTGGTCTGCTTTGGGCAGAGGAAACCTTGGGTATAAGGTAGAATTTCAGCGAAAGAATGTGACTAGTCCGTACCCCGTCCGTGAATGGAAGAGGGGTTGTTCTAGAACAGAATTCTTTTGATAAGGTTACTTGTCTGACAAAGGTCATTCACCATTGTCTACTTTGGTAGACAGTGCCGAAGAAAGAGATTGATTTGCGGCAGCAAATAGAACCATCTTTGGGTAACCAGGAAGAGGCAAGCCTCACCCTTTAAAACAAATGTTTTATCGGATAAGTAGGGGCAGCCTTGAAATTGTACTTTATACCTGGGGGCATGCAAACCTTTTGGAGTACAAGCTAGGAGCGGTTATTTATCTATTTTTGGGATTAACCGTTTCCTAACTTGCATAAAGAAAGGATGTGGGGCAAAGGTCAAAATTTTCCAGAGAAAGAGCATAGCTTATGTGAGGTGCAAGCTCTATAAAAATTGGAATCTTGCAGGAGACATTTCTTATCTTATGACTGGTATATCGAGCAGTTTTACCGCGGAATTTATGCTCGTTAAAAAATAGAAAAGCGAGATCTGAGCAGTTTTAGCGTCATAGTTCATGCTCGTTAAAAAATAAACATAAGCTTTTGAGCAGTGTTTTGGCACATTCAAGCTCATTAAAAAATGAACCCATCTCGGTAAATAACCATTGTGATCGTAAATTTATTAGCCATAAAAATCCTTGGTCGTGTTTGCACCCGCCACCTCCATTTCATTTGGCCAATCGTTCACCTCCATATGATTGTTTACCCATTTTGAGGAATAGCTGCGAAGAGTGATTTCACCTAGCCATCCTTGTGACACTGCCGTGATTGGAAAATTCCAACCTGTACCTGGAATCTGCTGCTATCCCTGTTTATCACTCGTTCCTCAAAAGACGAGTCTTCTTTGAGCTCTTTTCTCCTGACTCGTAAAATATGAAAAGTTTGCCGAGTTTTGGCCTTCCAGCTCGTTAAAGTGACCGGAAGAGCTATCCCTCCTCTAGATTTTAATCTTTTTGGACCTGAGGAATTATTACACAAAAAGGTCGAGCGCTTGTTTTATTCGGCTCGTTAAAGTAATCGAAAACTCATCCCTTCTGTATTGTTTTATACTTTTTCGGACTTAAGGGATTAGATGACGAAAAAGGAATTTTGGAGTTAACTTTCTGTACCTTTTCAGACTCTCTAAAAATGAAAAGGACTGAGTTTTCCTTGTCGTTAGACTCATTAAAATGATTAAATAGCGACAAACTTGTCTTTAGACGAGAACGAGTTTCCCTATCGCTAAGCTCGTTAAAACATAGCGATGGGCTTGCCCGAAGGGCAGGTTATAGAACAAGCATATGTTATCCTCCTCAAGCTTGACAAAAATAAAGAGGTACTGGTCAGAAATGACTGGGGAAAAATTGGGAGAACCTTAAAGCTTTAATGGTAGCAAGTCGCTCTTGAACATGACACTTTGTCCTCCGTATCACATCGGGTTGGGTTGTTTCATTCACCGGTCTCATCACCATGGTCCTCGCCAAACCATCCACGTTTGGGGTAATGCTACCGATCCATCGCATCAGTGTCGTTATATGTTCAAGAGATGTTGTTCAGAAAGAGTCAACCGTGTCCCATCCACTGCCATACATTATCCTTCATCCACCCATGATCACCACCCTTAATCATATTTCACAGATTGTTTTCACCTCCACTAAAATCATTAGCTCCGTTCCGTGTCATTGATGTGGGATTCATTAAGGCCCTCTTTTGACGGATCACTTCTTGTCGACTTCAGCTCATTATCCAAGAAGTTGATCTAGGAACAACCCCCTCAGTACTTTGAAGCTTGCATGCCTCAATGGCAAGTTTCTCACTTCCGGCGACAGGTATACATCAATGACCTTCGACCAGAAGATTTTGTGTGGTGTTCGACGCCAAGTCCTTTATTCACACCACGTGAATTGTACTGCAGTACCTTGAGGGTCATTGTCATTATTGGTGATTCCTCTCGCGCTTGTTAATGGTTTACATTATTGACCGATAATCAAGCGATGTCTTTCCATGTTCGACTTCAGCGCAATTCTCACATGGATCGACTTGTACTTAGAGTGAAGATCGAACGATTTTGAAGACCCCGGATCTAGTTTCATCCATCTGGGCTGCGATATATATATTCAGGATATAAAGACATTTGTTATGTACATCATTGCAACAGATGATCATCCTACTCAAAGGATGATAATTTCAGTAGAGAATTATCAGTTTACCATCAGACGATCGTCTGTTCTATGTACCAAAATGAATTTATAAAGCTGAGCATGGGAATGCCCGCCTCAGCTAGATCATGAAAGCAGAATGAAAAATAATGTATTGTATTGTATTTTATTACAGGGCACCTCTCAGCGATTGAATGAACTTCGGATCCTCCTGATAAAGCATTTCACCGGATAAATGACCTCATACTTTAGGGGGCAACTGTTATAGACATTTTTGTGCCTAACATCATGAAGCATGAAATGTCAATAATCTGAGGGATCCAAAGTCCCTAAACATGTTGTTCCTACCCCTAGAGGAACAAGGTCAGCAAACCACAGCACTGAAAATCAGTTCTCCACCTGAAAACACTCAAAAACAAGCTATTTCTGGAACATGTCAGCTGCTCCACTGAGCATCTGCGCTGAATGTCAACTGCTCCACTCTGTACCTGCGCTGAATGTCAAAAGCAATGAAGGCTACCTGCGCTGGGCGAGATTGGCCAAGTGGCACAGTGATTCTGCAAGGTGTCAAATGCCCAGGAAGCTTCCAAAATGACACTTGGATCAGGGAATTCGCCTTGTGATGAGTAAGAGGATCTAGATCTCCAAGTGGAAGCAAGAAACTCCAAGTGGACTCAAGAACTGAAGTATAACTGAAGTGGGAAAGGACACTAGTCAGCTTCATGCCAAGCTCAAGCTGACTCATCCTTTCTCCAAAACTCCTATATATAGAGCTCTCTCATGAGGTCTAGGGGGGCTGGAATCTTGTGAATGTAAGGAAGTGCTGTTGGTTTGTGCATAGAACTATTGGGTGATTGCTTTGAAGGAGGTGAAGAGGAGATTTCTTTCTACTGGGAGGTGTTGCTGGATTGGGCTCTTATGGTTGTAACACTCTCAGAACTTTACTTCTTCCATTAATAAAGCATTTGAGGTTCTTCTATATGCATGTGTCTTAATGGTGTATTGATGCTTGTATATTTGATTTATTCTAATCCTTGAATCATTTATGGATGTATGCTTCTTGTAGTTTCCCTTTCTTGTGCTTTTGCAGGATCTTTGTGTAGCTGGGCCAGTGAAAGAGTAAGGAGCTGGGAGCAAGCGGCAAAGAGGGAAGACTAGATCAACCATTAGCGGAAGACAATGGTTAGTGGATCCCTTTCTCCTCTCTCTTACATCTCATAAAGAAGTAATCTTGAATAGCTTTGTATTCAGTTGTTGCTGAGGTACTATCACCCTTAGAGTGGGATAGGGTCATTCCGTATTGGATACTTTTCCCAACAACACCAAATGACTTTCTTTATGAGTGAAATAATAAATAAACACAAATAGATTTCCAATGAGCTATCATGAGCTCAATTTGGAGTTGCGGAAGACCTTCAAACGTTGACTGCAACAACACTCTAACTTGAGGCAGCCTCATTTTGCACATTTTGACTAGTCTTGGGAGATTTTATTTTTTGACAAGGAAAATGAACTCCAAATTGAAAAATTCAAGTTTGGTTAGAAATTATACTCAATAATATTTCTAACGATCTCTCCCGCACCCAATTTTTACATTGGGAATCCCTCCAAAAGTCTCCTGCAAAAAGGTGCTACGCATTGAGATGGCGCGGCGCATTGGGTAGCCCTTTGCAGTGTAAAAAATGAACTGGCGCGACGCATTGAGATGGTGCAGTGCATTGGGCTAAAAAGCTTGAAATCCTTTCAAATTTTCCTCCAAAGACTCTCAAATTGCTAAATTATTCATTTCCCAAGTAGGTTAACATCCCTCCATGACCAATGAATGAATTTATCTTGGTGCTTATGGTGATTTAGAGAGATAAAACTCAAACCTTACCTCCTTGCAATTTTTGCTCAAAAAAAATTGCCTATGGTTTGCATTTGTGTTTTTTCTGCCAAGTCCACTCCATCACTCCCTCACTCTCTGACTCCTCCATTTATTTTCCAGTTTCATCTACTCCTTCTCTAATTCCCATATTCTTAAAATTAACTAAACCCATATCCCAAACTCTCACTAACCCAAACCCTAGTTACAAATTCCTAAACCCTAATTGTTGTACCTAAGCCTACATACTATTCCCTAAACCCCCTATTTCCCAAAAAAAATGTCAATAACATTCCCAAAACCCCTCATACCCTCTCCCTCCACAGTCCCTCATACATTCTCATCCTTGGTAGCAGAAAACTAAAAACACCATAAATCTCTTCATACTCATCAAGAAAACTCACACATTAACAAAAATGGAGTCAAAGATGAGGAGACAGTCAGTGATTCTTCTAGAGAAATGCATGCACCAAGGAGGCATCAAAAAAGTGGAAATCATAATCGAGAGGAGCCGACTTCACTTGCCAAGTTGTAGCAGTAGAAAAAAGAGTACTATCCCCACCCGGGGTGGAAGGGGTCTCGTTTTCGTCATCAGTAGAGTAGGTACAGGACAAGGGTAAGAAGTCCTTGCATGATGAGGGACTGTCAAGAGGTCAAGAGGCAGATTTCATCCTCATTCAGGATGATGACACAGATTTGGGCTCACAAAGCTCAAAGCTCAAAGAAGTCATTCGGGAGCAACAATATGACATTCATCATGTGTATCTCAATCTGAAAATAGCCAAGTGGATAATTAACTATTTGGAGTAGAGGAACAAACAACTAGAAGATCATAAAATCATCATGGAGCTCCAAAACATGAAGGAAAAATGGCAAGCTTCCAAGAAGAGGAAAACCAAGTTGACAACACTTGAACAAGAAATCCAAGCTGATCGTGAATCTTGTCTTGAAAGGACAAACTTGCACTTGGAGAGGATGCTGGAGAAGGCAAACAATGAGAAGAATATGTTGAAGAGCATGGCATACCACTACTTGGCAAGAAACAAGGTGTGCAAAGCAAGAATCAAGATTTTGAAGGCCAAGTTGAATAAGGCATCAAGGAGGCAAATAGAGCAAGATAGACTTCAGATCCTCGCTGAGGCTTCCTTGGCCCTATTAGCTCTACTACATGTTGCTAATTTCCTAAGGTCAGAGACAAGCTCAATCTCCTTGGTTGCGCGCAGCGGGATTCTTCGCCAGTCGTTATCCCCTTTCTTCCCCTATCATGCTTATCTTCCTTCAACTTGGTTTCCTCTGTTTTCCTCTTTAACCTTGCATACACGCCTTTTCTTAGGCCACGGGGGCATAAATCCTATAAGACCGCTTCCACGCGACCCCGTACTGCTGCAGCCGATCATCGTTCTTCGTTTGCAGCCATTGATTGTCCTAATCCAATGGTCCCTGACACCACAACCTTTTCCTCCCACGCGTTAAACCCCGTTTATTTCCCCCATCGTCCAATTGTTTGCCGCGCGATTCGACGGCACACGCACCTCCCACGCCCGTAACATGCCCGCACATTAACTCACAGGGAAAATGGTTTTCTGCCGGTCCCATCCGCCACGCATCATCACCTGAATGGAATTGCTGGCCTCTGTACGATTACTACCCACCTCCGAAAAGTGGTGCAGGCAATACCGCTTACCGCCCATCGTACTGTTCCCCGCTCATTATCGTCCGTGTATCTTCTGCCCCCGACGGTTGTTAGATCTGCCCGTATAAGATCCGACGGCCCTCGTTTATCCCGCTCACATACCTCCCGATACTCCTTATCAAGTGCTCTCCACCATTGATTCACGCAATTCAACGGTTGATCTTCCTCCACCATACCTCCGCCATATTGTATGTGTCCATAGCCTGTTCCGTGCCGCCGAAGGACGAAGGCGATCACCTACTAGCACTCTGTGCAGTTAATCTTCAACCACCGCATTCAACAAACAGCATGGCCGAGAAGGAAAGGACAAGCCTCGAGCAGTTAAATGCATTTATCAGTTATGGAGCTTCTTTCAGTCAACACTCCACCTGCTTGAGAAGGACAGCAGAGCATCCGAGAAGATCAATTTTGTTCATCAAAGCAAGCAGATCGTAACAGAGACTCCATTAGAGAGTTAAAGTGGTTGGTGGTCCATTATGACCCCTCCATGCATTAAGCAGCAGAATATCTTTGTAAACAAACTCTATATATACCCATAACATAGATGTGATGGGTTGATGGTTTTTGTTTTGATGTAAGGTTCAACTTTTGGAGACTGTAACTACTTTGATACTTGCAGTGTCTGGTCTTCATTTTCAGCTAATACAAGCTTCTTTTGCTGTTAATTGCTCACTTTCCATTTCTACTATATTCTAGGTTGTGCCTATTATGCATTTTTCATGTGCTATTGATGTTTAGCATTAGAGGGGCTGTCATCCCACCTCTGTGTTAGAATCTAGTATGTATCATTGAATGTGTTATGCAAGTTTCTATTTGCTTAGTGCTAGAGAGCTGTCATCCTGTCTGTGCGTTAGGAAATTGATTTGCAGACCTCTTTACTGGTTTCAGCCGGCCATCACATGGTCTTGTGCATCTACTGGTGTGGTCAGTATTCTCCATGTTCACCTAATCCTCAAACTGTGAGTAATTGGCGGTCTAAAGCCTTGTAGTCTGGGGGTGTTCACCCATGTCTAGAGTTAGGCATATAGAAGTGGTTATCTGGCTTAGACAAGCATCATTCCTTCCATTCATCCATTTCCAACATTTTGTTGAGTTTGTAATGTTCTCGAGCATCTCTGAGATACAACCTAGGAGAGTTTCTTGGGGTGATAACATTAATTGGCGCCGTTGCTGGGGAGAGGAGATTGAAGCTCAACTTCCCTGGGAGGATGACATAGCTCCATATTTTGATGATAGACAAGGTCTGGACACATTTCTGGTTGTAATCATCTATCTTGCGACTCCACTGGAGGAAGACCATCCTTTGGCGACTCCACATTGCAGTTCTGGCTCAGTTTGGGAGGTATGCTCGGAGAAATCCTTAGAAATCACCAGCTGGCCTAGTGCCTGATCCTGAGAAGATCGTTAAGCAGAAGAAAGCATCGTGGAAAGGAGCATCAGGACCAGGTAAGCCTTAGAAATCCCATGTATCTCTACTAGTGAAAGTCACCTTTAGAGATTCATAAAGTTCCTTAGTCATTCAGTTCCCTTTCGGATTTCAGTCCAAAGAAATCCTCCCATACAGTCCATCATATTCCTCCATTTCTGTCATCCATTACATTGCTTCATACCACTCAGTCTACCAGTATCCTTACACCTAACTCTAGTCATGGCAGGCTAGCAAGCCCCCACAAAGATAGAAAGAATCGTAGCTGCTAGGTATGGACCCTTGGTCGTGCCTCTTCCTTTAAATGCCATGCCTGCAGGAGATTATCAAGAATATATGCCTAAGTTTACTGGTACATAAGGAGTAACATCTGAAGAGCACCTTGAGTCCTTTTATAGCTATGTTGATAGCCTAGATATCAATGAAGAGGATGTGTGGATGAGGGTTTTTTTTCCAAAGTCTAGATGCGGAGGCTAGAAAATGGTTCAGAGAATTACCCCCTAGGTCTCTAGCAGACATTGAGGCCTTAGATGATGTGTTCCTAAAGCATTGGGGGGATAAGAAGGATCTGCTCTATTATCATACTGAATTTGGGAACTTGCAGAGGGAGAGTGGTGAGATGCTGTCTAATTTCAACATCAGATTCAACCATATGTACAGTAGAATACCAGCTGAACTAAAACCTACCCCTACTTCTGCTATGATCACTTATGCCAATGCCTTCGATTCTTAGTTTTGCCTGCTGTTAAGAGAAAGAAGATGTGCTTCTTTGGCTGATATGAAAGATGAAACTTTTGAAGTAGAATCAAACATCATGGCTGCAGAAAGACTTGAAGGTGATGCTGAAAGGAGAAGATAGGGAGGAGAGCTCTCATCATCCTCAGATCTTGAGATCGATAAAATGGCCAGGATGATAGAGTTATTAGCCTCTGAAGTTTCCAAATTAAAAGTTGAGTAGTATTCTGAGGAAGCAGGAGCTCCTAATACCTTTACTCTTTCAATTTCAAATCCATATAGAGGAGCACATGAGCAGTTGCAGATTTTGCAAAGAAACAAAGATGCAAACGAAGACAAAAGGGTGAAGACCCTTTTTCAGAGTATAGTCATGGAGGAAGAGCATTTTGAAGAAGAGGATGAGGTCCATGGTTTGGAAGATAAGGGCAGTGCCCCTTTCTTAACCAAAGCTGCATATGAGAGGTCATTATCTATAGGCACTACTCACTAGTTTGTTGTAGCTGCAAAACAACAAGTTGATCAGCCGAAGCAGCCAGCAGTAGGTCCCACCATCCTCGAAGAGCCTGAAGCTAGCCCATCTTCCAATGACTATGTAGATCTACAAATTAGCGAACCTGCTTTTGTCCCCTACCTAGTGATAAATAAGTGAGAAGAAAGCCCCCCATAATCTTATGCTTCTCTGTCTGTTCAAGTGACAATCCCTCATAGTTGCCTCCTGGGCACTGAGGCAGGCCATGATTCAAAGCCCAAGGTTGATACTGATAATCTTAGCCTTTATATTCTAATGCCTGCCTAGGTGGCCTCCACATAGCTTGAAAGGGCAGCTCGCCAGATGACGAAGGAAGAGGGTGCGTAGTTTTGGGACTCCTCCTTGGATGTGGACTATTCTAAAAAAAATGAAGGAGCAGATGATGTCTCTGTGTCCCCTGCACAAGAATACATTGGTTCACCATTCATATTAGTTGTGGAGACCACAAATGACACAGAGAAGTACACAACAACCATGGTTATTCAGCAGGTGTACAAAGGCTCCCATGAAGAACATCTGAGGATGAGAGTATACAGAAAGGGGATGAAATTTGATCTGTATCTACCAGATAAGGTCAAATGCCATAAACTCTTTGAGGTAGAGGATCAAATCAATCCAATTTTGCAGATCTATGATGAACGGGCCAAGAAGCAGAGAAACAGTTTTGATGGTCCTGCAGAGGGCCAGTTTTTGAATATTTATGTTGTTTAAGGTTTTCGAGCCTTAATGATTGTAAGCATCTTCTTTTACAGGTTTTAGCATATACTTAATTAGACTCCATGCCCAATGGAATACTAGGCAATGTTTTTAAAGCTGGTTTTGTATGAAGGCATTGGTCTGCAATTCTTGAGACCTCCCAGGGAGGATCTCATCCCCAGAAGGAGCAAGTGTTATCTTTGCTACATGTTGCTGATTTCCTAAGGTAAAAGACAAGCTCAATCTCCTTGGTTGTGCGTAGCGGGATTCTTTTCCAGTTGCTATACCCTTTCTTCCCCTATCCTGCTTATCTTCCTTCAGCTTGGTTTCCTTTGTTTTCCTCTTTAACCTTGCATACGCCCCTTTTCTTAGGCCACAGGTGCCTAAATCCCATAAGATCGCTTCCACGTGACCCCGTGCTTCCACAGCCAATCATCATTCTTTGTTTGTAGCTGTTGATTGTCCCGATCCAACAGTCCCCACCACCACAGCCTTTTTCTCCCACGCGTTAAACCCCATTTATTTCCCCCGCCATCTGATCGTTGCCACGTGATCCGACGGCATTCGCACCTCCCGCGCCCGTAACATGCCCACGCGTTAACCCGCGGGGAAAATGGTTTTTCATTGGTCCCATCTGCCACACGTCATCACCTGGATGGAATCGTTGGCCTCTGTACGATTACTGTCAACCTCCGAAAAGCGGTGCGGGCAATACCACTTACCACCCATCGTACCGTCCCCCGCTCATTATCGTCCATGTATCTTCTGCCCCCGACAATCATTAGATCTGCTTGTATAAGATCTAACAACCCTCGTTTATCCCACTCACATACCTCCCGATAATCCTTATCAAGCGCTCTCCGCCTTCGATTCACGCAATTCAACGGTTGATCTTCCTCCACCATGCCTCCGCCATACTGTCCGTGTCCATTGCCTGTTACGTACCACTGAAGGATGAAGGCAATCCCCTACCAGCACTTTGTGCAGTTAATCTTCAGCCACCACATTAAAAAAAAATCATGGCCGAGAAGGAAAGGGTAAGCCTCGAGCAGTTAAATGCATTTATCAGTTATGGAGCTTCTTTCAGTCAACACTCCACCTACTCGAGAAGGACATCAGAGCATTTGATAAGATCAATTTTGTTCATCAAAGCAAGCAGATCATAACAACGACTCCATTATGACCACTCCACGCATTAAGTAGTAGAATATATTTGTAAAAAAACTCTATATATACCCAGAACACATATGTGATGGGTTGATGGTTGTTGTTTTGATTTAAGGTTCAACTTCTGGAGACTGTAACTACTTTTATACTTGCACCATCTGGTCTTCATTTTCAACTAATACAAGCTTCTTTTGTTGTTAATTGCTCACTTTCCATTTCTACTCTGTTCTAGGCTGTCCCTGTTATGTATTTTTCATGTTCTCTTGATGTTTAGCATTAGAGGGGCTATCATCCCACCTCTGTGTTAGAATATGGTATGTATCATTGAATGTGTTATGCAGGTTTCTATTTACTTAGTGCCAGAGAGCTATCATCCTGTCTGTGCATTAGTAAATAGATTTGCAGACCTCTTTACGAGTTGCAGCCGGCCATCACATGGTCTTGTGCATCTGTTGGGGTGGTCAGTATTCTCCATGTTCACCTAATCCTAAAACTATGAGTGATTGGTGGTCTAAAGCCTTGTAGTCTGGGGGTGTTCACCCATGTCTGGAGTTAAGCATAGTAGAAATGGTTATCTGGCTTGGACAAGCATCATTCCTTCCAAGCATCCATTTCCAACATTTTGTTGAGTTTGTAATGTTCCCGAGAATCTTTGAGATATAACCTAGGAGAGTTTCTTGGGGTGATAACAGGCCCAACACAACACTTAATTAAGGACACTCAGCCCAAATTTCAAGAAATTTGGGACACTTTTTGCAATTTTGAAAATTTTGGCCTAAAAAACAGGTTTTTCTGCCCGATGCACCGTGCCACCTGACGCTCGCATTTGATGGAGACCTCCTTTTGAGGAAAACTTAGCATATTTGGATTTTTCATGGAAAAATAGATGGCCAAGAAATTTTGATAGGTTTTGAGCTTCCAAAAAGGTAAAAAACACCTCAAAAATGACCTTTCTTCCCCTTTTTTGACACACAGGAAGCAGTCTTGGGAGAACTCCATTTTGGAGGGGCAAATGGAAGAAAAATTCAAAAATTCCCCATTTTTTGGAAAGTAAATAGGTAGACCTTTCCAACAAGAACACTTGGAGCAAATTTGGACACCGGAAAGGCCTCCAAAATCAGTTGGAAAAAGGTGTTATGCATAGGGAAATCAGCGCGGGCATTGGAGGAATTTTGCTCATTTTTGGTCAAAAACTCTGCTTTTCGCCTAGTTTTCTCACAGTTTGAATTTTTTCCTTCTAATTGTCAAAATCATGATGTAATTTAATGTGACATGATGGATTTTGATGTAATTATGCTAAATTTTCAATCATAGAGGTAGATTCATCCATCAAAAGGTAGTTTGCAACTGAATGAATCAGTTTCCTAGTTTTAGAGGCAAGTTGTTCCACTGCCTACTCTTTAGTTCTTAGTTTAGATTTTGTTGGAACCACTCCTAATATTATGAGCTTGACCCCTAGAGGCAAGGATGAATTGTTGATTTCCTATATCTTGTAATTTTTCAGTCATTAGCATGGTTAGACTTTTGGGAAAGCCTGGAGCTTCATTGTATACTCATTTCAGCAGTTTGGCTAAGGAATAGACCAGTGGTTTGCAGCACTTTATGGGATTCATGTGGAATTTTGCTTTGGTATAATGTTTTTCTCTATAATTTTAAGTTTACATGTGTTTTATGTATGCCATATCTCCCTTTATTTCTTCTTAACGAAACAAACAAGGATAAAGGTAGAATACATTGAAAATGCAGTGCTCTACCTAGGGTTTGCTTAGTTATCTATGTTTTTAGCTGATTGAAAAGGATCCCTGAGCTCTTCATGCCCTTTTCAACTCCTCATATATCTAAAACCTCTCCATCTCATTCAATTTGAAGTACCAAATCACTTTCCTACCTTGCCCCATAGAGATCTTTGCAAAACTGAGCCTCATTCCCTAGGCCCAAATCTGTCTTTCACATTTGAGCCAACGAAACATCATCAAATTCAACCAAACTCTTCCACATACATACCTAGCCTAAAATCAGTCATTACATCATTCATCTCAAGCTTTCGTCAGCCATATTTTTTGAGATTGACAAGGAGAGAGCCCTCTCCCGACCTGGTAGGGCTAGCTACTAGGTTAAGCATGGTTTGATGTTACCCTAGATCCTACCTTTCTCAACCTGAGGTAGATTTAGGCCCTAACATAGTGGCGACCATATTGGGGAAGAAACTAGTATCATTTTTTGCTTTATAAACTATAGACGGAGCCTGAAGTTAGCCAGGTAGCCTTCAAAATGCTCTTGCTTTGCATTAGCGAAAGTAGATGAATGCTGCTTTAGTCAATCTCTGGTCTAGTTTATGAATTGAACATCTGGTTTCCTCAGCAAAATATAATCAAGTTCACATTTAATTGTTGATGGTGAATAATGATCAGACACAGCAAGGCTGAAATCATTCACCTGGTGACTCTAAATCAGTTTCGATATCAGATCCAAGGACTCCACTAGAGGATGAACCTGACCAGTAGAAACATGAAAGGACAATATGGAAAGATCAGGTATTCAAGTTGGAATTTCATCCAAGACATTTTGTTCTTTGTTCTAAATTATTTCTTCTCATTTCCTGAGAGTGTCAAGAAGGATTTGTAAAGTATATTGTATTTGAGAAAAGATCCTCAGCCTGCATTTGATTCCTTCCCTTTGAAGATTGTGAATACCAAATATTTGCATGCCTTTGATCTTGATCAAGACCCTTTTTCTAAATCTTGTGATGACCTTCTTCAAACTGATAAGCCTCAAGAGACCAAGACTGATTCTATACCTTCTGTACATACCACTATACCTTGTAAAATTCTAGATCAATACAAGCCACTGATTTTACCTCCTATATTCCATGATTTCCCTAAACATCATGATCTATATCTACCAAGATTTGATGGTGAACATGAAAATATCACTGCTGAGATACATGTATTGAATTTTGAGTCCTTTCTTGAACTTTTTAAAGTTGATGAAGAAGATGTCAGTATTAGGATTTTTTCTCTTCCCTTGCAAGGTAAAGTGAAGAGTTGGTTCAAGAACCTGCTTGACCTGAGCATCTCAGATTTCCAGTAGTTCGTCAAAGTTTTCCTCGACAGGTGGGTGGTAAGACAAAACCCTTTCTTGATTATTGAAGAGTATAACTAGATGAAAAGACTGTCAGGGGAGACAATACAACAATTTCCTGCTAGATTTAACCAAGTTTATTATTCGATGTCGTTTAATATAAGACCTCCTCTTGGATCCACTCTCTTGCACTACCCGGGTGCCTTTGATTCGGAAATGGAGTTCCAGCTAAGAGAAAGGAATATTGCAACACTTGTAGAGATGCACAACAGTGTAGTAGATGTAGAGGCTCATTTGCTGATCCGAATGGAAAATTTGAAGGAAGAAGAGATGAAAAACATAGATCCGGAGGAATTGACATCTCTAGAGGTAAAGATTGACATTTTGGTAAGTGTAGTGGAAGAGATGATGCAAAGGATCACCATAAGGAATGAGTATAATATTCAAGCCCATGGCTCGCTGATTGAAGAAGAACAAGTTGCTGATCCAAAACATCTTCTTTCTTATCCCAGTTGTCATAGATCTGATAATGATCATTTTATAGATCATCTTGGAGAAGAGAGATCTGTTGATATGACATGTATGCTTGATGATGACTTTTATACTGATTATTTGCTTTAGTTTGATCAATATGATGATGATTATGTTCTCCAAACAGAAGCTAATCTTGCAGACAAACCAACAGCTAGTTTGTGGGAGGAATAAGTTCACTTTCAGCAACTCGAATACAATGTTCAGCCATCACATATGAGCTATGGAAATGATGAGGAAAGTTCAGCAAAGTTTGAAGTGAAGGACCTTTGCCTCTTTGTTTTGCTTCGTTTCAGTTCATTAGAGACAACATTCATGCAATCAGAAATCAACTGATGACAAGTCTTGATCTGAACCTTTTTGAGGGCAATGAAAACCTTGTTCAAGACTTTTCCTATCTAGATTTTCAGCCTCCAAATGCCTTTGATTGTCAAGTTGCAAATAAAGACTTGGAAGCTGGAACATATGATCAGATGATGCAAGCTGATTTCGTACCATTTTGTTTTGAATCATTTCAGTTTTTGAACGGAAAATTGCATAGTATATCTTCAAATGAGAAGCCTGTAGAAAATCATGTAATGTCACCAGAAACAAAAGAAAATGGGTTGCAGCAGTCTGTTCATGTTTTTCACAATCCAATAGCTGATGTTTTGGATGAGGTCTGCAGTCAAAGTCCTTCTCCATTGACTACATGTGAGCCTGAAACATGTATTGATACAAACTTGATTCGACAGCCGATTTCTTTGTCATTTTCAGCAGGAGTCTTGTCATAAAGCTCAGATCAAAGTTTCCATTCATGGCACAAGGAGAAGAGAAGTAATCCATTGGATGAGCTAAGTCCTAGTGTGCATGAATTTCGAGATAGTTATGGAGTGTTTTTGGAGGCGGATAGAGAATCTATAGCATTCAAAAAATCTGTTCACAAGTTTTCATGGGAGTTTCCTTTCAGTAGTTCTCTCTAGTTTTTCATAAGCAAGCACTTGCGAAGAATTCAAACAGCAGCCAGAATACTTACTTGGTTGCATTGGTTGTTTCGTTTCACTTGATCGGGTGATGAATGAAACTGTTAGAGTAGGTTTTGATAAATAAGCTCTACTTTGAGCACAATTTCTAGTTTGTCGATTGTGTTTAAGTATCGATTCAATTTTTAGTTGAGTGAGAATTAGTTTGTGTCGTCAACTTGTCAGTTTTCAGTCATGCATTTCAGCTTGAGTTTTTGACTCCATTGCCCAATGGATAAGGCATTGTCTACTTTCCAAAGATCTATAGTTCCTGGAACCTCCAGGGAACTACCATCCCCATTAGAGCCAATGTTAGTGTCAGTCTTTGCAGCCTTCCTCCAGTGATCAAACATGCTCTTACAAAATGATTTTAAGGTGTCAAGGTCAATTTTTTTCATTTCAGTGAATCTTCAAGCAAAATTTGGTCACTATGTATTAGGTCTAGGGTTTGCTTTTACTCCTATCAGGGTTGTCCAAATTTCGGTCCATGTCACCATTCAGCTGAGTGTACCATCATCCAGAGTGTTTTCATCATCATGGTAGGTTCCAATGGGTCATTTCACACCTTTTTCGTGCTTCAGTTGTGCCTAGGTAAGGTTCCTTTCCCTCTCCTAGGGTTTTGAAGGTAATTTCTCTTGGATGGTCAAATCATCAACAAAACTTATATCCTGATGGTCATACACCTTCCCCTATCCTTAATGTACCTTATTAAACACTTCCCATCACTGATATCCCTCAAATTCCTCATTTTCGCACAAACCCTAGTTTCTTGCTACAATTTGACAATTTTCTAGGCCTGGCCTGTGTTTTGCCCTTTTGGACCCCTTCCCCCCACTCAATCTTTGAAATTCCACTTTAGCCTACTTCCTAACATCCCTCTCTACTTCGCAAAATTTTCTCAAGACTTTAGAAGCCCTTTATCCCCTTCATTTCACTTCGTTTTGACAAATCCCCTGTTCCACACATCAGGATAGGTTGTACTCCAATGATGTTTCTATGTAAGAAAAGATGAATTTCAGAAAAATTAGAGAGTTTTTTTGTCCAAAATAGGCCAAGGAAGAAAAAACTCCTTCACATTTTACATAGGTGTCATGGTTTTAGAGAAATGTCGAAAATACAGTTGCCTCAGGAGAATTGATGAACCTCTGTAGTGACCTTGGGAAAATCAAGTTTTCTCCTAGAGTGGTTGGCCAAATGACTTTCTTGATGAGAAAAATAATAAATAGACACAAAGAGCTTTCTAGTGAGCTATCATGAGCTCAATTTGGAGTTTCTAAAGAGCTTCAAAAGTTGACTGCAATAGCACTCTGCCTTGAGGCAGCCTCATTTTGTACATTTTGACCAGTCTTGGGAGATTTGCTTTTTGACAAGGATAGTGAACTCCAAATTGAAAAATTCAAGTTGGGTTGGAAAGTATGCTCAATAAAATTTCCAACAAGCTCTCACGTGCCCAATTTGGACACTGATAAAGCCTCCAAAAGTCTCCTTCAAAAAGGTTCCACGCATTGAGATGGCGCGGCACATTGGGCAGCCCTCTGCAATGTAAAAAATGAACTAGCGCGACGCATTGAGATGGCACGGTGCATTGGGCTAAAAATCTTGAAATCCATTCAAATTTTCCTGAAAAGACTCTCAAATTTCCAAATTCTTCATTGCCCAGGTAAGTTAACATCCCTCCATGACCAATGAATGAATTTCTCTTGGTGCTTATGGTGATTTGGTGAGATAAAACTCAAACCTCACCTCCTTGCAATTTTTGCTCAAAAACAATTGCCTAGGGTTTGCATTTGTGTTTCTGCTACCAAGTCCACTCCATCACTCTTTGACTCCTCCATTTATTTTCCAATTTCATCTACTCATTCCCTAATTCCCACATTCTTAAAATTCACTAAACCCATATCCCAAACTCCCACTATCCCAAACCATAGTTACAAATTCCTAAACCCTAATTAAGGTCCCTAAGCCTACATACTATTCCCTAAACCCTCTATTTCCCAAAAAACTTGTCAACAACATTCCCAAAACCCCTCATACCCTCTCCCTCCACAGTCCCTCATACATTTTCATCCTTGGTAACAGAATACTGAAAACACCATAAATCTCATCATACTCATTAAGAAAACTCACACATTAGCAAAAATGGAGTCAAAGATGAGGAGAAAGTTATTGATTCTTCTAGAGAAATGCATGCACCAAGGAGGCCTTGCAAAAGTGGAAAACATAACTGGGAGGAGCCCACTTCACTTGCCGTGTTACAACAGCAGCAAAATGAGTACTATCCCCACCCAGGGTGGAAGGGGTCTTGTTTTCGTCATTAGTAGAGTAGGTACAGGAGAAGGGTAAGAAGTCCTTGGATGATGAGGGATTGTTAGGAGGTCAAGAGGCAGATTTCATCCTCAATCAGGATGATGACACAGATTTGGGCTCACAAAGCTCAAAGCTCAAAGAAGTCATTCGGGAGCAACAAGATGACATTCATCATTTGTCTCTCAATCTGAAAAGAGCCAAGTGGATAATTAACTATTTGGAGTAGAGGAACAAACAACTAGAAGATCAGAAAATCATCATGGAGCTCCAAAACATGAAGGCAAAATGGCAAGATGCCAAGAAGAGGAAAACCAAGTTGACAACACTTGAATAAGAAATCCAAGCTGATCGTGAATCTTGGCTTGGAAGGACAAAATTTCACTTGGAGAGGATGCTGGAGAAGGAAAAAAATGAGAAAAATATGTTGAAGAACATGGCATACCACTACTTGGCGAGAAACAAGGTGTGCAAAGCAAGAATTAAGATTTTGAAGGCCAAGTTGAAGAAGGAATCAAGGACGCAAAAAGAGCAAGACAGACTTCATATTTTGGTTGAGGCTTCCTTGGCCCAACATAGCACTTAATGAAGGACACTCAGCCCAAATTTCAAGAAATTTGGGACACTTTTTGCAATTTTGAAATTTTTGGCCTAAAAAACAGGTTTTTCTGCCCGATGCACCGTGCCACCTGGCGCTCGCTTTTGATGGAGGCCTCTTTTTGAGGAAAAATAAGCATATTTGGATTTCTAATGGAAATGTATGCATGTTCACAAATGGCCAAGAAATTTTGACAGGTTTTGAGCTTCCAAAAAGGTCAAAAACACCTCAAAAATGACGTTTCTGCCCCTTTTTTGACACATAGGAAGCACTCTTAGGAGAACTCCGTTTGGGAGGGGCAAATGGAGGCCAAATTAAAATATTCCACTTGTTATAGAAAGTAGAAAGGTATTCCTTTCCAACAAGCCCACTTTGAGAAAATTTGGACACCAGGAAGACCTCCAAAATCAGCTTCAAAAAGGCACTACACATAGGGAAATCGGCGCGATGCATTGGAGGAATTTTGCTCATTTTTGGTCAAAAACTCTGTTTTTCGCCTAGTTTTTTCATAGTTTGACTTTTTTCCTTCTAATTGTCAAATTCATGATGTAATTTAATGTGGCGTGATGGATTTTGATGTAATTATGCTAAATTTTCACTCATAGAGGTAGATTCATCCATCAAAAGGTAGTTTGCAACTGAATGAATCAGTTTCCTAGTTTTTAGAGGCAAGTTGTTCCACTGCCTACTTTTTAGTTCTCAGTTTAGATTTTGTTGGAAAAGCTCCTAATCTTATGAGCTTGACCCCTAGAGGCTGGGATGAGTTGTTGGTTGCCTATATCTTGTAATTTTTCAGTGATTAGCATGGTTGGACTTTTGGGAAAGCTTGGAGCTTCATTGTATACTCATTTCAGCAGTTTGCCTAAGGAATAGACTAGTGGTTTGCAGCACTTTATGGGATTCATGTGGAATTTTGCTTTGGTATAATGTTTTCCTCTGTAATTGTAACTTTACATGTGTTTTCTGTATGCCATATCTCTCTTTATTTCTTCTTCACTAAACAAACAAGGATAAAGGTAGAATACATTGAAAATGCAGTGCTCTACCTAAGGTTTGCTTAGTTATCTATGTTTTCAGCTGATTGAAAAGGATCCCTGAGCTCTTCATGCCCTTTTCAACTCCTCATTTGTCTAAAACCTCTCCATATCATTCAATTTTAAGTACCAAATTTCTTGCCTACCTTGCCCCATAGAGATCTCTGCAAAACTGAGCCTCATTCCCCAGGCCCAAATTTTCCTTTCACATTTGAGCCAATGAAACATCATCAAATTCAACCAAACTCTTCTTCATACATACCTATCCTAAAATCAGTCATTACATCAGTCATCTCAAGCTTTCATCAGCCATTTTTTTGATATTGACACGGAGAGAGCCCTCTCCCATCCTGGTAGGGCTAGCTACCAGGTTAAGCGTGGTTTGATGTTACCCTAGATCCTACCTTTCTCATCTTGAGGTAGATTTAGGCCCTAACATAGGCCTTGGCACAATCTCCTAGACATCATTCTTCATGATCAATTGGTACTCTTCATTCATCACTTCCTCCCATGCCTACTAGCTAGTTGTTTCTTCATATGTGGAATGTTTTGTATCAATGATTTTTGTTATGAGAGATGCATAGCTATAAAATACCTTGGGTTTCTAAACTTTTTTAGATGTGCCATCAGGATTTGCATGTATTTTTTCCTCTTCTAATGGATATCTAAGCCTTGTTGGTCTCTTCTTTATCTCTAGAGATATGATTGGTTATGTTGGATCATGAGGCCCTCCAAGCCTTCGGGTACATTCTATAGAAATCGAATGCTCCTCCCTTGAGGCCTCATGCTTTACTTCAACCAAGGAATCTATAAATACTTCCTTAGACTTCCCATATACCACTTTCTCATCAAAGGTGACATCTAAATTTACTTAAATCTACAGTTTCTCTAAAATGTACAGTCTATTGGCCTTCGTTGATTCGTTGTATCCAATAAATATTCCTTTCCTTCCTTAAGGCTAAAGCTTGCTCCTTTTATCCTTAGGAACATGAATGTATACAAGACAACCAAAGATTCTCATGTGCCCAATCTTTGGCTTCATTTTAGAGAATGTTTCTTCAAGAGTGATACTTTCCATAACTCTATGAGGAATTCTATTTTGAATATATATAGCTATATGTGATGCCTACCCCCATAAGAAAAATGGAAATTCCAAATCATGCATCATGGCCTTTGTTGGGAACGGGATCCCCGAAGGGCAGTTTTGGGGCTAAAAGCACATGTTTTGGGTCAAATTATGTAATAAAATAGTAAAGTCTCCACATTTTGTGGTCACAAAGCACAAAGGTGTCATGAGTCATAAAGGGTTGTTTGCCCTTATTTTTGTAAAGTAAATTCGGTTGTAAGAGATTTACCCATGGTCTGTGGAGTAAGCCCGCAGGTGGTAATATGGCCAAGAGGGTAGCTGGACTATCTCAAGAGCATGGTGTTGACAGTCATGGGCATCCCGCAGCCTGCAGACTCAACAGTAGAGGATGTACTGGAAAAGAGAAGACACGAAGCAGAAGTGGTCCAGGTGTCATCGCCCCATCCATGGGCAGGTTGGCAAACTACAACAATTTAGCGAAAAGATGGGAAAATGGAGACCACAGGTTAGAACAAAGTTACTATGGTGTCTTTTAAAAACTATAAGTAGTGGGATCTCACGGATAGCAGCAATGGTCTTTCAAAATTGCAACACAAGCTGCAGCAGACAGTGCGACGAGAAGATACGAAGGTTGGAAGTGGCTATGGAGGTACAAGGAGGTCCCATCTAACCGGTAGCTACGGGATATGCTTGGCTAAATAATTCTTCTGAACCTAAGTCAAGCCCATATAAGCCAAAAAATGGTTCTGTTTCTAGGACGAGGATCTGCCTAAGGGGTGTCTGGTGCGGAACGCGAAAGGATTGAAGGGATCAGTGATGGTAATAGATCAGGGGTAACTATGGCAAGCACGATTCAGTTGCCGGTATTCAAAGGAGTAGGAGGCGAAGACCCAGAGCAATTCTGGTTTGTGTTAACATCAGTATGGAACGCGCAACAAATCATAGATGATAATATCAGGAAAGCTACCTTAGTCAGCGCACTGCAGGACTGAGTGCTGACATGGTACATGAAGTATTCAAGTGGTAACCCAACAGCAGGGGCAACGGAAATCTAGACCAAATAAAAAAAGGAATTTAGCCGGCCGAAGTCAAGAAAACAGTTGGTCGTAGGGTTCAAAGAGATTGTAATGATGTCGGGTGAAACTCTGTGGGATTTGGCTCAGAGGTTGAAAAGCGTTATTCGCGAGGCCAATATGACACTAATAGATGAGCAACACTGCACTTGGTTTTTCGCATCATTAACACCATATCTGAAGTTCGCTCTGTTACAACAAAAGATCTCAACCCAGGCTGAAGCACTGGAGGAAGCAATGCGGCTGCATGAAACCCCGATACTACACCCAGGGATGGGAGTTCAGCAAATTCAAGTGCATGTCCAAAATTTATGCTTGGAAATGCAGAAGTTAAAACAAGAATAGACACCACGCTCAGAAGTCCGGGAGGAAGTATGGTGTGTAAGGTGTAAGAGCCAGGGACGATAAAGGTCACTGTCTGGTCTCGGTGAATTTTGTGGTAATAGGGGGACCAACACCATTGCGACCAATGGCACAGACAGGGCTGAGTTGAACCACCCTGATTTGGTGCATAATATGTCAGGTGGGAGGAAAGCACAACACTAATGACTCTCATCTATTACCAAAATACAACCCGACCCACCAGTAGCTCCTTTGTAACTTTTGTAGATCATTGGGCCACGAAGAAAGGGATTTTCGTAGCTATCAAATGCTGATGGATCAATTAGAATGGGACCAGGAAGGAGTCGCGGGCGGCTAATCTGTTACAACTGTGGAGGACCAGGACACTACGCGCGATATTGTACCAACCCAACTAGAATTTCGTGCAGCTATTATGAGCAATTCGATCATGAGTTGCTAGAATTTCCTTCACTGATAGCGCAGACTTGGGAAAAGAGGGTAGCGCAACCAATAACGACCCAGAATGTGTAGATGATGAGGTCCGAACCCTGCGAGGAAGATCCCAAGGTCAACTTGGTGCTGAGGAATGGCACGGCCATAGGAGCGGATGGACAGAATTCAGGCGGCGATAAGGGGATATATCAGGAAGCTCGGGGGAGCTTTGCAGAGGTCTCTACCCCAGGTATTAGGGATCAGCCCAAGACAGACAAGGATCCCTCGATGATAACTAACTTTTTAGAGACATGTATAAAATTGCTTCGTGACTTCAGGGCAGTTAAAGGCTTACAAGAGTTGATAAATAGATGTGCAGGGTGGAGTGAGCCTCACGTCATTTGAAAGTTGGGAAGACATGCATCACAGACCGGAAGGGAAATGACATTAACAACGCAGATTGGCGATTATGAGATGGGGAAGTTCATTTTGGATCTGGGGTCAGATGCCAACGTATTTCCAAAACAGACATGGGAATGCATGGGTAAGCCTACACTACAATGGTCCCCTATCCAATTATGGATGGAAAATCAATAGAAGGTGGTGCCCATGGGAAGGCTACAAGGGGTTACGATAGACCTTGATGACACAAGTACCCGCACAGATTTTTAAGTTATTGAGCTCATGGATGAAATTACACCCTATCCTACATTGTTAGGAATAGATTGGGCCACTGACATGAATGGAGTTATTAATCTAAAGAAGAGGACAATGATATTTGAAACAAAGGCGCTCCGCGTCGTCATTCCACTAGATTCGGCTGAAGGACCATGCTACATCGAACCGGTGCACAACGATGACGACAAAATGACTACCGAGGAGCAAGGATGGAGAATCCTTCACTGATGATCCAGATGAGGAAGATGAGTGGTGGTACAACTGGTTGAGCGGAGTAACCATGCTACATTGCAACATGGTGACAAAATCGCTATACTACGTAAAGGCCCAGGATCGCGAATTACCAAAACATGATGGGTTAACGATGATAGATGAATTTCTGACCAAATTTGAAATCGCGATACCCGAGCACCAATGGTTTGAAGCTATGAAATGGGCATTGCGCGTGACGCTTGTGCGATGGTGGGGCACACATGAAGGAAAGCTCAAATATTGGTACGCTTGCAGGCGTATGATGAAGATCAGGTTTGGGAAGCCGGAAATACACATAGCGAAGAAATACGATGGACGAGATGATCTGTGCATGCAACTGACTAGGTGGATCAAAGCATACGGAGAGGAACCGTAGCCAGAATGGGTGCTCTTATTCTATCACACCCTCGACATCATTCCCAAAAGCTAGTACACAGAAGCGGAGCTCCGGCATGACACAGGAAAGTGGGATATCTTGCGCGTAGTGTTTTTGTGGACATTTCTATTAAAAGACCAATGGACGGATCCCATGGATGAAGCATTACAGCTGGTAAAGGCCACCATATTCAAGACACCGTTAGACCCAAAGGAAACTATGCAGCTTGACTGGTCACGGCAGTTGAGTCAGGCACTTGAATGTTATAATGACTGGGTAGAAGATGATGAGGATGATCCTTGAAATGTCAATATTCCAGAATCAGAGGGGAGCCGGGAGGTGTGCGGACCCTAAATTGAAGATCCAGATATCACGACACCATTGAAAATGAAACAAGTTAACATTGGAACCGAAGAAGAGCCGAAGTCTGTAACGCTTGGGGACTACTGGGATGATGCCATAGTAGAGAAGGTCGTCGAGTTGCTTCAGGAATACCGAGACTTGTTCCCAAAAAAGATCACAGAGCTAAAGTGAATCCTAGGAGAACTAGGAGTGATGAAGATCAAATTGAAGCTAGATGCGAAACCGGTGAAGCAGCGACCCTACTGATTAAATCCAAAATATAAAGCAAAGGTTCATGAAGACTTGGACAAAATGCTGGCAGTAGGAATCATTGAACCAGTCGAGGAGTATAACTAGGTAAGTCTGATAGTTGTGTAGGAGAAGAAACAGAAGGGCGAGATTCACATCTGCGTTGATCTCAGGAAGCTCAATGTTGCCTGCGTAAACGACCCATTTCCAACACCGTTTACAGATGAGGTACTGGAAAAAGTGGGGGGACAGGAAGCCTACTCTTTCATGGATGGGTTCTCAGGATACCACCAAATCAAGATTGCGCTAGAGGACAGGAGTAAGACAACGTTTGCTACTGAATGGGGTTGTTTTCAGTACACAGTAATGCCTTTCAGACTGAAGAACAGACCGGCCATTTTTTCACGAATAGTAGTTGCGACATTCAAAGAATTTATTCACAAGTTCTTGGAATTCTACCTGGATGACTGGACTATGTTTGAACTAGTTAAGAAGCATGTAGCGAGCTTACAGTTGATGCTGGATACTTGCCGCCGTCATCAAATTGTGCTAAACCTGAAGAAGTGTACTTTCCTGGTTCCATTCGGAAACCTACTAGGCCACATGGTCTGTAAGCAAGGCCTAATGGTGGATCCGGCGAAGATCGCCATCATACTCAATCTGCAAGCGTCACGCAGTGTCAAGCAATTACGCACCACACTAGGGCACATAGGCTACTATTGAAAGTTCATCAAAAGCTACATTCAGATCACGACTCTGATGGAACAGTTGCTGAAGAAGGACGCTACCTATTGCTGGAATGAGGAATGTAACAAAAGTCTAGAGACGCTTAAGGAAAAGATGGCATTGGCCCCTATATTGGTCTTTCCAAAATGGGACGTCGAATTTCATGTGCATGTCGACGTGTCATGTATTGCCTTAGGGGCAGTACTTACACAACCAGGAGCGGAGGGAATTGACCACCCAATTGCGTTTGCAAGTCACTGGTTGTCAGAAGCTGAGAAGAACTATTCCACCACTAAGCACGAGGGATTAGCAATGGTATATGCGCTTCAAAAATTCCACCATTATCTACTAGGAGGTCACTTTAAGATGTATACTGATCACTCAGCATTAAAATACCTCGTGAATAAGCCTGTGTTGGGGGGGCGTATCTGTCGATGGTTGTTGTTATTCCAGGAGTATGACTTTGAGGTCGTCGTCAAGCTGGGACGTCTAAATGCAGGCCCAAATACCTGTCCTAAATTGAGACTGGGGAAGAACCCAGGAGTATGACTTTGAGGTCGTCGTCAAGCCGGGACATCTAAATGCAGGTCCAAATACCTATCTTGAATTGAGATTGGTGAAGAACCCACAAATCTAGAAGATAGACTTCTGGATGATCAACTATATGGGGTGCGCATAGCGGATGGTCATTTTGAAGATATAATCCATTTCTTAACTACAGGGACTGCGTCGCAGGGATACTCCATTCAGAAAAAGAAGGAATTGGTGATAGGCCCAGCAGACTTCACCGTGATTGCAGGACACCTCTACAAAATGGGCAATGATCAGATTTTGCATCGGTATGTCCCGAAGTTTGAGCGAGGACAGATATTGGCCAAAGCCCATGAGAGGGTTGTTGGCAGACACTATGCAGGTCGCACCACAGCCCAAAAGATACTTTGTGCAGGATTATGTTGGCCCACTCTGCATCAGGATTCGAAAGCTCACTGTCGAGCCTGCGACGTCTATCAACGAATGGGGAAACCATCGCGAAAAGATGAAATGCTACTCAACCACAGATGATGCTACAACCCTTCAAAAAGTGAGCAATTTACTTTGTAGGACCTATTAAGCTGCGAGGAAAAATGGGTGCGCACTATATCATCACCGCAACAGATTATTTAACTCAATGGGTCGAGGCACAATTGGTTAAGGATTGCATGACTGCAACAACTGTGAAGTTTTTGTTTAAGAATGTACTGACAAGGTTTGGCTGTCCCAAAATTCTCATGAGCGATCAGGGAACACATTTTTTGATTGAAACCATCAGCACACTCACTGAGGAATTCCAAATATATCATCAACAGAGTACGCCATACCACCCGCAAGAAAATGGGACCGTGGAGGCATTCAACAAAATCTTGGAGACTACATTGACCAAGGTCTATAATGCGTGACGAAATGACTAGGACTTGCGCATCCCTACTACGCTATGGGCATATCGAACCACGTGCAAGAAATTGATGTGTCAGACACCTTTTCGGTTAGTCTATGGCAAGGAGGCCTTCATTCCTATAGAATATATTGTGCCTAGTTTGTGGATCGCGGTGATCACAGGTATGGCAGACCGCAGGGCTTTGGAGGAAAGGCTCGTGCAGCTTGAAGAAATGGCAGATGAATGATTTTTGGTTGGAATCCATTAGCAAGTGCAGAAACAGTGGGAAAAAGCGTGGCATGATCACCATATCAAGGTGCGAACCTTCAAGGAGAATGATCTAGTATTGCTATACGACAGTAAATTCTAGAAGTTCCTGGGCAAACAACGAATGCATTGGTCGGGACCTTACGTCATCAAAGAAGTTACCGATGGGGGCACGGTTTAGCTTGCCAAACCTAATGGGGACCCCTTTCCAGTCCAAGTAAATGGCAGTTGCCTGAAGCTCTATACGGGTGGGCCAGCCGCCTGACTAACGGTTCGAGGGATAGTCTCACCACTCCAGCCAGTTGAAAGAGAGTGCAGGACGATAAAGATGTCTCGAAGAAAGAGGTGCGAGTGCTAGGATATGCGTCATTTAGGTCCATCATCAGGATCGCAGCCACATAGTCAGAAGTACGTTGTTGCATTGCTCCGAGCAAAGGTGACCGTTCAGGTCACTATTCATGACACGATGTCTGCATTATGGAAAAAGGGAGAAGGCGGTGGGCAATTAAGGGAAGGATTAGGAGACAGATATGGCATGAGCTGCTGCATAATTTACACAGGGACGCTGGAACAGGTGGCAATCTAGGAATTTGAAATTCGACTCACTTATAGAACACTAAGGAACAACTACTAGCTGACTTACACTTCCACAAAGCGTATGCTAAGTCTTGACATAGTGTTGTTTATTATCTCTGCACAAGGAGTAAGCCCAAAAGTGGTAATATGGACAAGAGGGCAGCCGGACTATCTCAGGAGCATGGTGTTGACAGCCGCGGGTGTCCTACAGCTTGCAGACTCAACAGTAGGGGATGTACTAGAAAAGAGAAGACATGAAGCAAAAGTGGTCCAGATGTCATCACCCCGTCCATGGGCCGGTTGGCAAACTGCAACAATTCAGTGAAAAGATGGGAAAATAGAGACCACGGGTTAGAATGAAGTTACTAAGGTGTCTCTAAAAAACTATAAGCAGTGGGATCTCACTGACAACAGCAACGGTCTTGCAAAATTGCAACACAAGCTGCAGCAGACAGTGCGATGAGAAGATACGAAGGTTGGAAGTGGCTGTGGAGGTACAAGGAGGTCCCGTTTGAGGCTTCCCCGCTCGAGCTAAAATTGTATCATGGGGTGTTCTGTGTTAACTGAGCAGAGCAGTTTTTCGGTTGGAAGAAGTAGTAAAAGGACTGAAGCAGGAGTCAGATGAAGCATTGTAGGAGACAACAACGAAACAGTAGGACGATGAGCATCACTCAGAGGGAGGTGAACCGCGAAGCCACAACAGTGCATTGCCCCACACCAATGAGTGACTCAGGATGAGTCACGATAATTGTGTTGGGGAACTGTTGGGTAGCGGAGGTCTCGCGTAATGGTTTTGGGACAGAAAGCCTAGAAATTAGGATTAAACTATTGTAAAAACTCTGAAGTATGCGGAGCACGATGTGTAATAAGTCAAAGTCAAAAGGGTAGTCCACCCAAAAATAACGTAAAGAAATTTAAGCTGAGTTGGCCCGCCTATGGATCGCAGTCCATCATGGAAAGGTATAAATAGAGCAAGGCTCTATGGGTAGAGTTGCTAAGTTTTTGGTACGATTTTTGGATTTGAGATGTAATGGGTGTCTGAGAAGAGCATTCTAAGAGCATCTGTAAGTCCGAGTCAGGGGTTTGGGTAGAAGATAGAGGCTCTGCAGCTGTGTGCGTAGAGTCCTAGAAGAGTCCACAACTGTGTGCGCAAACCCATGTAGCTGAGTGCATAGGGCAGATCGGGATGTAAGGGTGATAAGTGGAAATAAAGATAAGTTTTTTATGAATTTTGTATTAATTTTGAACTCTCGCAACTATGTTCTTTTATGGTTAATGAAACTATGTTGATCTGCGTGCATATGCTTATTGAGTACTTGTGAATCTTGTTTAATCTTAATATGCAAACTAAATGAAAGTAATAAATGTTTTCTTAAAGACCTCTCGAAATAGATTTGAGTTAGAATACTTAATCAAATAAATTAGATGTGTAATCAGTGCGGTAAGAGAAAGCTAAGATTATCGAGATATGCACGGATCTAGCACAGTGCGAAGCTACAACACGGTGCACGAACCTCTTAGACCACATCTAGACATCCCAAGGGTGCACAAACCTAGTTCCAACACCCTCCCCTGCTACCTTGGGTGAGACCTCAGTCCACGCTTCGTGGGTTGTTGCCAAAAGGGCTGGTAGCTGTGGGATTTTCTTGGCTAAATAATTCTCTCGAACTTGGGTCAGGCCCATATAAGCCAACACCCACACGCAAGATGGTGGGATACGCATAAGGGAAGCTTTAATGATTGGCGTGAATGTAGGAGGATGATGAGAACACCCTTTGGGAAGCTGAAGGTATGAATAACAAACAAATATGATGGGTAGGATGATCACGCACTTGGCCAAATGGGCTCAGGCTTATGGAGAAAATCCCCAACCTGAATGGGTGCACATGTTCTATCACACCCTGGATGTCATCTCGATGAACTAGTATGTATAAAAAGAGCTTCGCCATGGTACAAGTGAATGGGATATTTTGCGCGAGGGATTCATAATGACATTCAACTTTGAAGACGAGTTTGACTGTATTGAGGAGGTGCTACAAGAGGTGAAAGCAACAATATTTAGGACACCGCAAGATCCTTTAGACTTGATTAAGCCTGAGTGGGCTACTCAGCTGAGTCACGTGCTAGAATGCTATAACGTAACCACTAAATAAGAAGAAAAGGATCCACGAAAGATTAACATCCCAGAAACAGAAGGTCATCGCGAGGTTGAAGGACCATAGGCTAAGAATCTTGATATAACTGCGCCCCTGAAAACAAAATAGGTGAACATTGGTATGAAGGTAGAACCCAAATTCACGAGGATTAGAGATTACCAGGATTCTGAGATGGTATATAAGGTCACTAAATTGCTCCGCGAATACCAGGATTTATTCCCTACCAAGTTTACGGATTTAAAAGGGATAATCGGGGACCTAGGTGTTATGAAAATCACATTGAAGCCCGATGCGAAGCCAGTTAAGTAAAGACCTTATCGTCTCAATCCAAAGTATAAGGAGAAGGTCCGCTTAGAGCTAGACAAGATGCTCACAGTAGGCATCATTGAGCCTGTGGAATAATCTGACTGGGTAAGCCCAATGGTGGTACAAGAAAAGAAGCAGAAGAATGAAATAAGGATATGCGTGGATCTTAGAAAATTGAATGATGCTTGTGTACATGATCCTTTCCCGACTCATTCACTGATGAAGTGTTGGACAATGTAGGTGGCCAGGAAGCATATTCCTTCACTGATGGGTTCTTGGGGTACCACCAAATTAAAATCGCGTTGGAGGATAGGAGCAAGACAACCGTCGTGACTGAGTGAGGTTGTTTCTAGTACATTGTAATGTTGTTTGGGTTGAAGAATGCACCTGCGATTTTCTCGGGTGTAGTCGTTGCTGCATTCAAGGAGTTTATTCATAAGTTCTTGGAAGTATACTTTGATGATTGGACTGTGTTTGGGCTGGTGAAACTCCACGTAGCAAGTTTGCGTCTGATGCTAGATACCTATTGAAGATACTAAATCACGCTCAATCTGAAGAAATGTCTGTTCGTGTTCCTTTTGGGACCCTGCTGGGTCATGTGGTTTGTAGACAAGGATTGAAGGTAGATCCCGTGAAGATTTTGGTGATACTGAACTTGGAAGTGCTGAGGAGTATGAAACAGCTACGCAATACCATAGGACACACAAGATATTACAGAAAGTTTATGAAAGGCAATTCCTAGATCACCACGCCTATGGAATAGTTGCTAAAGAAGGATGTCACGTTTTGTTGGAATGAGGACTGTAATAAAAGCTTGGATGTATTAAAAGAAAATATGGTCACCGCACTGATTTTAGTCTTCCCAGATTGGAAGAAGGAGTTTCATGTACACGTCGACAAGTCATGTAAAGCGCTGGGAGCAATACTAACACAGGCTAGCGGAGGAGACTTAGATAATCCTATTGCATTTGCAAGTAGAAGGTTATCCAAGGCGGAGAAGAATTATTCCACCACTGAGCGTGAAGGGTTAGCCATGGTATACGCACTCCAGAAGTTTAGACACTACTTGATGGGAGGCAATTTTAAGATGTACACAGATCATTCCGCGCTGAAGTACCAGGTCAATAAGCTTGTGCTGGGGGGGAGAATTTGTAGATGGTTGTTACTATTTCAGGAATATGATTTTGAAGTTATTGTGAAGCCTGGATGACTGAACGTGGGACCAGACCATCTGTCGCCCATCGAAATAGCGGAAGAGCCCACGAATTTGGAGGACAGATTGCCTGACTCACAGCTATTTGTAGTGTGCATTGCAGATGGTCATTTTGAGGATATAATACACTTCCTGAAGACAGGGACTACCCTGGTAGGATACACCATCTAGTAGAAGAAGGAATTAGTGCTGCGTGTGGTAGATTTTTCTGTCATTGTTGGACATCTATACAAAATGGTATCTGATGAGATATTGCAATGATATGTACCTGAGCTTGATAAGATCAGCATCCTCGCAGACACTCGTGGGGGCACTGCGGGAGGACATTATGTAGTGAGAGTGACCATGCAGAAGATTCTATTTTCAAGGTTGTGGTGGCGAACCCTCCATCAGGACTCAAAAGTGTATTGCAAGGCGTGGGATGAGATGCCTTTGAATCCACATATGACATTACAACCCTTTGAGAAATTGGTGATAGATTTTGTAGGACCCATTCAGCACCAAGGAAAGATGGGAGCGAGGTACATTATCACTACGATGGAGTATTTGACTCATTGGGTAGAGGCATAGCCTATGAAGGATTGCACAAGCACGACTGCTGTGAAGTTCCTCTTTGAATATGTACTGATCCAATTTGGCTATCCAAGGGTTTCGATGAGTGATCGCATTACACACTTTCTGAATGAGACGATCAATGCACTAATAGAGGAATTTCAGGTATATCACCAAAAGAGCACACCTTATCACCCACAGGCTAACAGGATGGTGGAAGAATTCAACAAAGTGATAGAGAACATGCTAACCAAGGTTTTCAACACTCAGTGAAGTGATTGGGACCTATGCATACCTGTAGTACTATGGGCTTATCGAACGACATGAAAAAGGTTGACTGGAAAAACTCCCTTTAGACTTTTCTATGGTGTTGAAGTAGTAATGCCTATGGAATATATTGTACATAGTCTGTGCATAGCAATGCTCACGAGTATGATGGATCGTGGAGCCCTGGAGGAAAGGCTTGCACAACTAGATGAGCTTGAGGAAGAAATATTTCTAGCTGGATTTCACCAACATGTCCAAAAGCAGTGTGAAAAAGCATGGCATGATCGGCGCATTAAGCTACACACCTTTAAGGTAAATGACCTAGTTTTGTTATATGATAATAAGTTTGATAAACTTCCAGGTAAATTCTAAATTCACTGGCTAGGGCTTATGTCATTAAGGATATTACCGATGGAGGAGCGGTACAGCTGGTTAAGTTGAATGGAGATCCCTTCCCAGGAAAGGTGAATGGAAGTTGACTAAAGCCATACACCAGCGGTCCAGCCATGTGACTAGATGAAGGTAGCACAGTCTTAGTGCTCCAAGAAGCTGAAAGGAGGCACGAAACTATAAACTACACTGCTCAGGTTGTGGATTTGCACGATTGGAGGATTGCACAAAGCAAGGAAGTGTTATAGGGTTCACGACAACGCGAAGGGAGCTGCGCTACCCATGGAGAAATTGTGCATGTTGGCTGGAAAGTGACTGTTAAAGTCACTGTTCAAGATTTGACAATAGAAATGTGGCCAAATGGAGTGGGCAGCCGAAATTTAAGATGAAATTTATGGCTCAGATCCTTGAAAATCTTCCACTAATCCGGCATTAATGAACCGAATTTGGGGGAAATGGTCGGATTTGAATTCAAAATGCCCTATAAATTACAAGTGGTTGTCCAGCGAAAAACACTTGGCATTTTGAGAATTGAGTTGTTGAGCTCTCAGACGCACATGAATCACGAGCAGTACGAACTTCTGATAGCTAGTAAAGTATTTGAGACATTGTCGAAGGAGACATAGGAGTTCCTACAGAAAATCATGTCGGCGCCCACAAAAGCCATGGATACCGAAGCAGAGGAGTCAGTGCCGGAATTTGAGATGGAGGCAGAAGTAGCTGCTCCATAGGTTGTCGAGGTACTAGCCGAAGTCCCTAAATCACCGAGAACACCGAGACCAAAGCTAACCCCAACCAAGGAGACCATGAAGGATAAAAAGGGCAAGTAACCTGCCATAACGGTGTGCGCATCGCCAAGGAGAAACCCACAAAAACCCACAG